>AP025066.1:21621359-21639603 GCA_036186865.1 Eustoma russellianum
GGCTTTAAGTCTATGTTGTACTCAACTATTATGGATTAAACAACAACTTTCAGACTTTGAAATACAAGTAAATAATATCCCCATCTATTGTGATAGTACAAGTGCTATAAATTTGTCTAAAAACCCTGTACTACACTCTAAGGCAAAGCATATAGAAGTACGTTATCATTTTCTCCGTGATCATGTTAATCTTAGACATATACACATTGAACATGTTAGAACTGATCAACAAGTAGCTGACATATTCACTAAACCCCTTAATCAAGCTATCTTTGAGACTTTACGTGCAAGACTTGGATTAATTGCTTACACTTGACTTCTACACCATACAGTCTTTTGCATAATTTACAAAATTAAGGGGGAGAGAGAAACATATATGTATATCATGTTAAAGGAGAGTATATGTAGGGAAAAATATATGTATATCATGTTGAGAGAAAAATATATGGTATCATGTTAAGGGGGAGATATCGTGTTAAGGGGAAGATAGATATCATGTTAAGGGGGAGATAACACATTAAGGGGGCAGCTTACACTTGATTTAGATGCTTACTTGATTACACAGATTACACTTGATTTAGATGCACACTTGATTTAAATGCTTTATACACATATGTGGGTAATTTTGCAAATCATCAAAAGGGGGAGATTGTTGTGATATATTATGTTTGAGTGATTGCAAAATGTATATGTGAGCATATGTGTAATTGTTGTGCAAAATGTATATGTGTAATTGTTGTGATGATTGCAAATAGATATATCATGTTTGAATGATTGGAAGATGCATATGTGAGATGTATGTGTAACGTTTAAATGAGAAATTGTTTTGGCAAGGCATGAACTTATGAACTTATGAGCTAAATGTGAAATTGCTTGAATGAATCAAGATTGAACGAGTTTGATTAAGATCATGAGATTGAACTTGGCCAATTCAATCACATATCTTAATCAAGACATGTTCAAACTGATCTTAGAAGATATATATGCCAATACATGTTTATTATATGATCTAACCAAGCCTTGAAGTCACATGACTTACAATATAAGGCAAATTGTTCGGTTTAGTGTTCTATTGCAGGTTTTGGTTCATATCTTGGGCAAATGAACTCCAAATTGAGTCATTCAAAAGCCCACATGATCCTTATTCAATTAGAATCTAATTGGCTGAGGAAAGGCATGCTTGGCACGGGTTAAAACTGAATTGACCCGGTGGGAAGCTTATTGACTTATATAAGGGTTATTTTGGTAATTTCACACCATTTGGACTTCTCATTCTTATTTGGTCTTCTTCCAACGGATTTATATGATCATATGACACATTTATATGTCATGTCACATCATGGCAAAATGAATCTGGAGCAGCACCATGTCTAGGTTCATCCTAGGACAAAATTCCTATTTTTGTGCTGAGGGGTATTCTGGTCTTTTCACTTGCCAAGGATCTTCCAACGTGTTATATATTGTTTATATGATGTTTATATGTGTTTATGTCACATATGGTACGTGCCCTATTTTTATGGAAACGGGCAGCATGGTATCTCAATTGGAATTCTTATGTTATGGTTATCACATCTATGGTTTTCTTGGAATTCTTGGTATTCTTCATATGGTTTTCTATGCTACATGTTGAAGACATATATTATATTTGTGCACACGGTTATTGGATATTGGATACGGATGTTGGCACAAATTATGTTCAAATTTTCAGATTTTGAACAAGTCAAGGCAAGTTGTATTAAATCCTATTTTGGTGTTGATGTTAGATGATTATTCTTGGCTATTCTTGAGATAGTTACAAACGGCTATTTTGGTTCAAAGTTGGAGCAAAATCTCTCAACCAAAGGAAGATACAAACGGCTATATGTTCAAATGTTGAAGACTAATTCAAACTCAAAAAACCTTGGCTGATTTCTATCTATAGTTGAACTATTCTTCAATGCCTATCTTCAAGGGCTTTCCAACGTCATTTTGATATTCAAATGAGGAGCAAAAATCTGTTCAAAAACACTGCCGATTCAGCTATACACATGGCAAGTTATTTACACATGGATATTGTTTATTGGAGCTGGTTTTTAATCGGTCAAATGGAGTCTTTTTCCATCTCATTCCAACGGCTTTAAGAGGATAAATATTCAGGTGGAAGACCATTTCAAAGTAGCAAAATTCAGATTTGTTTTGAAAGTCAAATGGATAGCTAAAAAGGTGCTGAATTTTCTCATTCTTCAACCATGGCAACGGCTACTTTGAGGAGCCTTTAGGCTGTCCTCTTGGCTATAAATAGCTCCCAAAGGTGAAAGTAAAGGCACAACAAACACCCAACGAAAGCAAAGAAAGCAAGCAAGACAAATCAGCTCTTTGTCTTCATTCTTCTCTTCTTCTCTTCTATATTGAAGAACACATTTGCAGCAAGCTTTATGATTGTTTAGTTCTTCAATTCTTGTTATTTCAACACCTTTCAAACGATACATTGTAAGGGAGAAGCTGGTGTATAAAGCTTACTCCTTAGAGGTGAGCAAAAGGTGAAAGGTGCGAAGGTGCAAAGGTGAAACAAACTAGTTGCTTGGTGAAGTCTCTTGAAGAAGTTGGTGAAAAGCTTCTTCCTTTGACTTTGTAAGGTGATATTTGTGTTTGGTGTTTAGTGAAATCCAAGAGAAGGTGTCTCTTGGGACTGGAGTAGGTCACATTGACCGAACCATGATAATTCCTTGTGTTCTTTACTATTTCCTGCACTTACTGTTTCTGCCTGAAAATTATACTAACTTGGCACGCATAATTGAACGAGCACAGTCTTAGAATTGCATGAATTTTGGATATTATACTTCAATGTGTTAGCTTTCATTAGCCGCAAGAATCACTAAATTCTAAGGTGTTTAGCATACTCAAATCGTCTTCACAAAATTGTTGCTACATTCTGTGAACAATTGACCAGTGCAAACTTGTGCAATTTGAATAGGCTATCCTTCGAATCTTGGAGTGAGCCTTATATCAAATTAAACTAGACATCTTGAGGTTTAATTTGACATAAGATTCATCAAAATAGCACGGGTAGATTTTGAGATATTGTGTGTTGAAGTTAAGCTAACATTCTGCCTGAACTGCCAGAATTGCACACTTTACTTCTCTTGCTTATTTGAACGTGCTAACTTGCTTGGAATTGACTGAATTTTTTATGACATATATAACATTCTAAACTTGATCTCTGCCAAGTTTGAGAGCTTGCACAGGTGTATAAGTGGTTCAACCAAAGCACTCAAAACGTGAACTGTTTCTGGAATTTTCAGAATCTGAGGTTAAAGAGGCAAAGGGGTCTTCAAATAAGTTTTTGAAGGTAATTGTATGTAATTTCCGCTAATCCACTATTCACCCCCCCTCTAGTGGTGCTATACAGGTCCAACAGTTAGAACACGTAGGCAAATAGATCCTAATGAATATGATCAATGGCATGCACTTATATCCCAAATTGAACCTAAGAATGTGAATGATGCCTTAAACGATGCATATTGGATAGATGCAATGCATGAAGAGTTAAACCAATTTGAAAGAAACAATGTGTGGGATTTAGTACCTAAACCCGAGAATAAATCAATCATTGGAACTAAATGGGTGTTTAGGAACAAAATGAACGAACAAGGGGTTGTAGTAAGAATAAGGCAAGACTTGTAGCTCAAGGATATAATCAAGAAGAGGGTATTGATTACGATGAAACATTTGCCCCCGTAGCAAGATTAGAATCCATACGCCTCTTATTAGCTTTTGTTTATAATAACATCAAACTATTCCAAATGGACTTAAGAGTGCATTCTTAAATGGCTATATCCAAGAAGAAGTTTTTGTTAACAACCACCAGGCTTTGAAGATCCAAAGAACCCTAATCATGTATATAAACTTAAGAAAGCCTTATATGGTTTGAAAAAGCCCCCGTCCATGGTATGAAAGATTTGCCAACTTTTTACTAAGTAACAACTTTCAAAGAGGAACCATAGATAGTACCTTATTCTTGAAAAGAAAGACAAAGATTTGCTTGTATACAAATATATGTGGATGACATAATCTTTGGTTCAACTAATCCTAACTTAGTAAAAGACTTTGAAGATTGTATGAAGTCTGAGTTTGAAATGTCTATGGTTGGTGAATTAATATTTCTTAGGCTTGCAAATAAAACAAACATCAAGTGGTATACATATCATCAAGCCAAATACATAAGAGATATGATAAAGAAATTCAACTTTGAAAACTTGAAACCATCTCCAACACCAATGTGTACTTCAACAAAATTAGACAAAGATGAAAATGGTGTTGCATTTGATGAAAAACTATATAGGTCTATGATGGTTCATTGCTATATCTAACTGCCAGTAGACCTGATATATGTTTGCAGTATGTATGTGTTGCGAGATTTCAAAGTATGCCTAAGTTGTCACACTTTAAAGCTATAAAAAGAATATTTAGATATCTTCAACATACACCCAACATTAGGCTTATGGTATGATAGACAATCTAGTCTAAGTCTACATGCATATTCAGATGCAGATTATGGTGGATGTAGAGTAGATAGAAAGAGCACTAGTGGAACATGTCAATTCCTAGGAAACTCACTAATATCCTTGGTTTTCAAAGAAACAATCTAGTGTTGCACTTTCTACTACTGAAGCAGAATATATGGCTTTAAGTCTATGTTGTACTCAACTATTATGGATTAAACAACAACTTTCAGACTTTGAAATACAAGTAAATAATATCCCATCTATTGTGATAGTACAAGTGCTATAAATTTGTCTAAAAACCCTGTACTACACTCTAAGGCAAAGCATATAGAAGTACGTTATCATTTTCTCCGTGATCATGTTAATCTTGGACATATACACATTGAACATGTTAGAACTGATCAACAAGTAGCTGACATATTCACTAAACCCCTTAATCAAGCTATTTTTGAGAATTTACGTACACGACTTGGATTAATTGCTTACAACTGACAATACTGTCTAGATCATTATGGGTATTGCTACATCGGTTCAGTCTTTTGCATAATTTACAAAATTAAGGGGGAGAGAGAAAAAACATATATGTATATCATGTTAAGGGTAACATATTAAGGGGGAGATCAGGGAACGTTATGAGCTTACAAAACGTTATAATGCATGACTTAAGGAAAAAGAAATAGTTAAACTTGTCACACACTTGATTTAGATGCTTAATATATAATGCATGACTTAAGGAAAAAGAAATAGTTAAACTTGTCACACACTTGATTTAGATGCTTATATACACATATGTGGGGTAATTTTGCAAATCATCAAAAGGGGGAGATTGTTGTGATATATTATGTTTGAATGATTGCAAAATGCATATGTGAGCATGTATGTGTGTGTAACGTTTAAAGTATAATGTGCAAGACATGAACTTATGAGCTAAATGTGAAATTGATTGAATGAATCAAGATTGAACAAGTTTGATTAAGATCATGAGATTGAACTTGGCCAATTCAATCACATGTCTAAATCAAGACATGTTCAAACCGATATTAGATGATATATGCCAATACATGTTAATTATATGATCTAACCAAGCCTTGAAGTCACATGACTTACAATATAAGGCAAATTGCTCTGTTTAGTATCCTATTGCAGGTTTTGGTTCATATCTTGGGCAAATGAACTCCAAATTGAGTCATTCAAAAGCCCACATGATCCTTATTCAATTTAGAATCTAATTGGCTGAGGAAAAGCATGCTTGACACGGGTAAAAACTGACTTGACACGGTGGTGAAGCTTATTGACCTATATAAGGGTTATTTGGTAATTTCACCATTTGGACTTCTCATTCTTATTTGGTCTTCTTCCAACTGATTTATATGATCATATGACACATTTATAAGTCATGTCACATCATGGCAAAGATGAATCTAGAGCAGCACCATGTCCAGGTTCATCCTAGGACAAAATGCCTATTTTGGTGCTAAGGGGTATTCTGGTCTCTTCACTTGCAAATGGATCTTCTAACGTGTTTATATTGGTTATATGATGTTTATATGTGTTTATGTCACATATAGTACATGTCCTATATTTATGGAAACGGGCAGCATGGTATATCAATTGGAATTCTTATATTATGGTTATCACATATATGGTTTTCTTGGAATTCTTGGCATTCTTCATATGGTATTCTATGCTACATGTTGAAGACATAAATGACTATATATTATATGTGTGCACATGGATATTGGCGCACAAATCATGTTCAAACCTTCAGCTTTTGAACAAGTCAAGGCAAGTTGAAACAAACCCTATTTTGGTGCTGATTTCAAATGACTACTCTTGCATATCTTGTGAGCTGTTTACAATGGTTATCTTGGCTCAAAAATGGAGCAAAATTTCGTATGCTATATGGTCAAGATTCAGGTTATAATGTGTGACAAAAACAAGTCCTACAATGTAGCAAATTTGAAGCAAAATGCAACGGCTATATGTTCAAAGATTGAAGACCAATTCAAACTCAAAGGCTTAGCTGATTTCTCTCTATCTTTGAACTATTCTCCAATGCCTGATTCTAGGGTATTCCAACGTCCATTTAACATTCAAAATGAGGAGCTAAATTTGTTCAAAATACATGCCAATTCAGCTGCACACATGGCAAGTTATTCACACATGGACATTGCTGATTGGGAGCTGCCTCTTAAACGTTCAAATGAAGCCATTTTCCACCTCAGCTCCAACGTCTATAATGGGATAAGATGAAGGATAAAAGTTCAGTTTGAAGACCAATTCAAAGCAACAAAAGATAAGCTTCATTTGGATAGCTAGAAAAGTGCTGATTTTTCTCCATTCTCAACCAGCTCCAACGTCTACTTTGAGGAGCCTTTAGGCTGTCCTCTTGGCTATAAATAGCTCCAAAGATGAAGAGTAAATACACAACAAAAAGAGCAAGCAAGACAATCAGCTCACTCTCTCCATTCTTCTCTTCTACTCTTCTCTATTGAACAACACGTTTGTAACAGCTTTATGAGTATATTTCTTCATTTCTTGTCATTTCAAACACCTTTAAACGACATATATTGTAAGGGAGAAGCTGGTGTATAAAGCTTACTCCTTAGAGGTGAGCAAAAGGTGCAAAGGTGCAAAGGTGAAACAAACTAGTTGCTGTTTTTCAGTTTTGGTGCAGCCTCTTGAAGAAGTTGGTGAAAAGCTTCTTCCTTTGGCTTTGTAAGGTGACATTGGTGTTTGGTGTTTAGTGAAATCCAAGAGAAGGTGTCTCTTGGGACTGGAGTAGGTCACATTGACCGAACCAGGATAATTCCTTGTGTTCTTTACTTATTTCCTGCACTTACTGTTTTCTGCCTGAGAATTACACTAACTTGGCACGCATAATTGAACAAGCAAACAGTCTTAGAATTGCATGAATTTTGGATATATTATACTTCAATGTGTTAGCTTTCAGTAGCCGCAAGAATCACTAAATTCTAAGGAGTTTAGCATATTCAAATCGTCTTCACAAAATTGTTGCTACATTCTGTGAACAATTCTGACCAGTGTGCAAAACTTGTTTAATTTGAATAGGTTATCCTGCGAATCTTGAAGTGAGCCTTATATCAAATTAAACTAGACATTGTAAGGTTTAATTTGACATAAGATTCATCAAAATAGCACGGGTAGATTTTGAGATATCATCGTTTGAAGTTAAGCTAACATTCTGCCTGAAACTGCCAGAATTGCACACTTTACTTATCTTGCTTATTTGAACGTGCAAACTTGCTTGGAATTGACTGAAATTTTTGTGACATACTATAACATCCTAAACTTGATCTCTGCCAAGTTTGAGAGCTTGCACAGGTGTATAAGTGGTTTCAACCAAAACGCTCAAAACAGTGAACTGTTTCTGGAAATTCCAGAACCTGAGGCTAAAGAGGCAAAGGGGTCTTCAAACAAGTTTTTGAAGGTAATTGTAGTGTAATTTCCGCTAAACCACTATTCACCCCCCCTCTAGTGGTGCTGTACAGGTCCAACATAGTTTACAACATAGTTTAAGTGTTTTTAGTTGGTTGATTAGTTTGGCACAAGAAAACCGAAAGCAAAGATCAAAAAAGTAGTTTAGCTAAATAAAGTGTGCTGCCTAGTCTCTAGTTCATGTACGTTTGTTAGGTAAAACACAAAGAGCTGCATCTAGTATCATTTAGTTTAGAATCTGATTGCATCATACAAACAAAAACCAAACGAAAACAAAGTAGGATAGATCACTTAAAAACCAAACAAAACAAGTTAGCTTAGTTGCATCAAAACTGATTTTCCATTAGTTGATATAGTAATCAGCCTTATAGATTGCATTTAGAAACAAATAAGTTGCATTTAGCCATCTTAAGACTAGTTAGATCATTTGCATCAAAAACAGAAAAAGAAAAAAAAGATAAGTGCCAAAACCGTGTGGATTAAAACAACTTTTAAAGCTCATTTGAAATCTTGGTGTATGCTAATAGCTTTATCTTTTTGTTGATTTCAATTGTTTCAAAGAACTTGTTGGACTTAGATATATTCTGAAAGTTAGGAATTGTTTAAGCCCCACATTGTTAAAGAGCTATCCAATTGTTGTTTTAGATCAATTTCTGAACTTACATTGCACTATATATGATTTGAACTTGTTGTAATTGTGAATTGAATTCCCACTACATAGTGTTTAGCCGTGTTGTGTACGAGGAACTTTCAAATTCCAAATACAACAAACCTTGTGCAATTAAAGGCCGTGGGCAATGTCTCATGTAGGCCGTGAGGAGTAGTCTCACAACAATCAAGCAAACCCCTCCAAAGAAAGAAAATTAAGCTTGATTGAGAAATACGCGAGAGAAAAGCCAATATTTGTCAACAAGTAAGAGGCAAGACAAGAGAGAATTGCACAAGAAACCAAGTGAGGAAAAGCCCAAAATTAAACATTGCATAAAGGGAAAATTCCCGTGCAAAGCTCAAAAGACAGAAAGTGCCCAAACCAACCCAAAGTGTTGTAGTTTTGAAATACTGAAAGTTTCTAAAGCAAACCCTTGCTAGCACTTTGTTTGTGTGTCTTTACTTTCACTTTACTACAATTGATAATTGCATATGCTGTAAAGTAAATTGAGGGATTGTCTTAAACAACCCCGTAGATTTCTTTCAGCCCGAACAACAATTTGACTTCTGTGATTTACTTGAATCCTTAGGAGAAATAGTCCAAGTTGTTGTTTAAGGAATTGTCAACATAAGTAGAGCGTTTGCATCTTGTCAATATTTTAATTGGCTTTTGAGATTGTTTTGATTAAACATGATTCTAAAAACCATTTGGGGAGTTGAATGCCATAGGAGAGACTATGATGAACTGGAAAAACGTATGAACTCCTTTGGTCGTATGAATGGTTTATGGGTTGGATATTAGGAATGTAAAACTCCTAGATATCAAACTCTTCCTCAGTGCAATAAAGATGTTAGTGCATATTACAATGAAATGCTTGATGATTTGTACTATGCTTATGTTGAAGAACATGAGGAATTAAGCATGATTAGGTTCTTTGCTGGATTAGATAAAGAGCGTTGATTGCATGTTGTCTGAAAAATTCTCATCACTTTATGACATGTATAAAAGGGCAAAGATTGTTCAATCAAACCTAATCCCATGGCAAGTTAATCAAAACTATGGGTATGAACTGAACTCTTGTGATTCTGAAAATGACAAACCAAATCCAGTTAAGTTAAGCAATTTGAGTCAGACTATGGATAATATTGAAAATGCATTGCTTCAACTTAGAGACACGGTGCAAGTATTGATAGAATCTGAAAAGAACAAAGACTTGCAATCTGACATTTCTGTGAATGATGGTTTGTATGAAATTAGCCCCAACATGCCTGAAACTGGAACTCCTTTATCTGAATTGCATGTTCAACCTTGTGTACTGTCTAAAGAAGACCCTTCACTTGAATCTGTTGGTGATTTCTAAAGTGTTAGTCGTTTGCTTATAGATGATGTTAATTGTGATAACACTTTGTCTGAATTTGATTTTTGACATGCATATAAAAGAAATCCCTATGCATGATCTGCATTCTGTTGAGATGCCTGAGTCTGGGTTTCAACTACATCCAAAAACATATCATTGATGACATTGGTGTAAGTAATTCTGTTAAGAATGGCAATGAAAAACTGGATTCATATGATTTGATGTTAGCTGATTTAGATAGTCTACTAGAAGTAGAACTTGATAATGATTTCATTGATCAAAATTCAGCTGTAGATGAGCATAAATCTTTAAATGAACTAGTTGATGAACTTCTTGATATTTTCAGTCTAGATGAAGTCAATGTTTCTGAAATTTCTTCAAACGTTAATCTAGCTGAGAATAGTCCTATTGTCATTTCAATTGTTACATCAAGTCTAGATATTGCACATGTGTGTGTCTGTTGTACATTTCATGTTAATATGTTGCAATATGCATTATGGATGTTCTGTTTTCTGATGGGATGTATGTGTTGTAAAATGTTTGTGATCTTATTGTTAATACATCCTAAACACTTTAGGAAGCATGTACACACCTTATTCTTTCTTTAAAGATAAGGATGCACCAAGGTATTTCACATTCACCATTCTGTGTTATCATGTTCATATTGATTATGGTGTAGATGATCATACGTGTACATCCTACATCCCTATCCCTTATTCTCTTCATGTTGATATTCGAGGACGAATCATTTTCAAGAGGGAGGGAATGATGAGCCCACGACGGGGTCACACAACATATTTTCATGTATCATTTATTGTCACATGTTGTTCGGTAAGACATAGCATATCACCGTTAACTCCGCACACACGCTACTTCTTATGTCTTATAGTCTTAACTAACCCTTAGGACATGTCATATATGTTGTGCATATTGTGTTTGTTGCTTGCTGTCTTAAAGATAGGTCAAAGAAGGTTGATGTTGAACCAATGATAAAGACCCGATCGATCGAAGTCCAAATTCTATCAGATGAACCGAACACCAATCCACATTGATCGTTCGATGTAGCAACCTGCTTTGTCACCTGCTTCGGAATTACGATTACAACTTGGATAATTCACGCAAAGGCCATGCACCTATTATTCCAAGCAGCACACGAGATTCAACATATCAAAGATGTTAAGTTTACGAAGATGAAGGCCGCAATACATATTTCCAAGTTTTTAAAGATTCAATTGCTATTGGACCATATACTTCAAATGAAGAGAATCATGCAATTTACATGAAAGGAAGCATGCGCATAACATTTTAATTGGACCGAATATTGTTGCTGGATTAATTATCATTGGACCAAAGAGAAGGAGTGCTGCTGGTTGGTCCGCATGTAATCAAGAACAATGTATAGCTTTAACTTTTGTTTCTTGTTTAATGTTTATTGGATCGATTGAACTAGTTAGGCAGTTTCAAAACTTGTATATATAGGAAGCCTAGCATTGTAATTAGGTAACCTTTTATCATATATTCCAAACGAAACGTTTGTTTCTTCAGAGCTTAGGCTCTTTTCAAACAGAACCAGTTCGGTTCTTGTTTACCTTTAATTCTGCCTGAGGTTAAAAGAATTCCTTTAAGTAATCCAACCGGTTACTTAATTGTATACTTCTAAATTGTTGTTTACAGCATCTTAGGGTCTCCTAGAGGTTTTAGATGTAATTTAACGCCAAGGAAGAAGAGGTGTTGGCATAATCTGAGCCAAAAGCGACCAACTACAGTTCAAGGGGTGTCATTGGGATGTTCTTTGCCATAGTTGGGCTTGAATCAGTTCTTGGAGTTAGAGGAAACGATCCATTCCGCAATTGTCTTCATTGAGCCGTCCGTTCCGTTGGTCTGGACTGCCCGGTGTGTTGGACCTGTATAGCACCACTAGAGGGGGGGTGAATAGTGGATTAGCGGAAATTACACTATAATTACCTTCAAAAATTGTTTGAAGACCCCTTTGCCTCTTTAGCCTCAGGTTCTGAAATTTTCAGAACCAGTTCACCGTTTTGATCGCTTTGGTTGGATCACTTATACACTGAGCAAGCTCTCAAACTTGGCAGTGATCAAGTTTAGTATGTTTATGATATGTCATAAAAAATTTCCAGCCAATTCAGCAAGTTAGCACGTTCAAATAAACAAGAAAAGTAAAGTGTGCAATTCTGGCAGTTTCAGTCAGAATGTTTGCTTAACTTCAAACGCTTATATCTCAAAATCTACCCGTGCTATTTTGATGATTCTTATGTCAAATTAAACCTTAAGATGTCTAGTTTAATTTGATATAAGGCTCACTCCAAGATTCAAAGGATAGCCTATTCAAATTGAACAAGTTTTGCACACTGGTCAGAATTGTTCACAGAATGTAGCAACAATTTTGTGAAGATGATTTGAATATGCTACACACCTTAGAATTTAGTAATTCTTGCGGCTAATGAAAGCTAACACATTGAAGTATAATATATCCAAAATTCATGCAATTCTAAGATTGTTTGCCTGTTCAATTATACGTGCCAAGTTGATGCAATTTTCAGCCAGAAAACAGTAAGTGCAGGAAATAAGTAGAGAACACAAGGAATTATCCTGGTTCGGTCAATGTGACCTACTCCAGTCCCAAGAGACACCTTCTCTTGGATTTCACTAAACACCAAACACCAAAGTCACCTTACAAAGCCAAAGGAAGAAGCTTTTCACCAACTTCTTCAAGAGGCTGCACCAAAACACCTAGTTTGTATCACCTTTGCACCTTTGCACCTTTGCTCACCTCTAAGGAGTAAGCTTTATACAACAGCTTCTCCTTTACAATATCACGTTTGAAAGGTGTTGAAATAACAAGAATTGAAGAACTATACAATCATAAAACTTGCTACAAATGTGTTCTTCAATAGAGAAGAGAAGGAGAAAAGAATGGAGACAAAGAGCTAATGTCTTTCTTTGCTTTCTTGCTTTCGTTGGTGTGCTCTTTCTCTTCACCCTTTGGAGCTATTTATAGCCAAGAGATCAGCCTTTAGGCTCCTCAATATAGCCGTTTGGAATGGTTGAAGAATGAGAGATTTAGCACCTTTTTAGCTACTAAAATTCAGCATTTGACTTGAGCTTTGAACTAGTCTTCAACCGAGAGTCTTTCCTTCATCTTATCCAAATATAGCCGTTGACATAAGATGAAAAATGCCTTCATTTGAACGTTGGAATGTAGAGAAAATTTAGCTAAGCCTTTGAACTAGACTTGGTCTTCAATACTTTATCAAATGGCCGTTTGAATGTAGATAACATATAGAGAAAATTCAGCTTGACTTGGTCTTCAAATATAGCCGTTTTGCTATCTTCAAACCTACTACATTGTAGGACTTGTTTTTGTCACTCATCATAATCTGAATTTTGAACATATATCACACGAGATTTTCCTCCATTTTTGAGTCAAGATAGCCGTTGAAACAACTCACAAAATGTAGAAGAATGATCACTTAAAATCATCACCAAAATAGGATGTAATTCAACTTGCCTTGACTTGTTCAAAATCTGAAAATTTGAACATGATATATGCGCCAACATCCTTCAATATACGTGTGATACATAGCCATTTATGTCTTCAACATGTAGCATAGAATACCATATGAAGAATGCCAAGAATTCCAAGAAAACCATAGATGATGATAACCATAACATAAGAATTCCAATAGATAGCATGCTGCCCGTTTCCATAAAAATAGGGCACGTACCATATGTGACATAAACACATATAAACATCATATAAGCAATATATAGTATGTTGGAAGATCCGTTGGCAAGTGAAATGACCAGAATACCCTTCAGCACAAAAATAGGAACTTTGTCCTAGGATGAACCTAGACATGGTGCTGCTCCAGATTCATTCGTTGCCATGACGTGACATGACTTATAAATGTGTCAAATGATCATATAAGTCAGTTGGAAGAAGACCAAATAAGAATGAGAAGTCCAAATGGTGAAATTACCAAAATAGCCCTTATATAGGTCAATAAGCTTCCCACCGGGTCAACTCAGTTTTTATCCGTGTCAAGCATGCTCTTCCTCAGCCAATTAGATTCTAAATTGAATAAGGATCAAGTGGGCTTTTGAATGACTCAATTTGGAGTTCATTTGCCCAAGATATGAACCAAAACCTGCAATAGAACACTAAACCGAACAATTTGCCTTATATTGTAAGTCATGTGACTTCAAGGCTTGGTTAGTTCATATAATAAACATGTATTGGCATATATATCTTCTAAGATCAGTTTGAACATGTCTTGATTAAGATATGTGATTGAATTGGCCAAGTTCAATCTCATGATCTTACTCAAACTTGTTCAATCTTGATTCAATCAAACAATTTCACATTAGCTCATAAGTTCATAAGTTCATGCCTTGCCAAAACAATTTCTCATTTAAACGTTACACATACATGCTCACATATGCATTTTCCAATCATTCAAACATGATATATCTATTTGCAATCATCACAACAATTACACATATGCACACATATACATTTTGCACAACAATTACACATATGCTCACATATACATTTTGCAATCACTCAAACATAATATATCACAACAATCTCCCCCTTTTGATGATTTGCAAAATTACCCCACATATGTGTATATTAAGCATTTAAATCAAGTGTGCATCTAAATCAAGTGTAATCTGTGTAATCAAGTAAGCATCTAAATCAAGTGTAATCTGCTCCCCCTTAATGTGTTATCTCCCCCTTAACATGATATCTCACATCTTCTTATATCTTCCCCTTAACATGATATATATACACTATTATATACACATTTATTTCTCCCCCTTAATTTTGTAAATTATGCAAAAGACAGTGTAGTAGTCAGGGTGTAAGCAATTAATCCAAGTCTTGCACGTAAAGTCTCAAAGATAGCTTGATTAAGGGGTTTAGTGAATATGTCAGCTACTTGTTGATCAGTTCTAACATGTTCAATGTGTATATGTCCAAGATTAACATGATCACGGAGAAAATGATAACGTACTTCTATATGTTTTGCCTTAGAGTGTAGTACAGGGTTTTTAGACAAATTTATAGCACTTGTACTATCACAATAGATGGGGATATTATTTACTTGTATTTCAAAGTCTGAAAGTTGTTGTTTAATCCATAAGAGTTGAGTACAACATAGACTTAAAGCCATATATTCTGCTTCAGTAGTAGAAAGTGCAACACTAGATTGTTTCTTTGAAAACCAAGATATTAGTGAGTTTCCTAGAAATTGACATGTTCCACTAGTGCTCTTTCTATCTACTCTACATCCACCATAATCTGCATCTGAATATGCATGTAGACTTAGACTAGATTGTCTATCATACCATAAGCCTAATGTTGGTGTATGTTGAAGATATCTAAATATTCTTTTTACAGCTTTAAAGTGTGACAACTTAGGCATACTTTGAAATCTTGCACACATACATACTGCAAACATAATATCAGGTCTACTAGCAGTTAGATATAGCAATGAACCAATCATAGACCTATATAGTTTTTCATCAAATGCAACACCATTTTCATCTTTGTCTAATTTTGTTGAAGTACACATTGGTGTTGGAGATGGTTTCAAGTTTTCAAAGTTGAATTTCTTTATCATATCTCTTATGTATTTGGCTTGATTGATATGTATACCATTTGATGTTTGTTTTATTTGCAAGCCTAAGAAATAATTTAATTCACCAACCATGGACATTTCAAACTCAGACTTCATACAATCTTCAAAGTCTTTTACTAAGTTAGGATTAGTTGAACCAAAGATTATGTCATCTACATATATTTGTATTACAAGTAAATCTTTGTCTTTCTTTTTCAAGAATAAGGTACTATCTATGGTTCCTCTTTGAAAGTTGTTACTTAGTAAAAAGTTGGCAAATCTTTCATACCATGCACGGGGGGCTTGTTTCAAACCATATAAGGCTTTCTTAAGTTTATATACATGATTAGGGTTCTTTGGATCTTCAAAGCCTGGTGGTTGTTTAACAAAAACTTCTTCTTGGATATAGCCATTTAAGAATGCACTCTTAACATCCATTTGGAATAGTTTGATGTTATTATAACATGCAAAAGCTAATAAGAGGCGTATGGATTCTAATCTTGCTACGGGGGCAAATGTCTCATCGTAATCAATACCCTCTTCTTGATTATATCCTTGAGCTACAAGTCTTGCCTTATTTCTTACTACAACCCCTTGCTTCATTCATTTTGTTCCTAAATACCCATTTAGTTCCAATGATTGATTTATCCTCGGGTTTAGGTACTAAATCCCACACATTGTTTCTTTCAAATTGGTTCAACTCTTCATGCATTGCATCTATCCAATATGCTATCGTTTAAGGCATCATTCACATTCTTAGGTTCAATTTGGGATATAAGTGCATGCCATTGATCATATTCATTAGGATCTATTTGCCTACGTGTTCTAACCCCTTGATTTACATCTCCTATGATAAGTTCTTGAGGATGCTTTTGTTTATCTCTTATTTGCCACCAATTACTTGGTTGTGCATCTTCAATATGTTCATGATGTTCAATAGGTTGGTTAGGCACATTTTCTTCATTACGTTCTTGTGTAGGGGGAGTTTGAACTTCATGCATTTCAAGAGTTTGATTTGGTGTATCAATTTGATCATTTGTAGGTGGTAGGATAAGTTCATCTTCATCATGAAGTATTTGATCATTTGGTACATAGATTTCATGTTGATTACTTGTTTGAAGATATGCATTTTCATTGAACTTCACATGTATAGATTCAACTATCTTTCTTGTTTGTGCATTATAACATCTATATGCTTTAGAGTTCATTGAATATCCCACAAATATATGTTCATCAGACTTAGGATCAAACTTATCTAAGTTATCTTTTGTGTTCAAAACAAAGCATTTACAACCAAAGACTTTTAGATAGTTTACTTTTGGGAGTCGTCCATTTAAGATTTCATATGGTGTTTTGTTCAATTTCTTTCTTATTGATAGTCTGTTGATCATATAACTTGAAGTGTTTACTGCTTCAGCCCATAAGAATTTAGGTACTTTGTTTTCTACCATCATTGTTCTTGCTACTTCTTGAATAGTCCTATTCTTTCTTTCAACTACACCATTAAGTTGAGGAGTTCTTGGTGGGGAGAATTCATGTTTTATACCCTTTTCATTACAGAATTTGATTAATTCACTATTTTTAAACTCACCACCTCTATCACTCCTTATCTTAATAACATGTGTTCATGTTCATTTTCAAGTTGTCTAACTTAGATTAGTTATAGATGATGCACTTTCATCTTTTGAAGCAAGAAACAATGTCCAAGTATATCTTGAGAAATCATCAACTATTACACATACATAATAACTTCCACCTAAGCTTCTTGTTCTACATGGACCAAATAAGTCTATATGCAAGAGTTCTAGTATTCTTGACGTTGTGAACTCAGTTTTAGGACTTAAGGGATTCTCTAACATGTTTGCCTTTGATACAAGATTCACATAGTTGAAAATCATCCAAGTTAAGTTTAGGCAATCCTTTAACAAGACTCTTTAGCGTGTAGTTTTTCTAAAGGTTGATATACCAATGTGTCCTAAACGTCTATGCCAAAGATTGGGATCAGATTCATGTGAAACAAGACATTTTGTGTTACTACTTAGCATATCATCCATGTTAAGCACATATATGTTTCCTATCACGTTTTCCTTTTAACACAACTTGATTGTTTTATCCATTATCTTACAAGAGGTGGAAGAAAAGAGAACATTCAAGTTGTTGTCACATAGTTGAGAAACACTTAAGAGCTCAAAGGTTAAGTTACTTACAAGTAGGACGTTTTTGATCTCAAACTTGTTTGGATCACCAACCTTGCCTTTGCCAATTATTTGGCCTTGGTTGTTGTCTCCAAAAGTGAACTTTGCCACCTTTTGCAACGTTCTTAAGTGTGCTAAACAAATTTTTGTTGCCCGTCATATGTCTTGAGCAACCACTATCAACTATCCAATTGGTTTTGTTCTTTTCATCTTCTTTGTTGTTATAACCAGCAACTTGTCTTTCTTTGATGTTATGTACCTACAAATGTAAATAACAACTTAGGTACCCTTTGATTTTGGGTCCTTTCAAGGTTAGACAAGTTAAGTTCATGTTAGTGTACCTTTAGGTACCCAAACTTGAACAACCTTTCTTGGTTTTGAAATGTTATAACCATGTTGCATATAATGAACAAATAGTGGATTTTGATACATAGAATATGATTGAAAAGGGGCTG
>AP025066.1:21649747-21674434 GCA_036186865.1 Eustoma russellianum
TTTAACACATTCTCTTTGTCTTTAGAATAGCAACATTCCTTTTGTCTCCTTTTTTAACATGTATCTTCTGCACCATCTTCCCTATATAACAAAGACATGAAAATAAGGATCACTAGTAAACGAGAAAAGAATTATGCTAAAGACATACACACACATTTGGGCTTAATGAGGTGAACCCAATGAACCTTAGGTTCATCTTGCACATGCCTATACAAGACGCTACCAACTTCATATCCAAGTTGTTTGGCCTTGCTTCTTGTCATAGTTGCCATGGATCTCATGATGGGATCCATGATCCTCATCATGCCCCTAAAAAAAGGAAACACACAAACAACTATGGAAAATCACAAAAACTCTATCATTCATGCAATGACTATCCATCCCTTCTCTCCAACCCTTACATTTTGTTTATAACATGTAAAACATAGAATAATCATACGTGAATGCAAACACAGTAAATGGCATATTCAAGAAGATAAACCCAATATCCGGAGGGTTCATCTTAAACATACCTATACAAAAAGGTGCAAATGTCATATCCTAGTTGTTTGGCATTTCTTCTTGATGAGGCTGAGGAGCAGCCCCCTAATGAGGAGCTTGCACAAGGTGCCCTTAACCATAAGGGGCCTTTGACAAGGAGCCAAACCAAGAGGAATAATTGTCTTCAACTTGGTTTTCAACTTGGTTTTGATGTTGGCTCCTTTCTAACCAAACATGTGCAAGATGAACCAATGGACGTTCCTCCTAAATGGGTGCTCATTGTTGAACTTAAGAACTGATTATCCAATGATTTTCAATGTCAATAAATAAGTTAAAGGGTTGGTGGGAGGGCAGGATAGTCAGTCCGCTTGTTGGTGCCGTTTCTGTGGCTTTTAGTTATCTTTTCGTTTGCTTCTTTTAAAGTTTGTTTTAGAATACTTATGTTTGTTTGTAGGTGTTACAGGTCTTGGATCACACGCCTTGAGCTTTGGAAAGGAGGGCTTCTCAGATTTGGACCAAGCTTGTCCATACAAGGCTGTTTGGGGTTTTGGGCTTTCAAGCGAGAATGGGCGTGCATGGAACCAGCTGGAACCTTGAAGTAGACTTAATTTAGAGCATCTTTCATGTTTTGGGTTTTGTCAAAATCAGTCCACAAAAATAGGTTACAAGAGTTGCAAGGAAGAAGTCCAAAACAAGCCCAATTGTGCAAACTAGGGTTTTTTCGGTCCTCTTGAGAGGATGCAGCCGCCTAGCATCATCAAAGGCAATTAAGAGACCTTCTAGAATGTCATAAATCAGATTGGTATGATTGGAATGAATTATGCAGTCATAATTGAAGATTTGAAGCAATTAAGGAGATAATTCAAGAAAGAGAAAGTTACCAAAATTAGATCTTGTGTCACAAGGAAGGTTGAAGGCGTTATGGAGGTAATTGGAGGCACAAGGCAAGTTCTAGAAGGATGGTTAATAATGCAATAATTGGTGATTGAGACAATAATTGTGGATTTGCCAAGAGAGAGAAACTTACCTAAAATAACAAATGCTGATTTTTGCATCTCAAGGAAGGAAGTGGCGCCAACATGGAATCTCCAAGATGCCCCTAGCCATTTTTTGGGAGTGGCCAACAAGGCTTGTAATCAAATTATTGATCACTTAGCATTTCTTTTGAATAGTATAGACTATTTTCATCTTTTGAACTAAAAACCCTAGCGTTTGTATTGTCTTTTGTTCTTGAGTTTTCTTGAATAAAAGTTTGTGTTTTTCCTTTGGTTTACACATATCTAAATCAAGGCTAGACCCAATTAAGGATTGTGTGTTCCTTGTTGCTGATCCACAATCCAAGGATTAGGAGTGACTGGTTGGATTGGACGGATTGAAACACATATACCAAACGAATTTGGAGGCTTGAAAGGAAGGTGGTTGCTTGGCACCATTGTCCATCACATTCAAGGGCTTGAGGGACGTTTGGAGAGTGAAGAAAGATCGGGACAACATCAACATACGAACCATATTCGTATCAAGTGGTATCAGAGCTCTCGTTTATCTTAATCTCAAATATCTTTTCTTGTGTCATTTGTGTCATTCTTGTTATTCTCAATCATTCAAAAAAACGTTTCTTGACAAAAAAAAATTTGATCTTTTGCTTCATTTCATCAAAACAAAAACAAAGATTGTTTTTTTTTCTTCAGTCCAACGAAAACCACAAAAAAAAAGGCTTCACCTTTTGCATCAATATTGATCACCTATCATTAAAGATCTCATCTTTAACACACTTAATCATAGGATCATTGTTGTTTGCATTGAATAGGATTTAACTCCATCTCAACTTAGCCCAAGGCCTAAAAGAAGCTACCTTGAGTCAAACACCTTGTTATTGTCGAAGCTTTTAATTAAATTTGCTTGTGTGATATTGAATACAAGTTTGTTTGTTTTGGTTGTATTGGTATCCAAGGAAAAATCTGTTTTCTACTACACATCCATACAAACACAAAAAGGCTCATCTTTCAAGCATACACAACTGATTCTCGCAAAAGCAAACAAAGGTTGCATCAAGACTGCTTTGAACGTCAAAAAAAAAGGGAAACGAAAGGAAAAGAAAACGTGCACAAAAGCAACAAAAAGAAGTGCACAAAGAAAGGAAGAGAAAAGTTCCTTTTGACCAAAAGTTCCCTCTTTTTGCATCTACTATCCAACCCCAAAAACAACACACATAAAGCCTTCAATTCTCAACCTTGGATACACATTCATACTATCAATCAAAGAGCTTGCATTTGATATTGCATAAGTTGGTTTAATTAAAGATTGTCCAGGACAACCCCTAGCAATTCTTTGGTTCAACCAACTACATCACTTTTTGGTTTCGTGTTTCTTTGAATCATAGTTATTAGTGTGGTTTAAAAATTGTGTTCTAAACTTCTTGAAGCGGTTTTACCACTTGTTGATCAATTGGTGTTTTTGAAGTCAAAAGAATCTTGCAAGGATAGAAAAACAAAACAGATTGTGGTTAGCCAATTTGGGACTTGCCTTAAGAGGTTCTAGCTCAAGATTGGCCAAGGAAAAACACTGAACAATTGAGAGGAAAAACAAGGGAGGACAAAAAAGGCCAAACAGATTTTCGTTTTCCTTTTTGTTTTCACTAACAACTCACCTTTGTTTCTTGTGTTAGTTTTCTTCTTTTCTTGTTTGTGAAAGCGTTTCAGGTTGCCATGGATGGTTCAAACAGTACCCAAGGAGGAGGAGACAAAGTGGAATTTTCCATGGAAAAGATGGCACAAATGCTTAGTACTATGCAATCTAGGTTGGATGAGTGGAAAGCAAGGATGACATCCAACACACCTCCTACCCAAGAATAGCCCCACCTCAAAACCACGGCCAAACATCCCGTGGAACTGAACCTAAGGGGTCCACAAGCATGGGAGGTAGAGGAGGAGCAAGGGGGTAGAGGAGATAGGAGACACGGAATGAGACAACAACCTGTTAGGGAAGGAATGGAATGATTACTATTGAAGAGGAAGAGGTAGAGGAGGTATACCCAAGGCCACAAGGCCGAATACAACCAGGAGGCATGTGCCTCAAGAGGATGATTATTTGAAAACCAAAATAAACATTCCACCCTTTTATGGCAAAAGTGACCCTGAAGCCTACATTGAGTGGGAAGAAAAGTTGACATGATCTTTTCCTATACCAACTATACTGAATTGCAAAAAGTGAGATATGCAAGTATCGAATTCTTGGATTATGCCTTGATTTGGTGGGACCAAACTCAAAGTATACGAAGAAGGACTAGACAACCAACTTGGAACTTGGGATGTGATGAAATATGAGATGAGAAAAGAAATTCATTCCAGAATCTTACGAGAGATCACATGTTCCAAAAGTTGCAATGCCTAACTCAAGGAAATAAAAAGTGTGGATGAATACGTTAGGAGTTGGAAATTTGTTGATAAAAACTGATACTGAAGAAACTGAGGAGGCAACCATGGCTCGGTTTTTGGGAGGTCTTAATAAGGAGATTCGGTTTCAACTTGAACTCACTACTATTTGATCTAATTCCCATGGTTCACAAAGCTGAAGAAATTGAGCGGCAATTAAAGGTACGTTCTTCTACTATGGATTTGGTTTTAGAACTAATGTCTTCTTCTTTTTCTAAAGTGCAGCCTAGGTCTAATGGCAATGGGAGGAACACGGCCAAGTTCCAAACTGATGAGGCTGAGGGGCAGCCCTCCTAATGAGGAGCTTGCACAAGGGTACCCTAACCATAAGGGGCCGGTGACAAGAGCCAAACCAAGAGGATTAATGGTTTTCAACTTGGTTTTGATGTTGGCTCTTTCTAACCAAACATGTGCAAGATGAACCAATGGATGTTCCTCCTAAATGGGTGCTCATTGTTGAGCTTAAGAACTGATTATACATGGATAGTCAGTTCCGCTTGTTGGTGCCGTTTCTGTGGCTTTTTAGTTGTCTTTTCGTTTGCTTCTTTTAAAGTTTGTTTAGAATACTTATGTTTGGTGTATGAGTGTGTTTTGTAGGTGTTACAAGTCTTGGATCAAACATCTTGAGCTTTGGAAAGGAGGGGCTTCTCTGATTTGGGCCAAGCTTGTCCACACAAGGCTGTTTTGGGATTTTGGGCTTTCAATTGAGATGGGGCGTGCATGGAGCCAGCTGGACCTTGAAGAAGACTTAATTTGGAGCATCTTTCATGTTTTGGGTTTGCCAAAATCAGTCCACAAAAAAGAGATACAAGAGCTGCAAGAAAGAAGTCCAAAACAAGCCCAATTGTGCAAATTAGGGTTTCGGTTTGTCTATCAAGAGGGCAGCCGCCCAACATCACTCAAAGGCATTTAAGAGACCTTCTATAATGTCATAAATCAGCTTGGAAGGGATTGGGGATGAATTATGGAAGTCATAATTGAAGATTTGGAGCAAATAAGGAGATAATTCAAGGAAAAGGAAGTACCAAAATTAGATCTTGTTGTCACAAGGAAAATGAGTGGCGTTTTTAAGGAAGGCAAATGAGGCACAAGGCAAGTCTAGAAGAATGGTAAAATGCAATAATTGATGATTGAGACAATAATTGTGGATTTGCCAAGAGAAGGGAACTTACCAAAATAACAAAATTCAGATTTGTGCACATACAAGGAAGGAGGCGCCAACAAGGGAGCATCCAAGAAACCCTAGCCGTTTTTGTGAGAGTGTTTTACAAGACTTGTAATCATATAAATAGATCACTTAGCATTTCTTTGAGTAGATAGACTAGTTTTCATCTTTGAACTAAAAACCCTAGTGTTTTATGTTATCTTTCGTTCTTGAGTTTTCTTGAATAAAAGTTTGTGTTTTTCCTTTGGTTTACACATATCTAAATCAAGGCTAGACCCAATTAAGGATTGTGTGTTCCTTGTTGGTGATCCACAATCCAAGGATACGGAACGACGTGTTGGATTGAGCGGATTCAAACACACCTAACCAAACGAATTTGGAGGCTTGAAGGAAGGTGGTTGCTTGGCACCATTGTCCATCACATTCAAGGCTTGAAGGACGTTGGAGAGTGAAGAAAGATCGGGACAACATCAATATACGAACCATATTCGTATCAAGTGGTATCAGAGCTCTCGTTTATCTTCATCTCAAATATCTTTTCTTGTGTCATTTGTGTCATTCTTGTTATTCTCAATCATTCAAAAAAAAACGTTTCTTGATAAAAAAAATTGATCTTTTGATTCATTTCATCAAAACAAAAACAAGATTGTTCTTTTCTTCAGTCCAACGAAAACCACAAAAAAAAGACTTCACCTTTTGCATCAATATTGATCACCTATCATTGAAGATCTCATCTTTAACACACTTAATCATAGGATCATTGTTGTTTGGATTGAATAGGATTTAACTCCACCTAAAATCAGTCCAAGGCCTAAAAGAAGCTACCTTTGAGTCAAATACCTTGTTGTTATCGAAGCTTTTAATTAAATTTGCTTGTGTGATATTGAATACAAGTTTGTTTGTTTTGGTTGTATTGGTATCCAAGGAAAATCTGTTCTTCTACTACACATCCATACAAACACAAAAAGGATCATCTTTCAAGCATACACAACTGAATTTCGCAACAACAAACAAAGGTTGCATCAAGGCGGCTTTGAGCGTCAAAAAAAAAAGGAAAAGAAACGTGCACAAAGCAACAAAAGGAAGTGCACAAAGAAAGGAAGAGAAAGAAGTTCCTTTTGTACAAAAGATTCCATCTTTTGCATCTACCATCCAAGTTCACAAAAGCAAACAAAAGGCCGTGTGTTTTTCCCCAAAACAACACACATCTAGCCTTCAAATTCCCCTTGGATACACGCTCATACTATCAATCAAAGAACTTGCATTTGATATTGCATAAGTTGGTTTAATTAAAGATTGCCCAGGACAACCCCTAGCAATTCTTTGGTTCAACCAACTACCTCACTTTTGGTTCTTGTTTCTTTGAATCATAGTTATTAAGTGTGTTTTAAATTGTGCTCTAAACTTCTTGACGCTGTTTTACCACTTGTTGAACAATTGGTGTTTTTGAAGGCAAAAGAAGCTTGCAAGGAAAGAAAACGAAACAGATTGTGGTTAGCCAATTTGGGACTTGCCTTAAGAGGTTCTAGCTCAAGATTGGCCAAGGAAAAACACTTGAACAATTGAGAGAAAACAAGGGAGGACAAAAAAGGCCAAACAGATTTTCGTTTTTCCCTTTTGTTTTCACACTAACAACTCACTTTTGTTCTTGTGTTAGTTTTCTTCTTTTCTTGTTTGTGAAAGCGTTTCAGGTTGCCATAGAGGGGTCAAACAGTACCCAAGGAGGAGGAGACAAAGTGGAATTTTCCATGGAAAAGATGGCACAAATGCTTGCTACCATGCAATCTAGGTTGGATGAGTGGGAAGCAAAGATGACATCCAACACACCTCCTACCCAAGAACAGCCCCCACCTCAAAGCCAAGGCCAAACATCCCGTGGAACTGAACCTAAGGGGTCCACAAGCATGGGAGGTAGAGGAGGAGCAAGGGGTAGAGGAGATAGGAGACACGGAATGAGACCACAACCTGTTAGGGAGGAATGGAATGACTACTATGAAGAGGAAGAGGTTGAGGAGGTATACCCAAGACCTCAAGGCCGAATACAACCTAGGAGGTATGTACCCCAAGAGGATGATTATTTGAAAACCATGTTGGACCTGTATAGCACCACTAGAGGGGGGGGTGAATAGTGGATTAGCGGAAATTGCACTATGATTACCTTCAAAAACTTGTTTGAAGACCCCTTTGCCTCTTTAGTCTCAGATTCTGAAAATTCCAGAAACAGTTCACTGTTTGCACGTTTTGGTTGAATCACTTATACACCTGAGAATGCTCTCAAACTTGGCAAGATCAAGTTTAGTATGTTTATGATATGTCATAAAAATTTCAGCCAATTCTAAGCAAGTTAGCACGTTCAACTAATCAAGAAAGTAAAGTGTGCAATTCTGGCAGTTTCAGTCAGAATGTTTGCTGAACTTCAAACAATGATATCTCACAATCTACCCGTGCTATTTTGATGATTCTTATGTCAAATTAAACCTTAAGATGTCTAGTTTAATTTGATATAAGGCTCACTCAAAAATTCGAAGGATAGCCTGTTCAAATTGCACAAGTTTGCACACTGGTCAGAATTGTTCACAGAATGTAGCAACAATTTTGTGAAGACGATTTGAATATGCTACACACCTCAGAATTTAGTGATTCTTGCGGCTAATGAAAGCTAACACATTGAAGTATAACATATCCAAAATTCATGCAATTCTAAGAACGTTTGCTTGATCAATTATGCACGCCAAGTTAGTGTAAATCTCAGCCAGAAAACAGTAAGTGCAGGAAATAAGTAAAGAACACAAGGAATTATCCTGGTTCGGTCAATGTGACCTACTCCAGTCCCAAGAGACACCTTCTCTTGGATTTCACTAAACACCAAACACAAATGTCACCTTACAAAGCCAAAGGAAGAAGCTTTTCACCAACTTCTTCAAGAGGCTGCACCAAAACTGAAAATCAGCAACACCTTTGCACCTTTTGCACCTTTTGATCACCTCTAAGGAGTAAGCTTTATACACCAGCTTCTCCTTTACAATAACACGTTTGAAAGGTGTTGAAACAACAAGAACTGAAGAACTAAACAATCATAAAGCTTGCTACAAATGTGTTCTTCAATATAGAAGAGAAGAAGAGAATAATGGAGACAAAGAGCTAATGTCTTTCTTTGCTTCCTTTGCTTTCGTTGGATGTGCTCTTGTGATGCTCTTTACTCTTCACCTTTGCTGCTATTTATAGCCAAAAGATCAGCTCAAAAGCTCCTCCATATAGCCGTTGAAATGAGATAGAATGGAGATAAAATCAGCACCTTTTTAGCTACCATTTGACTTTCAAGATAAATCTGAATTTCTTGCTACTTTGAAATAGTCTTCCACCTGAATATTTATCTCATTATGAACGTTGGAGATGAGGTGGAAATAGCTCCATTTGAACGTTGGAAAATCAGCTCCAATAAGCAATGTACATGTGTAAATATCTTGTCATGTGTGTAGCTGATTTGGCATAATTTTTGATCAGATTTTTTGCTCCTCATTTGAATGCCAAAATGACGTTGAACAGCCCCTTGAAGATAGGTAGAAAGTTCAAAGATAAAGATAGAATTCAACCAAAACCTTGAGTTTGAACTAGTCTTCAACATAGCCGTTGCCTTGCTTCCTTGGTTGAGATATTTTTCTCCAACTTTGAACAAAAATGACGTTGGAATGTAGCTAGAAGATAGAGATAATTCAGCTTGACTTGGTCTTCAACTTTCAAACCTATGTAGCCGTTTGTATCATTCCACAATATAGCAAGAATAGCCGTTTTGTATATAGAGATTTTTGCTCCAATCTTTGAACAAAATATAGTCGTTTGCTTTGAGAGAATTTTGCTCCATATTTCAACTAAGATAGCCGTTAACATCATCTCCAAAATCAAGCAAGAATAGTCAAGAATAATTATCTTAAAATCAGCACCAAAATAGGATGTAATTCACCTTGCCTTGACTTGTTCAAATCTGAATGTTTGAACTTGAAATGTGCGCCAACATCCAATAACCATGTGCACAAATATACAATATATAGTCTTCAACATGTAACATAGAAAACCATATGAAGAATACCAAGAATTCCAAGAAAACCATAGATGTGATAACCATAACATAAGAATTCCAATTGATAGACCATGCTGCCCGTTTCCATAAAAATAGGGCACGTACCATATGTGACATAAACCATATAAACATCATATAAGCAATATATAACATGTTGGAAGATCCGTTGGCAAGTGAAAAGACCAGAATACCCTTAGCACAAAAATAGGAATGTTGTCCTAGGATGAACCTAGACATGGTGCTGCTCCAGATTCATTCGTTGCCATGATGTGACATGACTTAAAAATGTGTCATATGATCATATAAATCCGTTGGAAAAAGACCAAATAAGAATGAGAAGTCCAAATGGTGAAATTACCAAAATAACCCTTATATAAGTCAATAAGCTTCACCAACGGGTCAACTCAGTTTTTACTCGTGTCAAGCATGCTCTTCCTCAGCCAATTAGATTCTAAATTGAATAAGGATCAAGTGGGCTTTTGAATGACTCAATTTGGAGTTCATTTGCCCAAGATATGAACCAAAACCTGCAATAGAACACTAAACCGAACAATTTGCCTTATATTGTAAGTCATGTGACTTCAAGGCTTGGTTAGTTCATATAATAAACATGTATTGGCATATATACTTCTAAGATCAGTTTGAACATGTCTTGATTAAGATATGTGATTGAATTGGCCAAGTTCAATCTCATGATCTTACTCAAACTTGTTCAATCTTGATTCAATCAAACAATTTCACATTAGCTCATAAGTTCATAAGTTCATGCCTTGCCAAAACAATTTCTCATTTAAACGTTACACATACATGCTCACATATGCATTTTCCAATCATTCAAACATGATATATCTATTTGCAATCATCACAACAATTACACATATGCACACATATACATTTTGCACAACAATTACACATATGCTCACATATACATTTTGCAATCACTCAAACATAATATATCACAACAATCTCCCCCTTTTGATGATTTGCAAAATTACCCCACATATGTGTATATTAAGCATTTAAATCAAGTGTGCATCTAAATCAAGTGTAATCTGTGTAATCAAGTAAGCATCTAAATCAAGTGTAATCTGCTCCCCCTTAATGTGTTATCTCCCCCTTAACATGATATCTCACATCTTCTATATCTTCCCCTTAACATGATATATATATATATATACACATTTATTTCTCCCCCTTAATTTTGTAAATTATGCAAAAGACAGTGTAGTCAGTGTAAGCAATTAATCCAAGTCTTGCACGTAAAGTCTCAAAGATAGCTTGATTAAGGGGTTTAGTGAATATGTCAGCTACTTGTTGATCAGTTCTAACATGTTCAATGTGTATATGTCCAAGATTAACATGATCACGGAGAAAATGATAACGTACTTCTATATGCTTTGCCTTAGAGTGTAGTACAGGGTTTTTAGACAAATTTATAGCACTTGTACTATCACAATAGATGGGGATATTATTTACTTGTATTTCAAAGTCTGAAAGTTGTTGTTTAATCCATAAGAGTTGAGTACAACATAGACTTAAAGCCATATATTCTGCTTCAGTAGTAGAAAGTGCAACACTAGATTGTTTCTTTGAAAACCAAGATATTAGTGAGTTTCCTAGAATTGACATGTTCCACTAGTGCTCTTTCTATCTACTCTACATCCACCATAATCTGCATCTGAATATGCATGTAGACTTAGACTAGATTGTCTATCATACCATAAGCCTAATGTTGGTGTATGTTGAAGATATCTAAATATTCTTTTTACAGCTTTAAAGTGTGACAACTTAGGCATACTTTGAAATCTTGCACACATACATACTGCAAACATAATATCAGGTCTACTAGCAGTTAGATATAGCAATGAACCAATCATAGACCTATATAGTTTTTCATCAAATGCAACACCATTTTCATCTTTGTCTAATTTTGTTGAAGTACACATTGGTGTTGGAGATGGTTTCAAGTTTTCAAAGTTGAATTTCTTTATCATATCTCTTATGTATTTGGCTTGATTGATATGTATACCACTTGATGTTTGTTTTATTTGCAAGCCTAAGAAATAGTTTAATTCACCAACCATAGACATTTCAAACTCAGACTTCATACAATCTTCAAAGTCTTTTACTAAGTTAGGATTAGTTGAACCAAAGATTATGTCATCTACATATATTTGTATTACAAGCAAATCTTTGTCTTTCTTTTTCAAGAATAAGGTACTATCTATGGTTCCTCTTTGAAAGTTGTTACTTAGTAAAAAGTTGGCAAATCTTTCATACCATGCACGGGGGGCTTGTTTCAAACCATATAAGGCTTTCTTAAGTTTATATACATGATTAGGGTTCTTTGGATCTTCAAAGCCTGGTGGTTGTTTAACAAAAACTTCTTCTTGGATATAGCCATTTAAGAATGCACTCTTAACATCCATTTGGAATAGTTTGATGTTATTATAACATGCAAAAGCTAATAAGAGGCGTATGGATTCTAATCTTGCTACGGGGGCAAATGTTTCATCGTAATCAATACCCTCTTCTTGATTATATCCTTGAGCTACAAGTCTTGCTTATTTCTTACTACAACCCCTTGTTCATTCATTTTGTTCCTAAACACCCATTTAGTTCCAATGATTGATTTATCCTCGGGTTTAGGTACTAAATCCCACACATTGTTTCTTTCAAATTGGTTTAACTCTTCATGCATTGCATCTATCCAATATGCATCGTTTAAGGCATCATTCACATTCTTAGGTTCAATTTGGGATATAAGTGCATGCCATTGATCATATTCATTAGGATCTATTTGCCTACGTGTTCTAACCCCTTGATTTACATCTCCTATGATAAGTTCTTGAGGATGCTTTTGTTTATCTCTTATTTGCCACCAATTACTTGGTTGTGCATCTTCAATAGGTTCATGATGTTCAATAGGTTGGTTAGGCACATTTTCTTCATTATTCTTGTGTAGGGGGAGTTTGAACTTCATGCATTTCAAGAGTTTGATTTGGTGTTTCAATTTGATCATTTGTAGGTGGTAGGATAAGTTCATCTTCATCATGAAGTATTTGATCATTTGGTACATAGATTTCATGTTGATTACTTGTTTGGAGATATGCATTTTCATTGAACTTCACATGTATAGATTCAACTATCTTTCTTGTTTGTGCATTATAACATCTATATGCTTTAGAGTTCATTGAATATCCCACAAATATATGTTCATCAGACTTAGGATCAAACTTATCTAAGTTATCTTTTGTGTTCAATACAAAGCATTTACAACCAAAGACTTTTAGATAGTTTACTTTTGGGAGTCGTCCATTTAAGATTTCATATGGTGTTTTGTTCAATTTCTTTCTTATTGATAGTCTGTTGATCATATAACTTGAAGTGTTTACTGCTTCAGCCCATAAGAATTTAGGTACTTTGTTTTCTACCATCATTGTTCTTGCTACTTCTTGAATAGTCCTATTCTTTCTTTCAACTACACCATTAAGTTGAGGAGTTCTTGGTGGGGAGAATTCATGTTTTATACCCTTTTCATTACAGAATTTGATTAATTCACTATTTTTAAACTCACCACCTCTATCACTCCTTATCTTAATAACATGTGATTCATGTTCATTTTCAAGTTGTCTAATAGATTAGTTATAGATGATGCACTTTCATCTTTTGAAGCAAGAAACAATGTCCAAGTATATCTTGAGAAATCATCAACTATTACACATACATAATAACTTCCACCTAAGCTTCTTGTTCTACATGGACCAAATAAGTCTATATGCAAGAGTTCTAGTATTCTTGATGTTGTGAACTCGGTTTTAGGCTTAAGGGATTCTCTAACATGTTTGCCTTTGATACAAGATTCACATAGTTGAAAATCATCCAAGTTAAGTTTAGGCAATCCTTTAACAAGACTTTTAGCGTGTAGTTTTTCTAAGGTTGATATACCATGTGTCCTAAACGTCTATGCCAAAGATTGGGATCAGATTCATGTGAAACAAGACATTTTGTGTTACTACTTAGCATATCATCCATGTTAAGCACATATATGTTTCCTTCACGTTTTCCTTTTAACACAACTTGATTGTTTTTATCCATTATCTTACAAGAGGTGGAGAAAGAGACATTCAAGTTGTTGTCACATAGTTGAGAAACACTTAAAGCTCAAAGGTTAAGTTACTTACAAGTAGGACGTTTTTGATCTCAAACTTGTTTGGATCACCAACCTTGCCTTTGCCAATTATTTGGCCTTGGTTGTTGTCTCCAAAGTAACTTTGCCACCTTTTGCAACGTTTTTAAGTGTGCTAAACAAATTTTTTGCCCGTCATATGTCTTGAGCAACCACTATCAACTATCCAATTGGTTTTGTTCTTTTCATCTTCTTTTTGTTATACCAGCAACTTGTCTTTCTTTGATGTTATGTACCTACAAATGTAAATAACAACTTAGGTACCCTTTGATTTTGGGTCCTTTCAAGGTTAGACAAGTTAAGTTCATGTTAGTGTACCTTTAGGTACCCAAACTTGAACAACCTTTCTTGGTTTTGAAATGTTAAAATCATGTTGCATATAATGAACAAATAGTGGATTTTGATACATAGAATATGATGAAAAGGGGCTGCACATTTATGACTAGTTGGATAAGCATTGTAAGTTCTATATGCATTTGAATGTTGCCATGTATATGAGTTATATCTTGGCCGTGTATAAGCATTGAATTTAGGCCGTGTATAAGCAAGATGTTGTGTGTGTCTAGGCCGTGTGTTGTACTGATTTAGGCCGAGTATGTCATGTTCTTCACATAAGCATGTTGTTGCATATAAGGCATAACTTGAGCAGATTTCATACTTTTGTTTAGGCATTCTTGTATACATGTAAGCATGGTTTCTAGGTGTATTTACCTTCCTATATGTTGATGCATTTTGCAATCTTTGTGATGAGGTGTGGGCAGAATAGGTTCATTTCTAATGCATTTGGCCTATATTTCATGTTGGTTGAAGATGATACAAATGTTGTTTCCTTAGGTGTGTATTCAGCTTCTTTAACATATCCAAGACCTTGTTTGTCATTTCCATGCTTTTGAGATGCAATAAGAGTGTCTAACATGTTGGAACCATTCTTAAATTGTTCTAAAGATTTGTTCAAGTCTAGGTTGCATGCTTTTGTGATTCAAATTCAGTTTGTATTTCATGTAATTTAGACTTTAAAACGTTGTAATCAACACATTGCACACATTGCACATTTTCATGTTTGTTCTTAAGTTCCTTAATCTGATTTTGCATTGAACTAATAGTGTTAGATGATTCAAGTTGAAGAACTTCTAGTTGAGAAGTTAGATTCAAGTTAGACGTCTCCAACTTGTTCTTCTCCTCAACTATTCTTTTCTTCTCCTTGGATAGCTTCTTATATCTATCATGCAACTTTTCTAATTCATCCAACAATTCATCTTGAGTAAAATCACATTCAGAATCAGAATCAATGTTACCTCATTTGTAGACTTTGAAGCCAAACATGTTTGTGCAACTTCAGGTTCCTCCTCGGATTCGGATGAAGATGTGTCATCCCAAGTGCTTGAACTTACCTTGAGAGCTTTCTTCCTCCTTTGCATAGGTTCTACTCTAGTTTTTGTCCTTGTCTTTCATCCATGTCACGGTTTTTGTTCTTGTTTGGACAATCATATGAGATGTGTCCTTGTTTGCCACATTCATAACACTTAGTTCTTTATCATACCATTTACCATCTTGTTTGTTAGATTTCACATTGATAGGCGGCTGATTTTGCTTGTCTTTTAGTTGGTCTTTTGAAAACTTCCTTAAACGCTAGCTAGCAACATTATGTCTTCTTCATCACTTTCATACTCGGCTTGATTAGATGATTCGGGTTCATTTGTTACAAATGCAAGTGATTTAGACTTGTTACTAGTTTCAGCCTTTCTTATATTCAACTTGTTTTCATAAACTTTCAAAGAGCCTATCAATTCATCAAGTTTTATTTGAGAAAGATCTTTGCTTTCTTCAATGGCACTAACTTTGGCATCCCATTCACTTGGCAAACTTCTCAAAACTTTTTGCACTTTTTCTTTCATCAAAAACGTTTTACCAAGGGATTCAAGTGAGTTGTATAAGTTTGTAAGCCTTAAATCCATATCAACAATTGATTCATTAGGCAGTAAATGAAATGATTCAAGTGTAGTCATTAACATGTTAATCTTTGATTCCTTTACTTGATTAGTTCCTTCATGCTTCATTTCAAGACATTTCCACATATCCTTTGCACTTAAACATGAAGAGACATAGGCAGATTCACTCCTACTTAAACCATTCAACAATAATTGCATTGCTTTAGCATTAAGACTCATTTTCTTTTTATCTTCATCACTCCAATCTTTTCTATATTTCTCAACTTCTTGTGATAAGCCATCAATTATAACATGCTTAGTAGGCACATAAGGTCCATCTTCAATGATGACCACAAGTCTATGTCAATAGCCATTAAGAACAATTTCATCCTAAGTTTCCAATGACTAAAGTTTTCTCCATCAAAAAGAGGTGGTCTTTGTGTGGACATGCCTTCTAATTCTATTTTCATGTGTGACTTAGACATGCTTCTTAGTGTGTGAGAAAACGTTTAAAACACTTATAAGAAGGAAAGAAAGTGTCACCTTGTTGTAGATACCAAATATGAAGAATATAAGACAACCAGAAAATTTCCAGCAACTTTGCAACTTGGACTGTTTTCAGCTCAAATAAATATGGTGCTCAACCTTGCTCTGATACCACTTGTTGGACCTGTATAGCACCACTAGAGGGGGGGGTGAATAGTGGATTAGCGGAAATTACACTATATTACCTTCAAAAACTTGTTTGAAGACCCCTTTGCCTCTTTAGCCTCAGATTCTGAAAATTCCAGAAACAGTTCACTGTTTTGACGTTTTGGTTGAACCACTTATACACCTGTGAATGCTCTCAAACTTGGCAGAGATCAAGTTTAGTATGTTTATGATATGTCATAAAAATTTCAGCCAATTCTAAGCAAGTTAGCACGTTCAAATAAGCAAGAAGTAAAGTGTGCAATTCTGGCAGTTTCAGGCAGAATGTTTGCTGAACTTCAAACACATGATATCTCAAAATCTACCCGTGCTATTTTGATGAATCTTATGTCAAATTAAACCTTAAGATGTCTAGTTTAATTTGATATAAGGCTCACTCCAAGATTCGAAGGATAGCCTGTTCAAATTGCACAAGTTTGCACACTGGTCAGAATTGTTCACAGAATGTAGCAACAATTTTGTGAAGACGATTTGAATATGCTAACACCTCAGAATTTAGTGATTCTTGCGGCTAATGAAAGCTAACACATTGAAGTATAATATCCAAAATTCATGCAATTCTAAGACGTTTGCTTGTCAATTATGCACGCCAAGTTAGTGTAATCTCAGGCAGAAAACAGTAAGTGCAGGAAATAAGTAAAGAACACAAGGAATTATCCTGGTTCGGTCAATGTGACCTACTCCAGTCCCAAGAGACACCTTCTCTTGGATTTCACTAAACACCAAACACAAAGTCACCTTACAAAGCCAAAGGAAGAAGCTTTTCACCAACTTCTTCAAGAGGCTGCACCAAAACTGAAAATCAGCACATACCTTTGCACCTTTTCACCTTTTGATCACCTCTAAGGAGTAAGCTTTATACACCAGCTTCTCCTTTACAATAACACGTTTGAAAGGTGTTGAAAACAAGAATGAAGAACTAACAATCATAAAGCTTGCTACAAATGTGTTCTTCAATATAGAAGAGAAGAAGAGAATAATGGAGACAAAGAGCTAATGTCTTTCTTTGCTTTCTTTGCTTTCGTTGGATGCTCTTGTGATGCTCTTTACTCTTCACCTTTGCTGCTATTTATAGCCAAAAGATCAGCTCAAAAGCTCCTCCATATAGCCGTTGAAATGAGATAGAATGGAGATAAAATCAGCACCTTTTTAGCTACCATTTGACTTTCAAGATAAATCTGAATTTCTTGCTACTTTGAAATAGTCTTCCACCTGAATATTTATCTCATTATGAACGTTGGAGATGAGGTGGAAATAGCTCCATTTGAACGTTGGAAAATCAGCTCCAATAAGCAATGTACATGTGTAAATATCTTGCCATGTGTGTAGCTGATTTGGCATAAGTTTTTGATCAGATTTTTTGCTCCTCATTTGAATGCCAAAATGACGTTGAACAGCCCCTTGAAGATAGGTAGAATAGTTCAAAGATAAAGATAGAATTCAACCAAAACCTTGAGTTTGAACTAGTCTTCAACATAGCCGTTGCCTTGCTTCCTTGGTTGAGATATTTTTCTCCAACTTTGAACAAAAATGACGTTGGAATGTAGCTAGAAGATAGAGATAATTCAGCTTGACTTGGTCTTCAACTTTCAAACCTATGTAGCCGTTTGTATCATTCCACAATATAAGCAAGAATAGCCGTTTTGTATATAGAGATTTTTGCTCCAATCTTTGAACAAAATATAGCCGTTTGCTTTGAGAGAATTTTGCTCCATATTTCAACTAAGATAGCCGTTAACATCATCTCCAAAATCAAGCAAGAATAGTCAAGAATAATTATCTTAAAATCAGCACCAAAATAGGATGTAATTCACCTTGCCTTGACTTGTTCAAATCTGAATGTTTGAACTTGAAATGTGCGCCAACATCCAATAACCATGTGCACAAATATACAATATATGTCTTCAACATGTAACATAGAAACCATATGAAGAATACCAAGAATTCCAAGAAAACCATAGATGTGATAACCATAACATAAGAATTCCAATTGATAGACCATGCTGCCCGTTCCATAAAAATAGGGCACGTACCATATGTGACATAAACATATAAACATCATATAAGCAATATATACATGTTGGAAGATCCGTTGGCAAGTGAAAAGACCAGAATACCCCTTAGCACAAAAATAGGAATGTTGTCCTAGGATGAACCTAGACATGGTGCTGCTCCAGATTCATTCGTTGCCATGATGTGACATGACTTAAAAATGTGTCATATGATCATATAAATCCGTTGGAAAAAGACCAAATAAGAATGAGAAGTCCAAATGGTGAAATTACCAAAATAACCCTTATATAAGTCAATAAGCTTCACCAACGGGTCAACTCAGTTTTTACTCGTGTCAAGCATGCTCTTCCTCAGCCAATTAGATTCTAAATTGAATAAGGATCAAGTGGGCTTTTGAATGACTCAATTTGGAGTTCATTTGCCCAAGATATGAACCAAAACCTGCAATAGAACACTAAACCGAACAATTTGCCTTATTGTAAGTCATGTGACTTCAAGGCTTGGTTAGTTCATATAATAAACATGTATTGGCATATATATCTTCTAAGATCAGTTTGAACATGTCTTGATTAAGATATGTGATTGAATTGGCCAAGTTCAATCTCATGATCTTACTCAAACTTGTTCAATCTTGATTCAATCAAACAATTTCACATTAGCTCATAAGTTCATAAGTTCATGCCTTGCCAAAACAATTTCTCATTTAAACGTTACACATACATGCTCACATATGCATTTTCCAATCATTCAAACATGATATATCTATTTGCAATCATCACAACAATTACACATATGCACACATATACATTTTGCACAACAATTACACATATGCTCACATATACATTTTGCAATCACTCAAACATAATATATCACAACAAACCAAAATAAACATTCCACCCTTTTATGGTAAAAGTGACCCTGAAGCTTACATTGAGTGGGAGAGAAAAGTTGACATGATCTTTTCCTATACCAACTATACCGAGTTGCAAAAAGTGAGATATGCAAGTATAGAGTTCTTGGAATATGCCTTGATTTGGTGGGACCAAACTCAAAGTATAAGAAGAAGGACTAGACAACCCACAATTGGAACTTGGGATGAGATGAAATACGAGATGAGAAAGAAATTCATTCCAGAATCTTACGAGAGGTCCATGTTCCAAAAGTTGCAATGCCTAACTCAAGGAAATAAAAGTGTGGATGAATACTTTAAGGAGTTAGAGAGTTTGTTGATAAAAACCGATACTGAAGAATCTGAGGAGGCAACCATGGCTCGGTTTTTGGGAGGTCTTAATAAGGAGATTGGGTTTCAACTTGAACTCACTACCTACGTTGATCTCAATTCCATGGTTCACAAAGCTGAGAAAATTGAGCGGCAATTAAAGGTACGTTCTTCTACTAGTGGATTTGGTTTTAGAACTAATGCTTCTTCTTTTTCTAAAGTGCAGCCTAGGTCTAATGGCAATGGAGGAGCACGGCCAAGTTCAAACACATTCGGCCAAAACGGTTCTAGCGCTCCAAATAAGCCACACTTCACTCAAAGGACCAACGGAGCAAATCTAGGTCAAAATGACAAAAGCAAAGGCAAAGCACCCGCAAACCCTCCAAGAACAAGGGAGATTGAGTGTTTTAAATGTAGAGGGAGAGGACACTATGCAAGGGACTGCCCTAATGCCAAGAAAGTGTTGTACCTTGAGGAAACAAATGAATTCTATTCAGAAGAGGAGGAAGAAGAGGCCACAAAGAAGTACCAAGAGGACTCAGCTGAGGAGATAAAGAGTGATGAAGAGGGTGCATATAAGGACTTTCTTGTGGTAAGAAAAGCCTTAAGTGCACACATGAAGGAGGAAGAAACTTGCAAAGGGAGAACATTTTCCACATCCATTGTTTGGTAAAAGGCAAAACTTGCACTTTAATTATTGATAGTGGTTCTTGTGCTAATGTTGCAAGTATTGAACTTGTTAGAAAGCTAGATTTACCTATGATTGATCATTCCCATCCCTATAGGTTATCTTGGCTAAATGATTGTGGTGAGATTCATGTGTCTAAACAAGTTCTGATTTCTTTATCTATTGGCGGTTACAAAGATGAAATTTTGTGTGATGTAGCTCCTATGCATGCTAGTCATATTTTGTTAGGTAGACCTTGGCAATTTGACAAGCATGTTATTTATGATGGTAGATTGAACATGTATGCTTTTACTTTTAATGGCAAAAAGTTTAAGTTGCATGCATTGTCTCCACATAAAGTTTATGAGGATGCTAAGAGGATGAAGAAGAACCATTCAGATCCTAAGGAAAAGGAGGCTGAAAAAAGGTTCTTAGAGGTTCTTAAAAAGGAGAGAGAAGCCTTTTGGAGGCCACAAACTCCTCGGCCAAGGGTACACAACCCACGGCCCAAATCAGTCCACCCTCACCCACGGTTCAAACACTTTCACAAGCATCCACCCCACAAATTTCACGTCCACCTAAGAAGCATGCTTTCTTTGCAAAATCTCGTGAAGTTACCCATGCATTGTATGATAATAAAACTGTTTTGGTGATGCTTTACAAAGATAGTGTTGCATGCTTGTTTTCTAAGAATGACTTACCATCTACCTTGCCTAGTGGTGTTGTTTCTTTGTTGGAAGAATTTGCAGATTTGTTTCCCGAGGAGGAACCACATGGGTTGCCACCTTTAAGAGGGATTGAGCACCACATTGACTTTATTCCAGGGGCTGTCCTACCTAATAGGCCAGCTTATAGGCCAATCCGGAGGAAACAAAGGAATACAAAGGCAAGTGGAGGATCTCTTGGCCAAGAGAAGGTAAGGGAAAGTATGAGTCCAAGTGCAGTGCCAGTCATCCTTGTTCCAAAAAAAGATGGCACTTGGAGGATGTGTACAGATTGTAGGGCCATCAACAAAATCACTGTAAAGTATAGGTATCCCATTCCTAGACTTGATGATATGCTTGATATGTTGCATGGTTCACAATGGTATACGAAAATTGATTTGAAAAGTGGTTATTTTCAAGTGAGGATAAGAGAGGGTGATGAATGGAAAACAGCTTTTAAAACTAAATTTGGATTGTATGAATGGTTAGTTATGCCTTTTGGGTTAACTAATGCACCTAGTACATTCATGAGGCTAATGAATGAAGTTTTGAGAGCTTTTATTGGGAAGTTTGTTGTGGTTTATTTTGATGACATCTTGATCTATTCTAAGACCTTAGAAGAGCATTTAGATCACATAAGAGCTGTTTTTGAAAAGCTAAGAAAGAAAAACTTTATGCTAACTTTAAGAAATGTTCTTTTTGTTTGGACAAAGTTGTTTTTCTTGGTTTTGTAATCAGTTCTGCAGGGATTGAAATGGATCAAGACAAGGTGAAATCCATCCTTGAATGGCCTACACCAAAGAGTGTGGGAAGTGAGGAGCTTTCATGGTTTGGCAGGTTTTTATAGGCGGTTTGTCAAAGACTTTTCAACCGTAGCCGCACCATTGAATGAGATAGTCAAGAGGTTGGATTCCATTGGGGGGACGCCCAACAAAGGGCGTTTGATGAGCTTAAAAGACGTCTCACTACAGCACCTATCTTGAAGTTGCCCAACTTTGATGATACATTTGAGATAGAGTGTGATGCGTGGCGTGGGAATTGGAGCTGTTCTAACCCAAGGTAAGCATCCTATTGCTTATTTTAGTGAAAAGTTGAAAGGTGCTGCATTGAACTATCCTACTTATGATAAGGAGTTGTATGCTTTGGTAAGGTCCTTACAAACTTGGCAACACTACTTGCAAACCCAAAGAGTTTGTCATTCATACTGATCATGAAAGTTTGAAGTACCTTAAGAGTCAAGGAAAACTGAATAAGAGGCATGCAAATGGGTTGAGTTTATTGAGCAATTTCCTTATGTCATTAAGTATAAGCAAGGAAAAGATAACATAGTTGCTGATGCTTTGTCTAGAAGGTATACTTTGATTACTAAGTTGTCTTCACACTTGCTTGGCTTTGAATTTGTTAAGGAATTGTATAAGGATGATTCTGATTTTGCTTCCATTTATGATGTGTTGATTCTCCTTTTGGTAAATTTTATTTGCATGATGGCTATTTGTTTAAGGAGAAACGATTATGCATTCCTAAGGGATCAATGCGAGTTTGGTTAAGGAAGCACATGGGGGCGGGTTAATGGGACACTTTGGAGTTTTTAAAACTTTAGAAACTTTAAAGGAACATTTCTTTTGGCCTCACATGAAATCAGATGTTGCAAAGGTTTGTAGTAGTTGCATCACTTGTAGGCAGGCTAAGTCCAAAACACAACCTCATGGTTTGTACACACCCTTGGACGTACCTAGTGCACCTTGGGAGGACATTTCTATGGACTTTGTTCTTGGCTTACCTAGATCAAAAGGTGGTAGAGATAGTGTCTTTGTTGTGGTAGACAGATTCTCTAAGATGGCACACTTTATTGCTTGTCACAAAGTAGATGATGCTTCTTACATTGCAAATCTGTTCTTTAAAGAAGTTGTTCGATTGCATGGCATGCCTAAAACAATTGTTAGTGATAGGGACAGTAAATTCTTGAGTCATTTTTGGCGTGTACTTTGGAGCAAGTTGGGAACTAAGCTTTTGTTTTCTACTACTGCACATCCACAAACAGATGGCCAAACTGAAGTGGTAAATCGACCTTGTCACAAATGTTGCGTGCTTTAATCCAAAGCAATCTGAAAAATTGGGAAGAATGTTTACCACATATTGAGTTTGCTTACAATAGGGCTGTTCATAGTGGGTCTTTGTATTCCCCTTTTGAAGTTGTCTATGGTTTTCTACCCCATTCCCCACTTGATTTGTTGCCTATTCCAATTGATGAGCGCTAGCATGGATGGTAACAACGAGCTGAAATGATCAAAAAGTTGCATGAAAAAGTTAAACTTCAACTTGAACGAAAGAATAACAGTATGCCAAACAAGCTAACAAGCATAGAAAAGATGTTGTGTTTTATCCTGGAGATCTTGTTTGGTTGCATTTAAGGAAGGAACGATTTCCTAAGGAGAGGAAGTCCAAGCTTATGCCTAGAGGATGGACCTTTTAAGGTCATTCAAAAGGTTGGTCCAAATGCTTATGTGCTTGATCTTCCTCCAGACAGGTATGGTTCAGTTTCCAACACCTTCAATGTAAGTGATCTTTCCCCTTTTGAGCATTTTTATCTTGATGATTCGAGGGCGAATCCTTTTGAGGAGGGGGGGATTGATGAGGCTGAGGAGCAGCCCTAATGAGGAGCTTGCACAAGGTGCCCTTAACCATAAGGGGCCGTTGACAAGGAGCCAAACCAAGAGGATTAATGGTTTTCAACTTGGTTTTGATGTTGGCTCTTTTCTAACCAAACATGTGCAAGATGAACCAATGGATGTTCCTCCTAAATGGGTGCTCATTGTTGAGCTTAAGAACTGATTATCCAATGATAGTCAGTCCGCTTGTTGGTGCCGTTTCTGTGGCTTTTAGTTGTCTTTTCGTTTGCTTCTTTTAAAGTTTGTTTAGAATACTTATGTTTGGTGTATGAGTGTGTTTTGTAGGTGTTACAAGTCTTGGATCAAACGTTTTGAGCTTTGGAAAGGAGGGCTTCTCAGATTTGGGCCAAGCTTGTCCACACAAGGCTGTTTTGGGATTTTGGGCTTTCAATTGAGATGGGGCGTGCATGGAGCCAGCTGGACCTTGAAGAAGACTTAATTTGGAGCATCTTTCATGTTTTGGGTTTTGCCAAAATCAGTCCACAAAAAGAGATACAAGAGCTGCAAGAAAGAAGTCCAAAACAAGCCCAATTGTGCAAATTAGGGTTTCGGTTTTCTATCAAGGGGCAGCCGCCACATCTCAAGGGCATTAAGAGACCTTCTATAATGTCATAAATCAGCTTGGAAGGATTGGGAATGAATTATGGAAGTCAGAATTGAAGATTTGGAGCAAATAAGGAGATAATTCCAGGAAAAGAAGTTACCAAAATTAGATCTTGTGTCACAAGGAAAGGATGAGTGGCGTTTTAAGGAAGGCAAATGAGGCACAAGGCAAGTCTAGAAGAATGGTAATAATGCAATAATTGATGATTGAGACAATAATTGTGGATTTGCCAAGAGCAGGGAACTTACCAAAAAATAACAAAATTCAGATTGTGCACATACAAGGAAGGAGGCGCCAACAAGGGAGCATCCAAGAAACCCTAGCCGTTTTTGTGAGAGTGTTTTACAAGACTTGTAATCATATAAATAGATCACTTAGCATTTCTTTGAGTAGATAGACTAGTTTTCATCTTTGAACTAAAAACCCTAGTGTTTTATGTTATCTTTTGTTCTTGAGTTTTCTTGAATAAAAGTTTGTGTTTTTCCTTTGGTTTACACATATCTAAATCAAGGCTAGACCCAATTAAGGATTGTGTGTTCCTTGTTGGTGATCCACAATCCAAGGATACGGAACGACGTGTTGGATTGAGCGGATTCAAACACACCTAACCAAACGAATTTGGAGGCTTGAAGGAAGGTGGTTGCTTGGCACCATTGTCCATCACATTCAAGGCTTGAAGGACGTTTGGAGAGTGAAGAAAGATCGGGACAACATCAATATACGAACCATATTCGTATCACAAACACCCTTGGCCAAAACAGCCCTAACCCTCCAAATAAACCACACTTCACTCAAAGGACCAATGGTGCAAATCTAGGTCAAAACGACA
>AP025066.1:21677825-21708327 GCA_036186865.1 Eustoma russellianum
GGTTTTTTCGGTCCTCTTGAGAGGATGGCAGCCGCCTAGCATCATCAAAGGCAATTAAGAGACCTTCTAGAATGTCATAAATCAGATTGGTATGATTGGAATGAATTATGGAGTCATAATTGAAGATTTGAAGCAATTAAGGAGATAATTCAAGAAAGAGAAAGTTACCAAAATTAGATCTTGTGTCACAAGGAAGGTTGAAGGCGTTATGGAGGTAATTGGAGGCACAAGGCAAGTTCTAGAAGGATGGTTAATAATGAAATAATTGGTGATTGAGACAATAATTGTGGATTTGCCAAGAGAGAGAACTTACCTAAAATAACAAATGCTGATTTTTGCATCTCAAGGAAGGAAGTGGCGCCAACATGGAATCTCCAAGATGCCCTAGCCGTTTTTTGGGAGTGGCCAACAAGGCTTGTAATCAAATATATTGATCACTTAGCATTTCTTTTGATAGTTAGACTATTTTCATCTTTGAACTAAAAACCCTAGCGTTTTGTATTGTCTTTTGTTCTTGAGTTTTCTTGAATAAAAGTTTGTGTTTTTCCTTTGGTTTACACATATCTAAATCAAGGCTAGACCCAATTAAGGATTGTGTGTTCCTTGTTGGTGATCCACAATCCAAGGATTAGGAGTGACTGGTTGGATTGGACGGATTGAAACACATATAACCAAACGAATTTGGAGGCTTGAAAGGAAGGTGGTTGCTTGGCACCATTGTCCATCACATTCAAGGCTTGAGGGACGTTTGGAGAGTGAAGAAAGATCGGGACAACATCAACATACGAACCATATTCGTATCACTTCTTGTCGTAGTCTCTTATGGCGCATCATTTCATTCTCGAATCTAAAGCATCAGGAGGATCAGGGATGAGATTGAAAACATTGAAAGTAGAAGAAACGGAACCATATCTTTCAGGAAGTTTTAAGACATAAGCATTATCACCAACGCATTTACCTTGAATGGTCCATCTGATCTTAGCATCAACTTCACTTTACGCTCCTTAGGAAACCTTTCTTTCTGCAAACGTGACCATACGAGATCACCTGGCTCAAAAATGATTTGTCTACGATGCTTGTTTGCCCTACGTGCATATTCTTTGTTTTGCATTTCAATTTGTTTTCAACCTTTTCGTGCAACTTAGCAATTAATTTAGCCTTTTGTTCACCATCCAAGCTAGCACGCCATGCACAGGAATAGGAATCAAATCAAGTGGAGAAAGGGGATTAAAATCATAAACAATCTCAAAAGATGAAAAAGATGTACCACTATGAACGCTCATATTATATGGAAATTTGATAAAAGGCAAACAATCTTCCTATTATAATGGCACGCAACAATTGAGAAAATGTTCTATTAACTACTTCAGTTTGACCATCAGTTTAGGGATGTGCATGTTGGACCGTGCACCTGCAATAAAAACCACTAGAGGGGGGGTGAATAGTGGTTAGGAGAAATTACACTACAACCCTTTGTTAAAATCTCCTTTGAAAACAGAATCTGAAACCACCTCAGATTCAGAACCCGTTTTTCAAAATTTCACAAATAATTGTACACAACTCCAAAAATTATGAAACTCTCCATAATTTAACTTCAATGAGTTAACAAGACTCTGTCCAAAAATCAGACAAAAATAAGATCGTTTGACCCTTCAAACAAATAAAAAAATTCAGATGGTCAATCTGGACAGAATTGGACAGAATATTGCTGATTTTGCAAAACGTATTTCTCTTTAAATACTCAACCAAAAAAGTTGATATTTATATCAAAACACTCCTTAGGATGTGTAGATGAAGTTTCCAAAAGGCCCTGACCTTAAACAATTCTTGAAAAATACAGAATTTAAGTTTTCTCAAAACTGGTCAGATTGCAGCCAGATTGGAGCAGTTATCTTGCAAAGACTGAAAGACTAACTTTCCCTTGCTCAAATCAAGTGATTCTTGTTGCAAATGAAAGCTAACAGTCTGAAGTATAACTCCACCAAAAATCACGAATTTTGAAAATGTTTAGCTATTTTTTCAAATTGTGAGAAGTTGTGTGAAAACTGCAGTCAAAAACGGGCAGAAAACAGAAATAAAGAACAAGAGAAGAACACCGAGAATTTATCCTGGTTCGGTCAATGTAACCTAATCCAGTCCCAAGGAACGCCTTTCCTTGGATTTCACTATCAAATGAACACCTTACAACAAGAGCCAAGCTTGATCCTTGGGTTATACACCAACCCTATTCAAGACTTGGATAATCACCTCTATGCAACTCTTGATTACAACACCTCTACCACCTATTGATGTAGCCTTATAAATTTGGCTAATCAATCATACAAATTCAACCCAAGAAGGTGTGTATAGTGTAGATGGACAACAGAAAAATTTGAACACCTTAGCTACACAAAGTATGAACATAAATATGAGAAGAGAATAGCAAGACAACAATCTTCAATTTTTGCTTTCAAGTGTGTGTCTTCTCTTCTTCACCTTGCCTCCTATTTATAGTGTGAATAGATGGCATATTCTCTCCAACTTTTAGACCATGTGATGGCTGAGAATTTTGAATCAAAGCACCTCCATAATCATCTCCAACAACCTTGTTTTTGAATTTTCCACTTGTCCCAAAGTCATAAAATGAGTACACCACATTCTCCACCTGTTTATGGACGTTTTTGATGTTGTATGTATGTATGCCAACTCAAATTTTGTGAATAAAAAATAATGAATAAGTGCTGACAAGATTATGTCAACATATAACACCAAAATTCATACTTCCTTCTCCTTTACATATTGTGATGAATCTTACACCAAGGACACCTTGTAATCTCTAAAATATGATGATTAATATCCTCTTATAACATATATAAGAGGGTCTTCAAGAAAAAATAGAATGTGACATCTCAAATCGTTACATATCCAGCTATAGTCAATAATATCATCGGTTGAGAGAATAAGATATAACATCACCATATAATCTTCAAAATAATAATAACACAGCTCCAGAATGAAGATAATAATATGCTCAAGAGATTCCTTGAGTGAAAATACCAAAAATACCCTTGGGGGTAAAATGACCAAAATCCCCTGGTGTGAGAAAACTTCGGAAATGACTCCGATGGTCAAAAATAATCACAACTCCACCTTTGTTATGATAAATAAGATAATAATATGCACTTGACATATTTTCACCATATGATGTTCCTGCAAAACTCAAAATACCAATTTTGCCCTTTTTGGTAAGTTGTAGAAACTTTCAAGGCACGTTAGTCACAAGACAATAATAATCACCAAAAACACATAATAAGCACATAATGAACATGTATAATTCATATACAAATGAAAAAAAAATCATTTTAACACATTTTAGAAAATTATTTCTAAAAACCCTAGACATCGATCGATCGAAGTGCCTCAGCTTCATAGATCGATGTCTTACATAAAAGTTCAGGTTTTGTCTCTAACCTACATCGATCGATCGAAGTGAGAGTTCGATGTACATCAATCGATCGATGTGTCTCAGGTTTAGAGATCGATGTCTCACAAAAAGGTCTTAAACTTTTCTGCCTTAAATAGATAGATCGATGTGAGAGATCTATGTACATAGATCGATCGATGTGCAACAACCTGAGAGATCGATGTCAACTTGTTCAACTTTTTCAACTTTTAATCACATATAACACCATGTGTGACATTTTTAAGTATTCATCACTTAAAATCATGACTTTGAAAATTATCCAAACATATTTCTCAACATTCTCCCCCTTTTGGATGATTTTCAAAATAACCTAACATGATTTTAATGTCACAACTTATTATCAAAAGTTTAACCAAATGTTTAACCAAAAGTTTATCAACTATGTTTTCAACTTTTAAATAGTATGCCGCTCCCCCCTAAACTCATACTCTCCTTCTTAACCTATGCTCCAAAATTTGTACCAATAAAAACTTAGCATATGATTCATCATGACTTACCAACTAAAATCATGTTCTTATTCTATCTCCCCCTTTATTTTGCAAATCATGCAAAAGATAGAACTATACAATGGTATCGTAAGTCATCATTCCTAATTTGGCTCGTAAGTTTTCAAAAGTGGCTTGATTAAGGGGTTTGGTGAAGATGTCAGCAATTTGGTGATCAGTTCTTATATGGTTTATCACTATGTCCTCATTTTGAACATGATCGCGAAGAAAGTGGTATCGCACCTCAATGTGTTTGGCCTTAGAATGAAGCACCGGATTCCGGGAAAGATTGATTGCACTTGTGCTATCGCAGAAAATTGGAATCATTTATTCATTTTAATGCCAAAATCACTAAGTTGCTGTTTAAGCCAAAGTATTTGGGTAGTACATAAACTCAAAGCGATATACTCGGCTTCAGTGGTAGAAAGAGCCACACTAGCTTGCTTTTTAAAAAACCAAGAGGTCAAATTGGTTCCTATGAATTGACATGTACCGCTAGTGGATTTTCTATCTAACTTGCAACCACCATAATCAGCATCACTATATGCGTGTAATTCCAACTTAGCTTTTCTATCATACCACAGTCCTAAGTGAGGTGTATGCTTAAGATATCTAAAGATCTTTTTCACTGCATTGTAATGTGATACCTTAGGACAAGATTGAAACCTAGCACACATACACACACTAAACATAATATCAGGTCTTGATGCAGTTTAAGTATAACAATGAGCCAATCATAGACCTATAAAGTGTGTCATCAAAAGGTTTACCATTTTCATCCTTATCAAGTTTGGTACTAACACTCATAGGGGTAGTTATAGGTTTCAACTCTTCAAACACAAACTTCTTAATCATATCATTGACATACTTAAGTTGGCTAATGTGAATTCCTTGAGGAGTTTGTTTGATTTGAAGTCCTAAGAAATAATTCAACTCTCTTACCATTGACATTTCAAACTCTGACTTCATACATTCTTCGAAGTCTTTTACTAAAGTAGGGTTGGTTGAATCAAAGATTATATCATCTACGTATATTTGAACTATTAACAAATCATTACCTTTTCTTCTTAGGAATAATGTGTTATCGATGGTCCCCCTTTGATAATTATTTGTAATAAAAAAGTTTGCAAATCTATCATACCAAGCTCTTGGAGCTTGTTTTAAACCATATAGAGCTTTCTTAAGCTTATAAACATGGTTAGGATTATTTGGATCTTCAAATCCAGGGGGTTGTTTGACAAACACCTCTTCTTGGATGTATCCATTCAAGAACGCACTCTTGACATCCATTTGGAAGAGCTTAATATTGCTTAGACTTTCAATCGCAAGTAATAATCTAATTGCTTCTAGTCATGCAACGGATGCAAAGGTTTCTTCATAATCTATTCCTTCTTGTTGATTATAACCTTGTGCGACTAGTCTAGCCTTATTCCTTGTAATATTTCCTTGTTCATCCATTTTATTCCTAAAGACCCATTTAGTTCCTATGATAGACTTATTTTCAGGTTTAGGTACTAAGTCCCACACGTTGTTCCTTGTGAATTGATTTAATTCTTCATGCATAGCATCTATCCATGATATGTCACCTAAGGCTTCCTTTACGTTCTTAGGTTCTAATTGTGAGATTAAGCTATGTCCTTCAAGTTGACTTATATTTCTACGCGTTCTAACTCCAACACTTGGATCCCCAATGATTAGTTCTCTAGGGTGCCACCAATTCCTAGATTGACTAGGTTCACCCTCATCTTGTTCAAATGTTTCATTAGTGTGAACGTTATCATATGTAATTGGATCATTAGTTGTATCTTCCAATTGCAGAGTCTCTTGATTTATTTCATCTAAGGGTTCATGTATGTCTTGTTCAGGGGGAGTTGGTTCTAGAAGATCAAGTACAAGCCAAGTAATACATCATCATCAAACATATTTTCAACATTTGTTTCTTGTTTATGTTGATTTTTATCACTAACTTCAAAGCATGCATTTTCATTTAATTTCACATGTATGGATTCAATTATTTTTCTAGGTGCAGGATTATAACACCTATATGCTCTTGAGTTAGTTGAATACCCAACAAATATGCATTCAATAGACTTTTGTTCAAATTTATCTAGATTATCCTTAGTGTTCAGCACAAAACATTTACATCCAAATACTTTAAGATAATCTATCTTAGGTTGTCTATTGTTTAGTAATTCATAAGGCGTTTTATTTAATTTCTTTCTAATAATGAGCCTATTTATAATATAGCATGCACAACTAACAGCTTCAGCCCATAAATATTTAGGTAATTTATTTTCACACAGCATTGTCCTAGCAACTTCTTGAATCGTTTTATTTTTACGTTCAACAACTCCATTGAGTTGTGGTGTTCTAGGTGGCGAGAATTCATGTTTGATTCCATATAGTTCGCAAAATTTGATTACGTCTTTGTTTTTAAATTCTCCACCTCTATCGCTTCTAATTCTTTTAACATTTTCTTCATAAATGTTTTCAAGTTGCTTAATAAGGGTTTCGATTGCTAATGGAGCATCGTCTTTGTGTGTTAAGAACAATGTCCATGTGTAGCGTGAGTAATCATCTACTATGACACACACATAGTAGTGTCCACCTAGACTTCTTGTCCTACTTGGACCAAATAAGTCTAAGTGAAGCAATTCTAGTACATGACTAGTACTCACTTCATGTTTCGGTTTTAAGGTTTCTTTAATGTGTTTTCCCTTAATACATGTTTCACACATTTGAAAATTATCTAAGTCTAACTTAGGCATTCCTCTAATTAAATTCTTCTTAGACATTTTCTTAATAGTTGAAATTCCTATATGGCCTAATCTTCTATGCCATAAATTTACATCTAAGTCATGTGATATTAGACACTTAACCTTAGCATCTAACATGTTACCTAAGGTAAGAGTATATATATTTCCATCTCTATTTCCTTTTAAAATCGTTTCTCCTTTTTCATTTATTACATCACAAGAATTGGGAAGAAAGGAGACATTATAACCACAATCTATAAGTTGAGAAATACTAAGTAAATTATAAGATAGATTACTTACTAATAACACATTTCATATTTGAAATGTGTTAGGGTCCCCAATTGTTCCTTTTCCAACAATTTGTCCTTTGTTGTTGTCACCAAATGTTACTTTTCCTCCATTCTTGATATGTTCCAATTCGATGAATAGTTTGGTGTTCCCCGTCATATGCTGATGAGCCCACGATGGGGTCAACGCAACATATTTTCATGTATCATTTATTGTCATATGTTAGTTCTGTAAGACATGACATTTCACTGTTCACTCCGCACACATTAGTGCTAGTTCTTATGTCTTATAGTCTTAACTAACCCTTAGGACATGTCATATATGTTGTGTATCTTGTGTTTGTTGCTTGGTGTCTTTGAAGATAGGTCAAAGAGAGCTTTACATTGAAGAAGCATGAACACCCATCGATCCATGTCCCATCTAATCGGATGATATCATTGTTCAAACAAAGCTTGAAGATGCAAATTAGAATCTGAATTTTTGTCCAAGCAAGTAGGTGATATTCAAGTAGCTTACAAGCAAGGTGGTGACAAGCATTCATGTCAAATTCAAGATTGTTATTCACGTTGGAAAGAAGAAACAAGCTGCTCAATTCAAGAACCAATAGAAAGGAGTCTTCCAAATGCTTGAACCAATCACAAACAACTTGAGAAAATTCAACAAGCTGCACAACAAAAGAACCAATCAAATTGAGTTGTTTAAAGCCTAGCTCACACAAGAAAGGATTGAAAATTCAAAGACCAACATTTGATCCAATCAAATTCAAAGGAGAAATTGGCTGGTTCATGGCAAGTTATGTTTGAATATTAAACACCAAATTTGGAACCAATCAAAGCAAAGTTCAAGCCAAGCTGCACACTCCCTTAACCAATCAAAACTTTGGCTGAATCTTGCAAGTAGGAGAACGGATGTTTTTAGCTGAATTTCTTTGAAAAATCAAAGCTACAACTTACAACCAATCAAGGGTGAGATCCAAGCAAGCTGCTCAATGTTTAAACCAATCAGAATTTTGGCTGAATTCAAGCAAGGAAAGAAACGTGTATAAGGAAAGCTTGTTTGAAAATTCAACACCAAGTTGCAACCAATCAAAGGCCTTTCTCAAAGCAAGCTGCTCTATATGTTATCCAATCAAATTGATCAAAGAAAGAAGGCTAAATCTAGCAAGGATCATACGGCAAGCAATCAGAACTTTTGGGACCAAAAGTTGCTCAAAAAATTACCAAGCAAGCATGTCATTTTTAGACTAGTACTTTGTACATTAAAACTTGTACTTTTTGTAAATTTCGTTTTGTATAAGTAGCATAGGAATCAGATTGTAACAACAACTCAATAATAATATACAACCATTATCAATATACATTTGAACCAGAATTTCCTTCAAGGAGTTATCAACATTTCAAGTTGAAGTCTAAAGCCACTTACGGTTTTCTCTCAAGTTCCAGCCTAGAACTTGTTAGTATTGGCTTCTTTATTTGGTTTACAGCATCTTAGGGTCTCATTGAGGTTTTAGATGTGTTGGAGTGCCAAAGAGGAAGAGGTGTTGGCATAAATTGAGACAAGAACAACGGTTACAGTTCAAGGGGTGTCTTTGAGATGTTCTTTGCCATAGCTTTTGTTCAAATCAGTTTGGAATAGGAGACAAAGTCCTTGGCAACATTTTCTAGCCTTCGTTTGGCTCATCATATGCCTCGAACATCCATTATCTAAAAACCATTTGTTTTTTACATTCTTTGACTTTGCCTCCTTCTTGCATTCATTGCGTTTATCCTACAATGGAGACAAAGTTTTAGGTACCCTTTATTTGGGTCCTTGAATGTTAGGGGCACTATTCTTGTTTAGATATCCCTTAGGTATCCAAACTTGAATATACCTTCTAGGCACATTTTTAGCATTGTTATAATTTGGAAAATAAGAAGAATTAGCATATACATGATTATTCCACATAAGTGAAGATGCATTGTTATACATGTTGTGCCATGGTTGATAATTATTATAGGATGGTCGAATTGTATAAGGCATGTGACTTTGTTTCTTATATGGCGCTATATAAGTGTGTTCATATGTATTTCTAAAAGATTTATATGAGTGTTGTCTATACTTAGGTTCATAATAAATTGTATGTATTTTATTCGGTCTAATTGCATTTGTATACAAGTAGGCATAATTTCTAGGTTGTCTAGATGCAAAGTTTGGCCTAGATGTATGTTTATGCGTGTGTATATTGGTGGGTGTGTGTTGTATTTTTGCCTTGATATAAGCAGACGAAGGTGTAGAAGCAGGCAAAGTTGATTTTGTTGTATTATATGGCAACTTTGTACTAGATGAAACAAACTTAGTCTTTTTATTTACTTTTTCATTTTCTTCTTTATACCCTAAGCCGATTTTATCATTACCATACTTTTGTGATGAGATAAGTGTATCTAACATATTTGCACCCGATTTAAATTGTTCTAACATTTTTTCTAAGTTAAGTTTAGACGACTTAAGTTGTGTTATTTCATGTTCACAACTTTCTATCTTAGATTTTAACATCTTATTTTCCATTTTTATCTTATGTTCATCTTTCCTATATGATTCAATTTTATTTTCTAAAGAATCAAGAGTATTAGTGGACTCTTGTTTAAGAGATTCTAGTTGATCGGAAAATTCCAAGTTGGACGTCTTCAACTTGTCATTTTCTTCAACTAGTTTCTTCTTTTCTTTAGAGAGCCTCTTACAGTGAGCATGCATTCTTAGGAATTCTTCATACATTTCATCAAATGTCATGTCACTATCAGAATCACTATCAGAAGAAGAACATACCTCGTTGGATACGAAACAGACTTGAGCTTCCTCAGTTTCGGATTCTGAGTCGGATGAGTCGCTCCATGTGCTCACCTTTGTTGCTCGTTTCCCTTTTCTTGCCTTAGACTCCTTTGTCTTTGTAGTTTGAGCCTCCTTGTCCTTGGCTTGTTTATTATTGTTGTTGTTATTGTTATTTTTCTTCGTGGGATAGTCGTATGAAATATGTCCTTTTTGACCGCATTCATAACACTTTAATTCTTTATTATACCATTTGTTTGTGTTATTCTTCCAGATGACTTAGATGATTCAGACTTTCGTTGGTTTAATTTAACCTCGTAAACTTTAAGAGACCCGATCAATTCATCCATCTTAGTGATTGATTTTGTCTCCTCGATTACAGTCACCTTTGGATCACATTCAGCAAGGAGGCTTCGTAGCACTTTTTGAACCTTTTCACTATTCGAAAATGACTTCCCTAAAGCTTCAAAGGCATTAAAAATATTAGTAATCCTCAAATCCATAGATGTTATGGATTCGTTTGGCAACATTTTGAAAGTCTCTAATTCAGTCATAAGCATGTTTATTTTTGACTCTTTAACACCACTAGTACCTTCATGCTTTAATACAAGTGATTTCCACATGTCGTGTGCGCTTGTGCAATTTGACACATATCCTGCTTCAGAAGTTGTAAGTCCATTCAAAAGTAATTGCATAGTTTTAGCATTCATAGACATTTTCTTTTTATCATCTGATGACCATTCACTTTTATATTTTTCAACCTCTTGAGTTACTCCACTAACTTGTGTAACTTTCGTTGGAATGTACGGCCCATCTTCAACTATAGACCATAAATCAATGTCTATAGCCATTAAGAATAGCCTCATTCTTAGTTTCCAATGAACAAAATTATTTCCATCAAAAAGAAGAGGGCGTTGTGTAGACATACCTTCCAACTCACCTTTGTGAGAAACAATAGCCATAGTATGTACCTTGGATTTGAGACAAGTAGTATATAATGAATCGTTGTTTCTTGGCCTTGTATGCTGTTGAATCTTGCTTCTTTTGAGTGGTGTTGGTCTGGCTCTGATACCAAATGTTGGACCGTGCACCTGCAATAAACACCACTAGAGGGGGGTGAATAGTGGTTAGCGGAAATTACACTACAACCCTTTGTTAAAATCCCCTTTGAAAACAGAATCTGAAACCACCTCAGATTCAGAACCCGTTTTTCAAAAATTCACAAATAATTGTACACAACTCAAAAAATTATGAAACTCTCCAGAAATAACTTCAATGAGTTAACAAGACTCTGTACAAAAATCAGACAAAAATAAGATCGTTTGACACTTCAAACAAATAAAAAATTCAGATGGTCAATCTGGACAGAATTGGACAGAATGTTGCTGATTTTGCAAAACGTATTTCTCTTTGAATACTCAACCAAAAAGGTTTATATTTATATCAAAACACTCCTTAGGATGTGTAGATGAAGTTTTCAAAAGGCCCTGACCTTAAACAATTCTTGAAAAATACAGAATTTAAGTTTTCTCAAAACTGATCATATTGCAGCCAGATTGGAGCAGTTATCTTGCAAAGACTGAAAGACTAACTTTCCCTTGCTCAAATCAAGTGATTCTTGTTGTAAATGAAAGCTAACAGTCTGAAGTATAACTCCACCAAGAATCACGATTTTTGAAAATGTTTAGCTATTTTTTCAAATTATGAGAAGTTGTGTAAAAACTACAGTCAAAAACGGGCAGAAAACAGAAATAAAGAAACAAGAGAAGAACACCGAGAATTTATCCTGGTTTGGTCAATGTGACCTACTCCAGTCCCAAGGAACACCTTTCCTTGGATTTCACTATCAAATGAACACCTTACAACAAGAGCCAAGCTTGATCCTTGGGTTATACACCAACCCTATTCAAGACTTGGATAATCACCTCTATGCAACTCTTGATTACAAGACCTCTACCACCTATTGATGTAGCCTTATAAATTTGGCTAATCAATCATACAAATCCAACCCAAGAAGGTGTGTATAGTGTAGCTGGACAACAGAAAAATTTGAACACCTTAGCTACACAAAGTGTGAACAAAAATATGAGAAGAGAATAGCAAGACAACAATCTTCAATTTTTGCTTTCAAGTGTGTGTCTTCTCTTCTTCACCTTGCCTCCTATTTATAGTGCGAATATATGGCATATTCTCTCCAACTTTTAGACCATGATATGGCTGAGAATTTTGAATTAAAGCACCTCCATAATCATCTCCAACAATCTTGTCTCTATTACATTCAAATTTGAAATTTCAAGTTGGCAACTTTTGCCAACTAGCTTGTTTTTGAATTTTCCACTTGTCCAAAAGTCATAAAATGAGTACACCACATTCTCCACCTGTTTATGGACGTTTTTGATGTTTTATGTATGTATGCCAACTCAAATTTTGTGAATAAAAAATAATGAATAGGTGTTGACAAGATTATGTCAACATATAACACCAAAATTCATACTTCATTCTCCTTTACATATTGTGATGAATCTTGCACCAAGAACACCTTGTAATCTCTAAAAGATGATGATTAAATCCTCTTATAAACATATATAAGAGGGTCTTCAAGAAAAAATAGAATGTGACATCTCAAATCGTCACATATCCAGCTATAGTCAATAATATCATCGGTTGAGAGAATAAGATATAAGATCACCATATAATCTTCAAAATAATAATAATACAGCTCCAGAATGAAGATAATAATATGCTCAAGAGATTCCTTGAGTGAAAATACCAAAAATACCCTTGGGGATAAAATGACCAAAATACCCATGGTGTGAGAAAACTTCGGAAATGACCCTGATGGTCAAAAATAATCACAATTCCACCTTTGTTATGATAAATAAGATAATAATATGCACTTGACATATTTTCACCATATGATGTTCCTACAAAACTCAAAATACCAATTTTGCCCTTTTTGGTAAGTTGTAGAAACTTCCAAGGCACGTTAGTCACAAGACAATAATAATCACCAAAAACACATAATAAGCACATAATGAACATGTATAATTCATATAAAAATGAAAAAAATCATTTTAACACATTTTAGAAAATTATTTCTAAAAACCCTAGACATCGATCGATCGAAGTGCCTCAGCTTCATAGATCGATGTCTCACATAAAGGTTCAGGTTTTGTCTTTGACCTACATCGATCGATCGAAGTGAGAGTTCGATGTACATCGATCGATCGATGTGCCTCAGGTTTAGAGATCGATGTCTCACAGAAAGGTCTTAAACTTTTCTGCCTTAAATAAATCGATCGATGTGAGAGATCTATGTACATAGATCGATCGATGTGCAACAACCTGAGAGATCGATGTCAACTTGTTCAACTTTTTCAACTTTTAATCACATATAACACCATGTGTGACATTTTTAAGTATTCATCACTTAAAATCATGACTTTGAAAATTATCCAAACATATTTCTCAACAGTGTAATAGTAAAAAATAAAAACTTACTTCCAAGTTTATTCCATAAGACCATCCAAAAATGACTTAGAAATTTAATACACTATCATTTACAATGGTCTTAGGCATGCCATGCAAACGAACTATCTCGCGAAAGAATAAATCAGCAATATGAGAAGCATCGTCAACTTTCTTATAAGCTATAAATTGAGCCATCTTTGAAAACCTATCCACAACCATAAAGACACTATCTTTAGCACTCCTCGATCTTGGTAAACCTAATACAAAGTCCATAGAAATGTCAACCCATGGGCAATTGGGTAAGGGTAATATATGAGCCTCAGCCAAACCAAGAAGAATCAACCGCAGCAGGATGTACACCAATGCAAGACGAGGGCCCAATAACAAGGAGCATGGAAAAAAATTGATGCATGAAGTTGCAACCTTCCTTTACAAACATGTTGAGGATGAACCAAGTCAAGATAGCCTACATTGGATCCATTTGATACAAGCTTTAACTTAGTTTTTGAATCATGTGTAATATATTAGTTAATATCATGTATATTGTTCATATTGTTGAGTGCTTATCTTTCTTTCTTTTATAAATTGTTATAAACTAATCAAGATATGTCCTATTATGTTGCATATGTTGTTTGGTGTATGTTTGAACTGATTTTAGGCCAAGAAAGCTTGATGGAGTCCATACCATTCATACACCAAGTAGAGTTGAAAGAGGAAGCTGACAGGATGACACCCTCTTAGTATTTCAGCCATATCTCATCAACCATAACTCCAATTGACTTGATTTCAGTTGGAGGTGAAAGCTAAGAGGATAAGCTACAATGTTAATGTTCCACACTTTCCCAGAAAAGGCCTTTATTCAGCTACACAATCGTTTCAACAAACTGGCTGCTTAGTCACCTGCTTCCAAAAGGTCCACATCCGAAGCAGGTCAACTTCAAACGGGCATAACTCACTCATTTCAGCTCTAAAAGGCATCATTCTGGTGTCCAAACACATCTAGAGGAAACGATATACAACCTTTGTTTTATGTGCAAGAGGTGAATCCGATTTGAAGATAGAGTTATATTGCAAAACAATTCAAAGGTCAAATCTAGACAGATTTTTCTTTTTTGATTGTCCAAGTGGGATTCTCAACCAATCAGCTGCAAGGGACCAATACTACTGATCAAGGACGTGTCAAATGATATTCCAAAGCAGGGAGGAGCTGAACCAATAACAATTTAAAGGAAAAACAACTTGCAAGGCAAAAGGAACTTTCAGCCGAGAAGACATGTGCTGAAGTTGTCAATCTATTTCCAAGTTGTACTTTGTTTAGCTTTCTTTATTTGCTCCTATTGGACCTCACACAATTGTATCTTCCCCTAGAAGTCTTGTTTGGCTTATTTAAACATAATTTAGGGCATTGTAAACACACATTCTGAATATACAAAACTTCTGGCAGTTTTTGCTCCAAAACATATTTCGGTTTCTCCTTGAATATTGTGATTCCCTTCAAGAAACTTGAACAAATTCTTGATTGTATTACTTCATGTGCTTGGAATGGATATTGTTTGAGAGGGTTTAAGTCTTGCTCAATCAATTTGAAGTCATTTGCGAAGTGTTCATCAAGCTCGGCTGAAATCCACACGGTTGAAGTGTTGGGTGTTCTTGGAATGTCATGCACCTTCACCCTTGGCTCCAACTGGTTCCTTAGAGTTGAAGAAAGGTCCTAAATAGATGAATGATTGTGCATCAAGTGGTACCAGAGCTATAAGGTATTCTTAATCTCAAACTATCTTTTTTTAAGTTGCTGAAATTCTGTAAACCGTATGATGTTTGGTTAGGTACTGAATTCATACGATTTCTTTTGGATTCCAGCCTTGAATTTAGTCTAAAACATAGTTTTAGATGTTAGCTAATGATGTGTAGTACGTGTTTTGGTGTTTAATGAGTCATTAAATAAGAAATCCCAAAAACAGTCAGCTAGTCACTAGGTTCTTAAATCCTGTTTTTGTGTAGTAGTTCAAATCTTGTTTTCTTGATTTTTTTTCTCCTAACAACCTGGGCATGAAACTTGATAAATCACCTACTAAACCTTTGATTATGATGTGGCAAAGTTGGTTTGGAGATTTGGTATTGTTTGGCTTAAGAAAATGAAAGGAATCTGCCTATATGTCCTGTTTGGTCCGCCAGCAAGCAGCCTGAATTGGAAGCTGGTTTCATTGAGTTTTTCTTACCAAATTTTGCTCAAACTTTGCATAAACATCCATAACATGCTAAAAATATAATGTTCTAGAGTTTCTTTGAAGTTTGGATATAATTTAGCATAGGAAACAAGCAAGGAAAAAGGCACCCGGGTAATTGCATTTCAGCCGCATATCCCAAACAATTTTTTTCTAGTTTAAACTTGTATTCCTTCATGATTTTCTTGTAGTTTTAGCTCATGAACGTATTTGGACACCCTTAAAGTGTTTAAATATATTGGGTCACAGCTTGTTTAGTCTTGGTTATTTGATAAAACAAGAAGGAACAAACACAACCACTTAAGGCTAAAATCTGTTTTCTGTTTTTGGTTCTTTTCCTTCCTCACGTGAACTCAGTAAGTGACCAAGGTTTTAGTGGTGTGTCTTGTATTTAGGTAATTATAGGTTGTATGATTTGTGTCAAGTTGTTGTCATTCGATAAAAACCAAAAATCACCAAAAACAAAGGAAACATTAGCGTTAGTTTGCATTCAGTCATATTTTATAACTAGTTCAAACACCATTGTTGCTTAACCAAAGCTCAAATGCATGTCAAACTAGTGTAACCTCAGTAGTTTAACTTGTTTACATTATCTTAGGCGTACAACTTGAAAAATCAAACAAAAGAAAAGGGATTTGCATGCAAACCATGGCTTAAGAGTATACATTGATTGATTACGAACATATTAGTTCATACTTAACCGTTGGCTGAATATTCACCTTTACTTTGTGTTGGTTTAAATTAAATAAAGACTTTGTTGGACTTAGGCTCTCATTTAGATCAGTCGTTATCTATTTTAGCCCACATTGTTATATTGCCAACCCAAACAAATCATCTTGTTGTCATTACACTTTCTGAATTTGCATTGAACTTTATACATTCTTGGTTGTTATATTTGTACTTGTCACTTCATTAGCATTCAGTCATGTTGTAAAAGGAACTTTTCACAAAAGAACTACCTAAACTTGTGCAAGCAAACTTAAAGCCGTGAACAATGTCTCGTAAAGGCTGTGAGCAGTAGTCTCACAAGCAAACATTCCAAAAAGTACAAAGAAAGAAAATGGAGCTTGTTTGAGAAAGAAACTGAGAGAAAAGCCAACCTACGTCACAAAAGCAAGAGGCCAGATGCATGAGAGATTGCACAAGAGGAGAGGAATAGCCTTATATTAGAAAAGTTCCAAATTCACAAAAAGAGGAACTTAGAAACGAAAATTGTGGAAAAAGAAAAAGAAGGTACCATCACCCAAAGTGTTTATCTTTGTTGAAAAGTTTCAAGAAATAACCCTTACTGAGCACTTGCGTATGTGTACTTGGCTTTCACTTTATTACAATTGAGCTTGCATAAAGATTGAAGTAAGTTAAGGGATTGTTTGTACAAACCCTTAGTTAAGGGATTGTTTTGGGAGAGGTTCCATACCAAGAACCCTACTCCAGACTGGATCAAATTCTTTATTTAATCCATGCAAAAAATTGAATACTCTCTTAGTCTCAAAAAAATGCTTGAATGACCTATCATCAGCAGGAGATGTCTAAGTGTGTTCCTCAAACATGTTTATCTGTTGTGATAACCTGGTAAGATAAGATTAATAAGTACTAATTGAATTATCTCCCTGTCGTATTTCCTGCAGTTGAGCTTCAAGCTCATAGATCTTGATACATTGTCCCGTTTAGAGTACAACTCCTTTGTATCTTTCCAAATTTCAGCAGCTGTTGGATATAAAATAAAGTTTTTACCTATATATGGCACCATAGATCCTAATAACCATGACATAATCATGGAATTTTCAGATCTATACTGTCTCTATTTGGCAGCAGTATGAGCTGGACTAGGTAGATTGCCATACAAATAGTCATCATTGCCGCGTCCTATTATAAACATCTCTATTTCTTTGCTCCATGGAAGATAGTTATGTCCCATAAGCTTATGATTAGTAATCATGATTGGGCTTCAATCTTAGAACTTGGTAATTGGTTTTGTACTCATTCCAGAGCTGTTCCTCCTCCAACAGGAAGAACAGATGTAGTCTCAGATGTTTCTGGTAGTTCATCCGATTTTTGAGTGGTTTAACTGATGGAAATGGTGGAATGAAGTACGAAGCTTTGGGAGAAGCTGAAATTAGAAAGAGGTTGTGAGAAGAAGAAGAGAGATGATGGAAGAAATATCTGGAAATCGTGAGATACAAGGAATGAATAGACATGAGAGAAAGGCAACGTGAAGGAACGTGCACCGCTTATGGGGAAGGAGGACAAATTTTATAAAATTGAGGACAGCTGGTAGTGAAGTACCTCGAATTTGGCTCTTCTTCGACTTCGTCCTGTGTGCCAGGACACGTTTGCCTTTAAAGTGTCCCTTTTTTATTTTACCCCAGAAAGACACGTTCGTGTCAATAATAATTTTGAGTCAGAAAATTCCTTTAATGGGATTTGGCAAATATTCAAGAAAGCAAATATTTTCTTCTTCTTGAAGCTATCTCTTTCTATAGACGTTATCTTCTCCCACAGCTCCTCCAATGGAGTCTCTTTAATTCTTCCGCGGCTCCTTCAATGGAGTTCTCGACTGAACTCAAAGAACGCGTAGCAAGTTTTTCTTCCTTAAGCTCTGATACCACATAAAAATTTATATGACAGAGAAGTTTAAGAATCTAGCAGTAAAATGATTATACAACATGCGACCAATCTTGGACTGCAATGAATAACTTCAGATTGCTTCAGAATATTCTAGCACTCCCTATTTATACACTATTAGCCAACGGCTAATTTACTCTAGACAACACGACGGTAACCTATCTGTACAAATTTAAAAAACTGTAAACTTAAAGTACAGTACTTCTATACTTTCCTATATACGTTTGTACATTCATATACAGTACTTTTATACACCATTATTGTTCCCTATTATTTCTACAGTTTCATATCAATCTGATGCGTGCAATTCGTGGGCTCCAACAATTCCACCTTCCAAACGTCCTTCACAAAGGGTTAGGCACAAAGAAGTAAACTTCCCCTTTCTTCCTTGTGATCAAAACGTGTGGATAACGAGCAAGACCAACACTAAAAGATGGTCGTTGATCAGGCAAACCAAAATGGCCCTCCTGGACGGCACCTTTTAGCAATGGCAATACCTTCAATATGCTCAACTTTGAAGGATCTTAACCTTGGTTTTTAATGCAAAACCAAGAAAACAAAGCATCACACAAAGTGAATGAAATATCAAGAATTGTTATTCATCAAAAGGTGAGTTTACAATCAGCCAAAGGGGTCTATTTATAGGCCTAAGAAACGTCCCCCTTCATCTTGAAATGGCTAGAAATAATTCAAATAAAGCTATCTAACAAATGTTTAAATTTGAACTTTGCTTGAAAATTAAAACTAAGATAATTCTAGCTAAAACTTGAAATGCTTGGAAGTTGATATCTTCAATGTATCTAGTCATGTTTATGGCGTCTTGGAGGAGTTGTTTGAGGACTAGTATGCGCTTGGATTTGAGTTCACAAGATGGCTGAAGTTTGAATTTAAGTGGAGTTTGAATTTGATTCAAACTTGAATTCAATTTTGCATTGTGATCTTATCTTCCTTATTCTTCAAAAATGGCGTGTGACCCTATCTTCCTTATCCTTCAAAAATGGCGTGTGACCTTGAGATGATAGCTGAATCCTTTTTGAAATGTAAGCCTCAAATTGGTTGAAACTTGAGTTCAAATTATGGTTGAATTTGAATTCAAGTTTATCTTCAAGTTCAAATTCAAGTAACATGTCATCCTTCACTTTAAAGTGGCCGCCCCCCTCTTATGGATAATGGAGATGATTTCAACTTGATCAAGAGATTCTATCTTGGACACCTTTGAATTTGTCTTAGCATAGACAAACATTCTCTTCGAACATTCTCTTGAAACATTCTCTTCAACATTCTCTTCAAACAATCTCTTGAAACATTCTCTTGAAACATTCTCCTGAAACATTCTCTTCAAACATTTCATGTACCTAATTTACCTACAAAGAAAAGACATAAAACAAAGATCACAAGGCACAAGATAAAATTCAAAGAAACAAAGAGTGTAGACGTGCATGTGATACATGCTCAAGTTGAAGGTTCAATGAAATGAACCCAAGGAGTCTTAGGTTCATCTTGAACATGCTTGTACAAGAAGGTGGCAACTTGATGACAAATTTCCTTTGCCCTCCTTCTTGTCATAGGACCTTTGACCTCTTGATGGGGCCCTTGATCCTCATCGGACCCTTGATCCTCATCAATCCCCCCCTCCTCAAAAGGATTCGTCCTCGAATCAAAAAGGTCATCGTTGAAAGGGGTGAGATCAGCAACATTAAAAGTAGGTGAAACTAAACCATACCTGTCGGGAAGATCGAGGATGTATGCATTGTCACCTATGCGTTTCAATACTTTAAAGGGTCCATCTCCTCGAGGCAGTAATTTTGACTTTCTTTCATTGGGAAATCGTTCTTTGCGCAAATGTAACCACACTAAATCTCCAGGTTTGAACACAACTCTTTTCCGATGTTTGTTAGCTCGTCTTTTATAAGCTTTGTTTTTCTTTTCTAGTTGTGTTTTAACTTGTTCATGCAGTTTCTTTATGTTGTCCGCTTTTTGTTTACCATCAAGACTAGAACGTTCATGCACGGGAATAGGAATCAAATCAATGGGAGACAAGGGATTAAAGCCATACACGATTTCAAATGGACTATGCAAAGTACCGTGATGGACACTCCTATTATATGCAAATTCGATATATGGTAAACAATCTTCCCAATGTTTAATGTGTTTTTGCAAAATGGCACGCAAAAGTTGAGAAAGAGTACGATTAACGACTTCAGTTTGTCCATCAGTTTGTGGGTGTGCAGTGGTGGAAAACAACAATTGTGTACCAAGTTTGGCCCACAAAAAACGCCAAAAATGACTCAAAAATTTCGTATATCTATCGCTTACAATTGTACGTGGAATTCCATGCAATCTAACAATTTCTTTGAAGAACAAATCAGCAACATGTGTGGCATCATCAACTTTCCTACATGCAATGAAATGTGCTATTTTTGAAAATCGATCAACCACAACATAAATGCTATCGCGTCCTCCCCGAGACCTAGGAAGTAAAGTGTTGTAGTTTTGAAATATTGAAAGTTTCTAAAGCAAACCCTTGCTGACACTTTGTTTGTGTGCTTTTACTTTCACTTTACATCAATTGATAATTGCATATGCTGTAAAGTAAATTGAGGGATTGTCTTAAACAACCCTGTAGATTTCATTCAGCCAGAACAACAATTTGACTTCTGTGATTTTCTTGAATCCTTAGGAGAAATAGTCCAAATTGCTGTTTTGAACAATTGTCAACATAAAGTAGAGTATTTGTATCTTGTCAATATTTTAATTGGCTTTTGAGATTGTTTTCTGAATCATGGGTCCCCAACAGAAAGATAATGCACCATCCCCGTCCCCATCTACTCCTGTCCCATCTCCAGTCCCTGTTACCCTAGAGAATATTTAGCAAACACTCACTTTCCTTGTTAATCAGTTTGGTTTAATGAGAAGTGACATAGAGGATAACAAACAAAGGATAAGCAAAGTAGAAAAGCCAACCTCAGATCAAAAGGAACCTAGTATACCTTTTCAAGAAGGCACCTCTTATGGTAATGAGTCTCATTTTGAACATAGAAAAGTCTCATCACTTAGAGGTAGAGGTAGAGGTAGAGGTAGAGGTAGTAATGGTGGTCGTAGGAACATTTCTTTTGAGGAAAGATTTGATAATCTCCCTGAGTACAATGAAGAACACTATCCGGAAGAACAATATGATGAGCGTCAGCCTGATAGAGATGAACATCTTGAAGAAGAGTACATTACTACTAAACTGACAATACCCCCCTTCCAAGGAAAAAGTGATCCTGAAACATATCTGCAATGGGAAACAAAAGTAGATCATATGTATTCTTGCACTAACTATTCTGAATTGGCCAAAGTGCGGTATGCAACTTTTGAATTTGTAGATTATGCTTTACTCTGGTGGGAACAATTGAAGAACACCAGGAGAAGAACAAGACAGCCCCCTGTTGTTACTTGGTCCGAGCTGAAACAAGAGATGAGGAAGAGATTCATATCTCCTTCCTATGAAAGAAGCATTTTCCAGAAATTGCAACAACTTTCTCAAGGTAATAGATCTGTTGATGAATTTTATAAAGAATTAGAACATCTGCTTACCAGGGCTAACATAGAAGAAGCTGAGGAAGCCACAATGGCTAGATTTCTAGCTGGTTTGAACAAAGAGATTGCGTTTAAGGTGGAACTTACACCTTACTCTGATCTAGCTTCTATGGTTCACGTTGCTGAGAAAGTGGAAAGACAATTGAAGGTAAAAACTTCTAACCCTTCTTTTCGGACTAATCCTTTGAGTTTTCCTAGAACACATCCCAGGACGCCTTTCCGTCCACAACAAGGTCAAGGCCGTTGATTCCAAGGAAAATCAACCCAGAATATCCAAAATCGTCCAAAGCTTCAAATCACTGATAAAGGCAAAGCCAAGGTGGAAGGTACGCCTAATGTTAAGACTCGTGATATTCAATGTTTTAAATGCTTAGGAAAGGTCATTTTGCTAATCAATGTCCCAACCCTAAACGCATCGTTTATTGAAGAGTCTAATGAGTATTATTCTGAGGAAGAATTGGAAGAGAGTGAAGAAAACAATGAAATTGAACAAACATGTGAGGAAGAAGAAGAGATTAGTGAGGAGATTAATGAGTGTGAAACAAAAGAGTTCTTAGTTGTCCGTCGAGCTCTAAGTGCCCAAATTAAAACTGAAGAACCTGAAATACAAATAGAGAACATATTTCACATTCACTGTATGGTTAAAAAGAAAGTCTGCACTTTGATCATTGACTCCGGTTCATGTACCAATGTTGCAAGTTTTGAACTTGTTAGGAAACTTGAGTTACCTTTAAATAATTACCCCCGTCCTTATAGACTTACGTGGCTTAATGAGTGTGGTGAAGTTAAAGTAACAAAGCAAGTCCTAGTTCCTTTATCAATTGGTGGGTATTCTGCTGAGGTGTTATGTGATGTAGCCCCTATGCAATCAAGTCATATCTTATTAGGTAGACCGTGGCAATTTGACAACAAGGTTACATATGATGGTTACCTGAATAGATATTCCTTTAGGCATAACAACAAACTGTTCAAATTAAATGCCTTAACCCCGCACAAAGTCTTTGAGGATCAACAACGAATGCTAAAAAGCCATAATGATCCAAAAGAAAAGGAATTGGAAAGGATTTTCATCAAAGAAAACCAACTGAAAACTTCTCATCTTAAAATTGAACCGAAAGAAATCAAAGTTTCTGCTGAACCATCTCTAAAGAAAAATGCATTCTTTGCATCTCAAAGCGAGGTATTCCATGCTATCAATTCAAACAAAAATGTTTATATCTTGCTTTACAAAGAAACTCTGTTCTCTTCATCTGAAATACCGTCTACTTTACCAAGTGAAGTTGCATCTTTACTTCAAGAATTTTTTAGCTTGTTTCCTGAAGGAGATCCCCCAGGTTTACCACCTCTAAGAGGCATTGAGCATCAAATAGATTTCATTCCAAGAGATGTTCTACCAAACAGACCTGCCTATAGAGCCAATCCAGAGGAAACTAAGGAAATCCAAAAACAAGTTGAGGAATTATTGACCCAAGGTAAAGTAAAAGAGAGTATGAGTCCTTGTGTTGTTCCTGTTATCATTGTCCCTAAGAAAGATGGAACTTGGAGAATGTGTACTGATTGTAGAGCCATCAATAAGATCACTGTGAAGTATAGATACCCTATTCCTAGGTTGGATGACATGTTGGATATGTTACATGGGTCTAGATGCTTTAGCAAAGTAGATCTTAAACAAGGTTATTTCCAAGTGAGAATTAGGGAAGGTGATGAATGGAAAACTGCCTTTAAGACTAAATTTGGATTGTACGAATGGTTAGTTATGCCCTTTGGTTTAACCAACGCCGTTAGTACTTTCATGAGGTTAATGAATGAGGTCTTAAGGAAATTCATAGGGAAATTTGTAGTAGTTTACTTTGATGACATTCTTATCTACTCCAAAACCCTAAGTGAACATCTGATCCATCTAAGAGCTGTTTTTGTCACCCTACAGAAAGAAAAGTTGTATGCTAATTTCAAGAAGTGTTCTTTCTGTCTGGAGAAGGTTACATTCTTAGGATTTGTGATTAGTGCTGAAGGAATTGAAATGGACCAAGAGAAGGTTAAATCCATAACTGAGTGGCCAACCCCTAAGTCCGCTGGAGATGTTAGGAGTTTTCATGGATTAGCTAGCTTCTATAGACATTTTGTGAATGATTTCTCTGCCATAGCTGCACCCTTGAATGAGTTAGTCAAGAAAGATGTAAGTTTTGAATGGGGAGAATCACAACAACAAGCCTTTGAGGAACTTAAGAAATGACTAACTTCTGCACCTATCCTGAGATTGCCCAACTTTGATGAAATGTTTGAAGTTGAATGTGATGCCAGTGGAGTTGGCGTTGGAGCTGTATTGCATCAAGGTAACAAACCTGTTGCCTACTTTAGTGAGAAATTGAAAGGAACTTCCATAAATTATTCAACCTATGATAAAGAATTGTATGCCCTTGTCCGTTCTTTACAAACTTGGCAACATTATCTGCAACCTAAGGAATTTGTGATTCATACTGATCATGAGAGCCTTAAGTATCTAAAAGGTCAAGGAAAATTGAACAAAATACATGCCAAATGGGTTGAATTCATTGAACAATTCCCATATGTGATCAAGTATAAGCAAGGAAAAGAAAATGTTGTTGCTGATGCATTATCTCGTCGCTATACTTTGATTACTACTCTTTCATGTAACATGCTTGGTTTTGAGTCTATCAAAGAGATGTATCATTCTGATCATGACTTTAGTTCGATCTATCAAGCATGCATTGATTCACCTTTTGCTAAATATTACTTGCATGATGGTTATTTGTTTAAAGAACATAAGTTATGTGTACCAATGTGTTCATTAAGAGAGTTGTTGATAAAAGAAGCTCATGGAGGAGGTTTAATGGGTCATTTTGGCTCGTTAAAAACTTTGGAAACACTTAAGGAGCATTTCTTCTGGCCGCATATGAAAGCACATGTTGATAAGGTATGTGACCAATGTATTACTTGCAAACAAGCAAAATCTAGAACACAACCACATGGACTGTACACTCCCTTATCTGTTCCAAGCTCACCTTGGACTGATCTTTCTATGGACTTTGTATTGGGATTGCCTCGATCCAAAACTGGTAAAGATAGCATCTTTGTTGTTGTTGATAGATTTTCCAAAATGGCACATTTCATTTCATGTAAGAAAGTTGATGATGCTATTCATATTGCTGATTTGTTCTTTAAGGAGATTGTTAGATTGCATGGCATGCCACGTACAATTGTTAGTGATAGAGATACAAAGTTTCTAAGTCATTTTTGGCGTGTTTTGTGGAGTAAACTTGGTACTAAATTGTTATTTTCTACAACTGCTCACCCACAAACCGATGGTCAAACTGAAGTTGTTAATAGAACTTTGTCTCAACTATTACGTGTTGTCATTCAAAAGAACTTAAAGAATTGGGAAGACTGCTTAGCTTATATTGAGTTTGCATACAATAGAGTTGTTCATAGTGGAACATTGCATTCTCCTTTTGAAGTTGTTTATGGCTTTAACCCTTTGTCCCCGCTTGATCTTGTTCCCATACCTGTTCATGAACGTGTTAGTTTAGATGGTGAACGAAAAGCAAAACTTGTGAAAGAATTGCATGAAAAGGTTAAGTCACAACTTGAAGCTAAGAATAAAGTGTATGCCAATAGAGCCAACAAGAATCGTAAAGTTGTTATATTTGAGCCTGGAGATCTTGTTTGGTTACACTTGAGGAAAGAAAGATTCCCTAAGGAAAGGGACTCAAAGTTGAAGCCAAGAGGCGATGGACCGTTCAAAGTGTTTAAACGGCTTGGTGATAATGCCTATGTTCTCGATCTTCCTGAAGAAAAGTATGGTCCTATCTCTAAAACTTTTAATGTTGCTGACCTTTCTCCATTTAGTATTGATTCAGATTCAAGGATGAATCCTTCTCAAGTGGGAGGGAATGATGAGCTACAGCCTAATCTTGTGGATACAAACACCGATGATGACACCTCACTGCCCCGCACAGGTCCCATGACAAGGAGTATGGCTAAGAAGTTGTTGCATTGTGTTGAATCATTTCTTTATAGGCATGAAGAGGATGAACCAAGCAGAGATGATGTCCATTGGGTTTATATGATACAAGCTCTGATCTAGTTGTATCAAAAACATGTTGTACATATCTTTAGTTGTTCTTTTTAATATTGTTGGTTGGTTAACCTTGTTTTAGGATAGTTTGTGTTGTATTATTGCCTTGTTTTTCAGGTACACGTACTTAGCTTGAAAATGCAATTAGAACCTGAATTTTTGTTCAAGCAAGGAGGTGATAAGCAAGTAGCTTACAAGCAAGGAGGTGACAAGCACTCATGTCAAATTCAACAATTGTTCTCCACGCAAACAAGGATGGACAAGCTGCTCAAAGCTTTAACCAATAGGAAGAAGTCTTGCAAATGTTCAAACCAATCAAAATCAAGTTAGAGACAAGCAAGCAAGCTGCACAAAATTTGATCCAATCAACTCCTTTGAAGAAATCGGCTGATTAAGGCTTAATTGGTTTGAAAATTCAAAGCCAAACTTGCAACCAATCAAAAGGCAATTCAAAGCAAGCTGCTCAAAGTATTATCCAATCAAATTGATCAAGAAAGATGGCTGAAAACAAGCAAGGAAGAAACGGCAAGCAAACCAGCTTTCTTGGAAACAAAATTGTTCAAAAGCAAGCATGTTCTTTTTAGACTTGTACTTTGTACTTTAAACCTTGTACCCTTTGTAATTTTCGTTTGTTATAAGTAGGTTAGGAACCTGAATGTAAAAAAACCACAATTCAAATACATTTCAATCAAAACTTCCTTTAAGGAATTCTCTACTTTTCTAGTTGAAGTTTAAAACCACTAACGGTTTTCTTTCAAGCTCAAAGCCTAGAACTTGTTAGTATTTACTTCATTTTTGGTTTACAGCATCTTAAGGTCTCAATGAGGTTTTAGATGTGTTGGAATGCCAAAGAGGAAGAGGTGTTGGTATAAATTGAGCCAAGAACAAACGGTTACAGTTCAAGGGGTGTCATTGTGATGTTCTTTGCCATAGCTGAGGTTCAAATCAATTTGGAATAGAGGACAAAGTCTTGGAAACGTTTTCTAGCCTTTATTTAGCTCATCATAATTTATGGAAGCTCCTTTCAATTTCTCACTAAAGTAGGCAACAGGTTTGTTACCTTGATGCAATACAGCTCCAATGCCAACTCCACTGGCATCACATTCAACTTCAAACATTTCATCAAAGTTGGGCAATCTCAGGATAGGTGCAGAAGTTAGACGTTTCTTAAGTTCCTCAAAGGCTTGTTGTTGTGATTCTCCCCATTCAAAACTTACATCTTTCTTGACTGCATACATGCTGAAATTTTCAGCATGTGTTACAAATGTGACATAGTTTGAAATGTTACCTTGTGTAGCTTCTTTCTTTATGTTACCAACCTTGTATACTTCATTCTTGGCCAATTAAGATGCCAACAAAGCTCCACATATGCTCCAACAAGGTGATCTAGGCGTGTGATGAAAGATTGTACATGTGCTGAATTTTATTTTTGCAAACTTTGTAAAATAGTGCACAATAATTATACACATATAATATATTCCTATCAGCCATTCATTGATTTTTCTAGAACACTTTAGAATGTATAGAGTGTGTAAAAAGTGTCAAGATACATGTTATATGTCATGCCAAAAATGTTCCATGTGTCGTGTTCGTAGAAAACCGAATTTTCGACGTTTGTCGATTACCCGATTTTTCTCCGATTAAATTCCAACTTTTTTCACATGTTATATATATTATGTTACACATAATATACATAAATTAAATTTAATATTCAGCTTTCATGGCTAATTAAAGTGGCGCCTACATGTGACAAAAATGTTGAATTTGAAATCTCCACAATTTGGCCTTAATTGGGGGTGATTTGTGTGTGCCAACATGGAATAATTTTATGGATGAATATAGAAAGTAAGCCACCAAATTTGTGGTCATTTTCAAAGTGTAGGGGCTGGCCATCTATATATGGCAAGTACGTGACACGTTGGTGAAGTTTCGATATTCACCCGATACGATAATTTTTTGTTTAGAACCTTGTAATGTGTCGTAATAATTTTGTCATCACCATGACTTATATCATATGATATAAGACCTGAATATACTCATAAATATGAGGTAAATATAGTGGTGTGACGTTAACGTACATTCGTAAAATATATAACATGTGTGTAGTACGTTGGAATATATGTGTATAGTGCCTTTTAGAAAAAAATCTGAATATATATAAATATATATATATAAGGTGTGTAGACATAGGTAGGAGAGAACTTTTCATTCTTCAATTTGTTGGCTTTGTGCCTTCTTCAAATATATCACCATTTAATGAACTACTTAGTTCATTTAACTAAGTACTTCACTTAATGAACTAGTTTAGTTCATTAATGGTGACACATGAAAATAGTTCAAACACAACAAATGTTCGCCAATTTGATGTAAGCTTTAAGGCTTCATGGCTCGTTAGTATGGCCACAATATATATGAACTATATAAGGCAGGTTTCATGCAAAAACGTGTCAAGTCATAAAACGTTTCACGCATTTCTTTAGTACACGTTATTTAAATCATGCATTTTGTAATCACTCAAACCCTTTTTCTCAACAGTTAAGACTTTGACTATGCAATACAAGTTCTTTAGGTTCTTCATTGTTAACATCAGTTAGATCATGTTCAACCAAAGGAATTTCAGCAATATTTTCATGCATATCATGCTCAAGTACATCATGCAAGACTTCTTAATTAAGCTCATTAGGATAAGAACTAGATTCATGCGAATTTTCAGATTCTTTAGCTTTAATTTCAACCTTAGATTCATGTAACTTTAAGGAATCTAATTTGATGCTTCTGATCTCCTTCTCATAAGCCTTTCTTTTCAAATATGCCTTTCTTGCCTCATATGCCATTTCTTTCTCACAACCATCAGCAAGAAGATATAAATGATCAAGATGTCTAAATCTAACGTTAGGTAATCGTGCAACAATTTTCTTGTTTAGACCAGCAAGAAATCTAATTATTGCCAATCTCTCGTTTTCCCTAACATTGGCAATATATAAACCATACAACAATTCTTTGTAAAATTTTTGTACGCTATGATTGTCTTGAGGATAAGATTGGTACCTTGGAACTCTATTTCTCCAATATTTTACCTGAAGACCTTCAGAACGACCAGACTACTGCATGCGTACCATAATGTCTTCAAAGTCATCTTCATGGAGCCTGACTCCCCAACTGGTGTTAACCGACATGGTAAATCTTAAATCCAAACCAAAAGAAAAAACAAACAAAAGAAAAACTAACACAAAGGCGAAAGAAGATTTCTTACGTTAGTGTAAAACAAAATTTCAACTTGTGTTTGTCCTCTCCCACACGTATTTTTGACACTCAAGGCTTTTACCTTCCCTCTTTACGTCCTTACAAGCACTTACAAGCCTTTTACCTCTCTTTTCTTGTACCTCTAATCCAATCGTGGGCTAGAAGCAACCAAGACGAGCAACAACATGGAGGTCTTCAACAGCTTGTGCAATCTTCAAAATGGGGTTAGTATCACCAAAGTAAGAATGGATACCGAGCAAAGGACACACAACACACTTGGACAAACTCTAAGATTCAAGTAAATTGTGAAACCAAATATGATGTAAAAGGTTGAGATAAAAAATTGCTAAGGGGTTGCCTTGGGCAATCCTTCACCACACTTAGACTCATTGCACTTAATCACACATATGCAATGCCCAAATGCGTAAATGAAGAAATGTCCAGAGTTGTATATAAAAGGGTGTTTTTTTTGCCGTGGGTGTTGTAGGAAGTTTTGTGTTTTGATGGTGCAAGGATGCCTTTTGAAGCAATTCAAATAGCCCCTTTTGAATAGCAGCTGTTTTGTACTCCTTTTTTTGTAGCGCCTTCTTTTTCCTTGATGTTCGATTTTTCTTTGGGCTCAAAGTAACCAAAGGATTAATCAAAGAACACAACAACCTTCTTGCTCAAATTTTTCTTTGTTCTAAGCCGAATCTTATACAAAAGGGTGTTTAAAGATGTTGTGAGAAGAGACTCAATCTTTTGTAGTGTAAGGCTTGTATGAGTATGATCACTTGTATGCATCAATAAATACAACTCAAAATGCAAGTAAGATGCACAAATCCAAGCATGACTAAGAGCTTCAAATAGCAACAAGATTTAAAGTTAACAACGGTAGCTTTTTAGGCTAGTAGAAGCAATATAAGTGTGGCTGAAATGAAAGCTCTCTATGCAATGATCCTAATACCCAAGTATGTATTCAAGTAAGAATGGATACAAGACAAAGTAACCTAAACAAAAACAGTCGTGAACAACAACAAAGATGCAACCTTTTGAATGTTTTTAGATGTTTTAAAGATTTTTCTTATCCTTGTATATGTTGTGATATATTATGTTTGAGTGATTGCAAAATGTATATGTGAGCATATGTGTAATTGTTGTGCAAAATGTATATGTGTGCATATGTGTAATTGTTGTGATGATTGCAAATAGATATATCATGTTTGAATGATTGGAAAATGCATATGTGAGCATGTATGTGTAACGTTTAAATGAGAAATTGTTTTGGCAAGGCATGAACTTATGAACTTATGAGCTAATGTGAAATTGTTTGATTGAATCAAGATTGAACAAGTTTGAGTAAGATCATGAGATTGAACTTGGCCAATTCAATCACATATCTTAATCAAGACATGTTCAAACTGATCTTAGAAGATATATATGCCAATACATGTTTATTATATGAACTAACCAAGCCTTGAAGTCAC
>AP025066.1:21708427-21829064 GCA_036186865.1 Eustoma russellianum
AATGGGCTTCCGAAATTTTAGCAGCATGGATCGAGAAAGGGACCTTTCAGTCGCTAGCGAAGGCGCTGGACACCACGCCAGCATCAGTTTTATTTTGAAATCCGAGGGTGTTTAAATATATACAAAAAGAAAACAGAAACTTTTTTTCACAAAAACTTGTTTCGAAAAAAGTTCTTGACCCAAAAAATTCCCATTTTTCAGCATGAACAGATTAACATAATTGATTCGATTAGGCCTGCTCTGATACCACTTGTTGGATTTAATTTAATAAACCCCTGAATAGGACCGTTTAATCGAATCAATGGACAAAGTAACAAAATACGGAAAATATACCATGCTCCATTGCTGTTGTCAATCTGATCACGTATGCTGCAACTGCTCCGGCTGATGAAGAATCTGGCGTGATCCAAGGATTCACGACCCTCCCACCAATTGCTGATATACCCCTTGAACGGAATCAACAATTCACTGCTTTACCCGATGGAGAGGCTAGGCAGTGTGGACTTTACAGAAAACTTGGCAGACCTTCCCTCTAATATACTGTAATGGACGCTCTTTATTTTGATGCTGTATGCTTCTATTCTAAATTGATGATGTGAGGAGGTGAAGCCTCCTCCTTTATATAGAGGGGTGGAAGTATCTGATAGGTTAGGATTTAAACTTAAATTTAAATTTAAATCTGAATTCAAATGTAAATCTGAATTTAAAACCCAACCTTATCTTCCTTAATATTTAATTATTGTGCCAATAATTATCTACTAGCCACACGTGGGTTGTCGCCCTTCGGGGACCAGATGTCGTAACTTTATGGTCGCTGCACTTTGAGCCCATCCATCGCGGTCTCTGACCATATGACTGTCTACATATTCGGGGTTTCCATTTAGACCACACTATACATCCACGAACATACCCGATGATCACTTAACGTGTGGATGTTTTACGTAATAATTAATATTATTACGTGACATATGTGACATATAATATTATCATACATAACGTCCACCTTATGATTAATTCGTATAAACCTTATCAACGTGCTGCGCATCACACGTATCTCGAATTAATCCCAACACAGGAGCCATACGTTGTATGATTCGGTGGTGTTTTTCTCCACAGGGCACTTGATGTTCATCTTTGTCTCACAAGAATATGAATAATACATGGAATGATTTGTTGGCGTTTTTCTTCACAAGGCACCATATATTCTTCTTTGTCTAATAAGAGCATGAATTGTAGATGGAATGACTTGTTCGTGGCTTTCTTCAGTTTATGTTGCTGTTATAAAATAATTCAGCCGATCAGTTTGGTACTTTAAAGTTTGCACCTTTTTTTTTATGGAATTGTCTGCACTTCATGAAATGCATTTTTCAGTCTACGGATACACTTAATGTTTTAACTGTTACTCAGAGTATTGTTTGTGATCATCTTTATGCCAAGTAGGTAAACTTGACTTCTGTTTAAATGTTGATTATGCCCTTTAAAAATTTGGATAGCACAATTATGCGCCTGATCTCCGGTACAATTATCAAAAAAGTTGTATGAATGGCTAAAAGTTTAGAAAAAAATGAATGAGTGACCAAAGTCTTTTGATGAGAATAGCTTAGTGCTACCAATATACAACAAAAACATTATCTCATTGCTTTAGAGACTTCTATCTATAACAAATTCATTGTCTTATTCTATTCTTATGTTGATTGTCTACACTTAGACGTTTGAGAGTAAGTGGAGGGAATTGAAGGATGAGTGATGGCATTGTTGTAGACTTGTTGTGTTGGGAGTGTTGATGATAACTTTTGAAGGTTGTGAATGATTGAAGGTTAAGAGTGGATATTGTTAGACATAACTAAGCATCAACTCATGATTAGATGTGAGTTAAGAATGATGAATCTAGATGGTAAGATAGATCTTGAGAGGTTTAACATGAAAGGGTTGAAGGAGGAAGATGATGGGAGGAAGTTACTGCAGAGAAACTGCAGTTTAGCATCGTCAGAACACTTTGAACGCCTACATTAGGCACTTCAAGTCACATTAGGCGCCTAATGTAGCGTTCAATGTGTCCTGAAGCTTTCCCGTACAGAAAAACTGCAGTTTAGAACCGTCAGAACACTTCGAACACCTACATTAGGCGCCCTATGTCACATTAGGCGCCTAATGTAGCGTTCAATGTGTCCTGAATCATCCCCGAACACTTCGAACACCTGCATAAGGCGCTCTATGTCACATTAGGCGCTTCATGTAGGCGTTCAATGTCTACAGAACATCCCCGAACACTTCGAACGCCTAGTATAGGCGCTCTATGTCACATTAGGCGCCTCATGTGGCGTTCCAAGTATACTGGAAGTCTTTTTGACCCTTTAGGCGCCCTATGTATGTGTAGTAACATTATACACTTCTTTTGAACATAAAATGCAAGGGTATTTGAGGTATAATTGAGGTGTAGATGGTAAGTTTGATCAAGTAGGAATAAGATTGAATCCTGAGTGAATTAGTAAGACGGATGGACTTGGAAAGGTACGAACATGAAGTGTTTGAGGTGCAAGACTGTATACTTGATATGTACAATGTATGTGTGTGGGTTACATGTTTGATACGAAGTTACATGTGCATTCTGCATCATGACATGGGCAATTGCATTTGATTTGAGATTTGCTTTGCAAAAGAATATGTGTTTACAAGAAAGATGTAAAGTTTTCGAAAGACAAAATGGCTGCTGGTTGATCGCAGGGTATAAAAGTCACGCCTGCGAAAGCAGGGTATAAAAGCGTGATCTGTGAATCAACAGCAGGGTATAAAGTATTTTATGGGGCCGTGGACCTATCAGCACGGAAAATAAAGTTATTTTGTGGGGCCGTGGACCTATCAGCACGGATATATGATATAAGTAATGGGGCCGTGGACCTTTCAGCACGGATATATGATATAAGTAATGGGGCCATGGACCTTTCAGCACGGGGTATAAAGTTATATGTTATGGGGTCGTGGACCTTTCAGCACGGGGTATAAAGTTCTGTTTGCTGTGGACTGATCACCCACAGGGTATAAAGTTCTGCTACGCGAAGAATATGTTATGTAAAGTGACGAAATGTTTTGTGAAATGACATGCATGACATGTTTATGAAAGAAGACATATGCATGGGTGTTGTGTGTGATTTTAGAGAAGTACATGCATCATGATACACGAAGCATAAGACTTGATATGCAAGAAACGTGGTTAGTTTATGACCTGCTTATGTGATACGTTGTTTTAATACATGTTTGTTCTCGTACCCGTGTACCATATATGTGCTTTATCAGTTTTGAGAAATTCTTATTGAGATGCTATTTGTTAACCCGAGCACCTATATTTTGGGCAATGATTTATACACTGGTGACTCGTCGTGTGTGATTCCGTAGGGTGTATAGACGGGTTACTTGCTGGCGATAATTTCGCTAAGAACAGTTACTCTATTCCTTTTCAGGTGAGCCTGAATATGAGTTGATATTTATCGAGGACGATGGCGAGTGGGCCCAATGGGATGACGGACAGGGGAATAGATAGATGCTGGATTATTTTCTTTAAGATTGGAAACTCAATGTTATTATGTTGTTCTGACACTTATGTTAGCTAGATGAACAAACACCTTTTAATTCTGCTGCATTTTCTGGTTGTATTAATGACGATGAAGTTTTAAATTTATCAACGTTTCCGTTGATTTATCTTACGTCATAGATGATGTATGCTTGATCCGCTTTGACGCTTCGTAGTTCTCATAGTAGACTACGGCGGGTGCACTGGTTCCGATGACAGTATCGGGCCGGGGCGCTACAGGTGGTATCAGAGCCTAGGCTTCAGATCTATCTCGGAAACTTAGGTTCATGATCTTTAAGACACCTAAGTTATGATTCTCCCTTAAGTTTGATCCTTAGATATAAGTATTGATTTTTCTTAGTGGTTAAGTATGATATGGGTTGGGTGTGTGCGAGCGCGTTTATCATCTAATTTCGTATTGATAGTTGGATTACATACCTCACCCCTTCGTACGCGTTCAAGCTTGCAGTAACCTCTTGTATTTACTGAATGCTAATGCAATGTTAACCTTTCAGAGAAATATGCCTCCAAGAAGAGATAACACATGCAACTCTGGCAATGGACAGGAGAACCAGCCACCACAAGTTGTTTTACCCCAGGTGCTCACTGATGCACTGACGGTGATTGCACAAGGGTATGCGCAACAGCATCAGCCTCCGCCTCCTCCACCGCCACAGCATAACATCCGGTTCTTTTATGGGGAGATGAGAAAGATGAGGGTGCCGGAGTTTGGAGGATGTACGGATCCTGAAGAGGCTCAGCACTGGTTGGCCGAGGTGGAGAAATGTTTTAGGCTAGTGCAAGTACCGAATGATATAAAGGTTGAGGTGGCCACGCCCCTTCTAAGTGGCAAGGTTGGCGAATGGTGGGACGGGATGGTGTTGAGAATGACCCCACCAATCTCCTGGACTCAGTTTTGTGATGTTTTCCTGAAGTACTATGTACCAGAGACTGCGACATTGGACAAGATAAGAGCGTTTGACAGATTGGACAAAGGAAGGATGACGGTGTCGGAGTATGCAGATCGTTTTCATGCTTTGGGTAAGTTTGCCCCTGCGATCATGTCTGATAATCGTCTTAAGATGACGAAGTTTGAGAGGGGTTTGGACTCGAGGATACAATCGGCGATAGTGAATGCGGGGATGAAAACTTATGAGGATATGCTAGATGCGTGTTTCCGTGTTGAGAGTGACTTCCGCCGAGTAGCGGCAAGAGCAGCTAGCGTAGAAGTGTCTGATAGAGGCAAAAGGCCAAGAGAGGATGTGAGAGTGGGTGGAAGACCCGGACGTTGGGTCAAGAGTCCAATAAGAGGTCCGGTTGGAAATTTTCAGAGACCTCCACCCCAGAACCAGGTGGCCCAGCAGGCTATAGGAGTATGTCCACACTGCAACAGGAACCAAGTCGGAGAGTGTAGGAAAGTGGCTGGAGCATGCTTCCGATGCGGTCAAGTGGGCCATATGATTAGAGACTGTCCGGAGATGAAGAAGAATAATCCTGGAGAGGCGGCTCAGCAGCCGAGAGCGAAGCCTAGAGCAAATGTCGTGTACATCTCATGACGGACACGGATGTGCAGGAGGCTACCGACGTAGTAGCAGGTACAATTAAAACTAAGTTTAAATCCTTGTTGAATTAAGTATTTACGTGCTTAATCTTTCGTGTATAACTTGATATGGCTTTAGGTGCGATTTTAGTAAATAAGGTACCTGCCAACGTACTCTTTGATAGCGGCGCAAGCCACTCCTTCGTAGCAAAGAGATTCACTAAACACCTTGGTAGTTTGCCTGAGTGGTTAGAAACTCCGTATCGTGTTCAAGCGGCCGGAGATCAAATTATGGTTTCGTATCATCGGTATCGGGACTGTGAATTAGAGATTGAAGGACAAACGTTCTCCGCCACACTGATCCCTATTCAGATGTATGACTTTGACGTGATATTGGGAATGGACTGGTTGGCAAATCATCACGCCAACATTGACTGTCGATTGAAGCAAGTGACAGTCAAGAGTGCTAAGATAGGAGAGGTAATATTTCAAGGAGATGCGGAACGAAAGAAAGTTCCCAAGAAGGTATATGTGTCCGTTGCACAAGCACGCAAAGCATTGAGGAAAGGGGCTGAGGGATATCTAGTGTATGCCATGGATGTTACTCAGGAGGTACCGTCTATTGAGCAGATTCCAGTAGTCAACGAATTTCTTGATGTGTTTCCGGAAGATTTACCAGGAGTACCACCCCCGAGAGAAGTTGAGTTCGAGATCAACTTGGTTCCAGGAACTGAACCTATTTCTAAAGCCCCTTATAGAATGGCTCTGGCAGAGTTGAGGGAGTTGAAGGAACAACTGCAGGAGTTATTAGACAAGAAGTTCATCCGCCCTAGTGTATCGCCCTGGGGAGCACCTGTTTTATTTGTAAAGAAGAAAGATGGTAGCATGAGGCTTTGTATCGATTATAGAGAGTTGAATAAAGTTACCATCAAGAATAAGTATCCCCTTCCACGGATCGAGGATTTATTTGATCAGCTCAAAGGTGCCAAGATCTTCTCTAAAATTGATCTCCGCTCAGGGTATCATCAGTTGCGAGTGAAGGCCGAAGACATCGCGAAGACAGCCTTCCGCACAAGATATGGCCACTATGAGTTTTTGGTGATGCCGTTTGGATTAACAAATGCCCCCGCAGCTTTTATGGATCTTATGAATATCGTCTTTCGAGAACAGTTGGATAAGTTTGTAGTGGTATTCATAGATGATATTCTGGTGTATTCTCCTAACGAGCAAACTCACACTGAGCATTTGAGAACCGTACTAGGTATTCTGAGGCAAAAACAACTTTATGCTAAGTTCAGCAAGTGTGAGTTTTGGTTAAGAAGTGTGGCTTTCCTAGGTCACGTGATATCAGAAGAGGGGATTGCTGTTGACCCGAAGAAGGTGGAAGCTATAACTGAATGGCCTAGACCTACCAACGTTACCGAAGTACGAAGTTTCTTGGGTCTAGCGGGTTATTACAGAAAGTTTGTGGAGGGATTCTTAGGGATTGCTGTACCTCTCAGTCGCCTTACTCAAAAGAAGTCCAAGTTCGAGTGGACGGCAGAATGCGAGCAAAGTTTCACGGAGCTTAAGAAGAGACTAACGACAGCTCCAGTATTGGCTCAACCCTCCGGAACTGATGGGTTTGTGATTTATAGTGATGCGTCAAAGAACGGTTTAGGTACGTAAATTATAGCATAAGGTTATGATCTTGTATGTCCATTAAGTTTAGACTAATACCTTGTTTGTAGGTTGTGTCTTAATGCAAAAAGAACGAGTCATCGCATATGCCTCAAGACAGCTAAAGCCTTATGAACAAAATTATCCCACACATGATCTTGAACTTGCCGCGGTTGTGTTCGCCTTAAAGATCTGGCGGCATTATTTGTATGGAGAAAAGTGCGCGGTATTCACGGATCATAAGAGTTTAAAGTATTTGTTCTCACGGAAGGAATTAAATATGAGGCAGCGGAGATGGTTGGAATTACTAAAAGACTATGACCTGACTATTCATTATCACCCGGGAAAGGCTAACAAGGTAGCCGACGCCTTAAGCAGGAAATCCATCCATGCGAGGCAATCACCATTAGAGAGAGAGATTGAGGAATTTGGTTTGGATTTGGTGGAATCCACAGTGAACGTCCTGACAGCATTGACTATCACACCGAGTTTGATTGGTCGGATAAAGGAGGCTCAGAAGAAAGATAAGGCTCTAAGTGAGATAATGGAAAGGGTGGAACATAGTCAAGTTGAAGGATTTCGGACCAAAGAGGATGGGAGCTTATGGTTTAGGGAAAGATTATGCGTACCGGATGTTGACGAACTTAGGAAAGAAGTTTCGCAAGAAGCTCATAATTCGAGGTTATCAATACACCCCGGTAGCACCAAGATGTATAGAGATCTCAAGCAATACTATTGGTGGTCTGGGATGAAAAGATATATTGCGGAATTCATAGAGAGGTGTTTGGTTTGTCAACAAGTCAAGGCGGAACACCAGCGGCCTGGTGGGTTGTTGATGCCATTGGAAATTCCGGAATGGAAATGGGAACATGTCACAATGGATTTCGTAGCTGGTTTACCAAAGACAAGAAGTGGATATGACATGATCTGGGTCGTCGTGGATCGTTTAACAAAGTCTGCCCATTTCCTATCCGTTTCAAGTGAAGCACCTCTTGACAAGTTAGTGAGTTTATATATGGACAGTATTGTTAGTTTGCATGGAGTTCCGGTAAGTATAGTGTCTGACCGAGATTCACGGTTCACATCTAAGTTTTGGACAGCATTTCAGGGAGCCATGGGTACGGAATTAAGGTTGAGTACGGCGTATCATCCCCAAACTGATGGACAGTCCGAGCGGACTATTCAAACCTTGGAAGATATGCTAAGGGCTTGCGTGTTGGATTTTAAAGGAAGTTGGGACGGAATGGTAAAGCTGATGGAGTTTTCTTATAACAATAGTTACCACAGCGCAATTGACATGGCTCCTTTTGAGGCGTTGTACGGAAGGAAATGTAGGTCCCCGGTTTATTGGGACGAAGTGGGTGTGAGGACCATCACGGGACCTGAGCTATTGGAGAAAACGCTAGAGAAGGTGAAAGTCATCCGGGAAAGACTCAAGGCGGCTCAGGATCGCAACAAGAGTTGGGCAGATTCCAAACGACGACCGTTGGAATTTGATGTGGGTGAAAAAGTTTATTTGAGAGTATCACCCACGAAGTTCATTATGAGGTTTGGAGTCAAGGGCAAGCTAAGTCCTCGTTTTATTGGTCCATACGAAATACTAGAAAAGGTGGGAGCCTTGGCTTATAGGTTAGCATTACCTCCGGTGTTGGCGCAAGTTCACAATGTCTTCCATGTGTCACAGTTAAGGAAGTACGTGACGGACCCAAGTCATGTACTGCAAGCTCAACCTTTGGAACTCAAAGACGATGTTACATATGAAGAGATACCCGTGAAAATTGTAGACCGAAAGGATCAAGTGTTGAGAAAGCGAGTGATTCCTTATGTAAAGGTCCAGTGGAGCAACCACACGGAACGTGAGGCCACTTGAGAACTCGAGGAACAAATGCGGGAGAAGTATCCTCAACTCTTTGACTACAGTACGTAAGTTTCGAGGATGAAACTTTTTGTAAAGGGGGTGGAATGTCATACCCCGTAACTTTCAAGCACGACTTTCAATATGTTAGGTCAACCTTAAACGCAATTTAATTAATGATGTAGGATGTGCGACTTAGTTACTTAAAATATAGGAAAAATAAGAAGAGGGGTTAAAAGTAGAATTAAAGGTAATTAAAGGAAATTACCTAAAAGGTCCCTACTAGGAGATAGGGGAGTTACCAAAATTTCTCCCTATCTCAGCCTAATGGGACGGTTATACCATCAAAAAGAAGAGGGGAAAACCGCAGGAAAAGAGATAGAAGAGAAAAGGAGAGGAAGAAGAAGAAGAGAAGAAGGAAAAGGAAGGAAGAAGGTCAATCTAGGTTCAATCTTTACCAAAATTCTGCAGTACACCCGTAAGCTTATCTAGATTCCAAGGCAAGTAATCTTTCTATACGCTTTACGCAAATTTTGATACTTTAGGCCCTATGTTCTTACAAAGAGAAAACTTGAATCACACTTTAGTAATCTTGTCTTGTCTATGTTAAATGCTTTATTATATGTAAGTTTTGTTGCTAGTTGCGTAAAGTCTTATTCTTTGGGCCATATTTCTGAAAATAGTTGTGTGGTGCTTTGTTGTTTGTCAAGCATGCCTATGAAAGTGTATATTTTGACGTGCTTATTGTCTTATTCTATTCTTATGTTGATTATCTACACTTAGACGTTTGAGAGTAAGTGGAGGGAATTGAAGGATGAGTGATGGCATTGTTGTAGACTTGTTGTGTTGGGAGTGTTGATGATAACTTTTGAAGGTTGTGAATGATTGAAGGTTAAGAGTGGATATTGTTAGACATAACTAAGCATCAACTCATGATTAGATGTGAGTTAAGAATGATGAATCTAGATGGTAAGATGGATCTTGAGAGGTTTAACATGAAAGGGTTGAAGGAGGAAGATGATGGGAGGAAGTTACTGCAGAGAAACTGCAGTTTAGCATCGTCAGAACACTTTGAATGCCTACATTAGGCGCTTCAAGTCACATTAGGCGCCTAATGTAGCGTTCAATGTGTCCTGAAGCTTTCCCGTACAGAAAAACTGCAGTTTAGAACCGTCAGAACACTTCGAACACCTACATTAGGCGCCCTATGTCACATTAGGCGCCTAATGTAGCGTTCAATGTGTCCTGAATCATCCCCGAACACTTCGAACACCTGCATAAGGCGCTCTATGTCACATTAGGCGCTTCATGTAGGCGTTCAATGTCTACAGAACATCCCCGAACACTTCGAACGCCTAGTATAGGCGCTCTATGTCACATTAGGCGCCTCATGTGGCGTTCCAAGTATACTGGAAGTCTTTTTGACCCTTTAGGGCGCCCTATGTATGTGTAGTAACATTATACACTTCTTTTGAACATAAAATGCAAGGGTATTTGAGGTATAATTGAGGTGTAGATGGTAAGTTTGATCAAGTAGGAATAAGATTGAATCCTGAGTGAATTAGTAAGACGGATGGACTTGGAAAGGTACGAACATGGAGTGTTTGAGGTGCAAGACTGTATACTTGATATGTATAATGTATGTGTGTGGGTTACATGTTTGATACGAAGTTACATGTGCATTCTGCATCATGACATGGGCATTTGCATTTGATTTGAGATTTGCTTTGCAAAAGAATATGTGTTTACAAGAAAGATGTAAAGTTTTCAAAAGACAAAATGGCTACTGGTTGATCGCAGGGTATAAAAGTCATGCCTGCGAAAGCAGGGTATAAAAGCGTGATCTGTGAATCAACAGCAGGGTATAAAGTATTTTATGGGGCCGTGGACCTATCAGCACGGAAAATAAAGTTATTTTGTGAGGCCGTGGACCTATCAGCACGGATATATGATATAAGTAATGGGGCCGTGGACCTTTCAGCACGGATATATGATATAAGTAATGGGGCCGTGGACCTTTCAGCACGGGGTATAAAGTTATATGTTATGGGGCCGTGGACCTTTCAGCACGGGGTATAAAGTTCTGTTTGATGTGGACTGATCACCCACAGGGTATAAAGTTCTGCTACGCGAAGAATATGTTATGTAAAGTGACGAAATGTTTTGTGAAATGACATGCATGACATGTTTATGAAAGAAGACATATGCATGGGTGTTGTGTGTGATTTTAAAGAAGTACATGCATCATGATACACGAAGCATAAGACTTGATATGCAAGAAACGTGGTTAGTTTATGACCTGCTTATATGATACGTTGTTTTAATACATGTTTGTTCTCGTACCCGTGTACCATATATGTGCTTTATCAGTTTTGAGAAATTCTTATTGAGATGCTATTTGTTAACCCGAGCACCTATATTTTGGGCAATGATTTATACACTGGTGACTCGTCGTGTGTGATTCCGTAGGGTGTATAGACGGGTTACTTGCTGGCGATAATTTCGCTAAGAACAGTTACTCTATTCCTTTTCAGGTGAGCCTGAATATGAGTTGATATTTATCGAGGACGATGGCGAGTGGGCTCAATGGGATGACGGACAGGGGAATAGATAGATGCTGGATTATTTTCTTTAAGATTGGAAACTCAATGTTATTATGTTGTTCTAACACTTATGTTAGCTAGATGAACAAACACCTTTTAATTCCGCTGCATTTTCTGGTTGTATTAATGACGATGAAGTTTTGAATTTATCAACGTTTCCGTTGATTTATCTTACGTCATAGATGATGTATGCTTGATCCGCTTTGACGCTTCGTAGTTCTCATAGTAGACTACGGCGGGTGCACTGGTTCCGATGACAATATCGGACCGGGGCGCTACAGGTGGTATCAGAGCCTAGGCTTCAGATCTATCTCGGAAACTTAGGTTCATGATCTTTTAGACACCTAAGTTATGATTCTCCCTTAAGTTTGATCCTTAGATATAAGTATTGAGTTTTCTTAGTGGTTAAGTATGATATGGGTTGGGAGTGTGCGAGCGCGTTTATCATCTAATTTCGTATTGATAGTTGGATTACATACCTCACCCCTTCGTACGCGTTCAAGCTTGCAGTAACCTCTTGTATTTACTGAATGCTAATGCAATGTTAACCTTTCAGAGAAATATGCCTCCAAGAAGAGATAACACATGCAACTCTGGCAATGGACAGGAGAACCAGCCACCACAAGTTGTTTTACCCCAGGTGCTCACTGATGCACTGACGGTGATTGCACAAGGGTATGCGCAACAGCATCAGCCTCCGCCTCCTCCACCGCCACAGCATAACATCCGGTTCTTTTATGGGGAGATGAGAAAGATGAGGGTGCCGGAGTTTGGAGGATGTACGGATCCTGAAGAGGCTCAGCACTGGTTGGCCGAGGTGGAGAAATGTTTTAGGCTAGTGCAAGTACCGAATGAGATAAAGGTTGAGGTGGCCACGCCCCTTCTAAGTGGCAAGGCTGGCGAATGGTGGGACGGGATGGTGTTGAGAATGACCCCACCAATCTCCTGGACTCAGTTTTGTGATGTTTTCCTGAAGTACTATGTACCAGAGACTGCGATATTGGACAAGATAAGAGCGTTTGACAGATTGGAGCAAGGAAGGATGACGGTGTCGGAGTATGCAGATCATTTTCATGCTTTGGGTAAGTTTGCCCCTGCGATCATGTCTGATAATCGTCTTAAGATGACGAAGTTTGAGAGGGGTTTGGACTCGAGGATACAATCGGCGATAGTGAATGCGGGGATGAAAACTTATGAGGATATGCTAGATGCGTGTTTCCGTGTTGGGCACTTCGTACCGGAGCAAATCGTCTTAAGGACAGAGTCCTTAGACTCGCCTCGGTTCTGCTTGCAATTCGTCAATTTACACAAACGCACACAGTACACTGTTTTTTATTACAGTTTCTAACACATCTTATGTGGGTTACTGCGTAAGTCCTCAACCAACCTAAAAGGCTACTAGACTCCTGATTTACATCATCAACCATGTTTCTTGGGACTGTGGTGGTGGGTTCCAGGGTCATGGAATGGCCTTTTGCTCCAAATAATGCTTGAAAATTTAGTTAGTTTTATTCGTGGTAAGTAATCATCAATGTTTTTTTCCTTTTGCAGTCGGAGCAGAAGAGATCAAGCATGAAGCACCTATGAAGACAAACAAACTCTCTGCAACTGAAGCCCTTTCATCCCTTCATCCTACAAAGCTCCCACGCTGCTACAGCCGTTGTTCCATCGCATGTAGAGCATTATCCGGATGTAGTTGTGTCAATGGTTTCTGTCAACTTTAGGCTGAATATCTACCATGGGCAGATTATGAGATATCCCTTTTGTCAACTAAGAACAGGAATCATACATGGTATGATTTGCTGCGAGCTTTCATTTCAGGGTATCAGATATTTTTTTTTTTAGGTATCAGATTTTTTTTATTTTTTATTTTTTGTCTAATAAGATCAGGAGCCATACGTTGTACGATTCGGTGGTGTTTTTCTCCACAGGGCACTTGATGTTCATCTTTGTCTCACAAGAATATGAATAATACATGGAATGATTTGTTGGCGTTTTTCTTCACAAGGCACCATATATTCTTCTTTGTCTAATAAGAGCATGAATTGTAGATGGAATGACTTGTTCGTGGCTTTCTTCAGTTTATGTTGCTGTTATAAAATAATTCAGCCGATCAGTTTGGTACTTTATAGTTTGCACCTTTTTTTTTTTATGGAATTGTTTGCACTTCATGAAATGCATTTTTCAGTCTACGGATACACTTAATGTTTTAACTGTTACTCAGAGTATTGTTTGTGATCATCTTTATGCCAAGTAGGTAAACTTGACTTCTGTTTAAATGTTGATTATGCCCTTTAAAAATTTGGATAGCACAATTATGCGCCTGATCTCCGGTACAATTATCAAAAAAGTTGTATGAATGGCTAAAAGTTTAGAAAAAAATGAATGAGTGACCAAAGTCTTTTGATGAGAATAGCCTAGTGCTACCAATATACAACAAAAACATTATCTTATTGTTTTAGATACTCCCATCTATAACAGGGTATGGAGGGATAGGATGTACGGAACCATATTTTTGTCCTTTTGTGATATGTCGTTTTCGTGAAAATCCTTTAGATAGAGTCTATATCCATATTCTTGTCCTTTCACATAATAAAATCTTTGTAACATTTGTTAGTACATGGTTCGCAATATTGGTTATACCGTAAAATGTGTTAGTTTATTGAAAGTTCAAGGTCGGCAACGGCTAGAACAAGAGAATATTTCTCGTGTCTAAAAATTGATGATCATCTCATAACAAAGAACTGCACTGCTTATAATTACCATATTACTTAGTGAAACTGTTAGGAATATGGCAAAACTAACTTTCCTGGTTCTGGTAACAAATCTGTAAATTTTTCCACAAAGAGACAACTCCTCTAGGAAATGTAGATAGTAAGTACTCAAAAATTAGCAACAATTATTTATGCATAAAAAAGGAGAAGATTTAATTTAATTGTTTTGTAATGAAATTTGAACACAAAATTATTTAAGAAACCATCATACATAACTCTTCTGTCGAATTGTCTGAGATGTCCTAAGAGAATATGACAACCATGCATAGGAATCGCATCACATAAAATTTTATTATAGCATGCACCAATAGCAAAGGACACAAGAACTTGCTTAGGCACATGCACTTCACCACAATCATTTAACTATTGCAATTTATAAGGGTGAGGCGATCAATCATAAGAAATGCAAGCTTTATAACAAAAGAAGTAATAACAACATTAGTACAACTATCACCGTCAATGATCATAGTACATATTTTATCTTTTTTTTTTTGCAATAGATATGGAATATATTTTCTCATTTCTTTTCATTGTCATCAACCTTAGGTTAAGTGTTAAAAGCACGTTACTAACAAAGAGACATTGCTTGTGTTCCTCATTTTTATCTATATAGCGCTCATCATTCTCTTCATCATCATGCATGTTCTCAAATTGATAATGAGATTCATCAACAGTTTCACTTTTTGCCACATAACCTCCTCTACCATCTAGCTATATGGCATGCTTATCAGGATAGTGGGATGACATGTGACATCTTCCTTGACATTTGAAACACACATCATCTCTTGATTTAGAGGTATTAGAGTTAGTAGGCATACCTTTTGAGGACAACTTCTCCTCCATCTTACCTTTTTCTTTGTCCAAAGGAAGGGGCGGGTTGGAATAGTTTTGAGGAAGCTCCTTAACGTGTTCCAAAGCTCGCTTAATTTGTATTCCTTTGGAATATATATTGGGAACATTGGTTGAAGCTTCTTTCTTGCATGTTACTCCTCTATATTTGGTGTTCCACCTTTTATGTTGATGAACCAAAATATACTACCTGTTAGTCATCATGGTCAACGATAGATTTTGGGCATAAAAGTGTTAAAGTCTCACAGGTCGGCACAAAAGTACTCATGCTCGGCTAAATTACACTTCGGTCATATTCTTATCATCAGAGGTGTGCATCTCAGCATCCGGACTAAACTGCAGTTCTGCAAGAGTGCAATTCAGCACAGCTTGACTAAAAGCTTATTGAGATAGCTAAAGCAAACTCGCCTACAACTTCTGATTCAGCTCGGCCACATAGCCGAGATAAGCCGGTACTTGTTAATACATGAAGAATTGTTTTTGAAGTGTAACGCTACAAAATGATTCATCTCAGCTCGGCAAGATCATATATTTATAATCAGTCTCGGCAGAATGTTCAACTCGGCCTCGGTCACATACCGGCTCGGCCGAATAACGCCAAGAACTATCAGATAAGATCAAGGGAAGATATCGTCCATTATGCTCTGGGACCCACTTAGCGGCTATGCAGAATACTTTCCAGATGTCAGGTAGTAATTGGCTCTGTACAAAACTATCATTACGGGCCCACCTACACAACAGCTACGGTCACAGGCTTTAAGACCCATCACTCTACAGCTCTGCAACGGACTAGACCGCCATCTCATCATTTGGCAGGGGATCAGACCTCCTTTATTTCATGTATAAATACCCCTCAACTCACAACGGAATGGGGGGATCCCGAATCTGGGAGAATTTCTGGAGCATTATTCCTAAAGCTCCATCTCGGCCACAACATAAAAACTCACAAACTCAGTGAGATCTTTCTCAGGTTTCTTCAAACCTTTATTCCAGCATAAACTGCACAGGCAAAACACCCATAACTGACTTAAGCGTCAGAGGGTTTTCTCGGGGCAGCGCCCTGGGACCTGCTGCCCCGGGACCTATAACGTTTTTCTTCTTTCTCAGGTTCCGTTGAAGGATTTAGACGGAAGATTAACGGCACATCCACTGGCCATCTCTGACCCTCATGGTGACCATCCCGGCCTCATCATCTGTCATGTACACCATGGACGCCAAATGAGCACATGATTGAAGTTTGGTTTGATTGGCAATTTCCCTGTTAAAACCATTCAATAATCTGTGCGTTGTTGATTCAAGCTATTCTTCCACGTGAGCTCTTATATTGGTTATTTCTTATTTTTTAAAATACTCATTAATAGATTTATTACCTAGAGTTTAACTTTGTAATTTTTGAAACAACGATGTATTGTGATGAGCTAGAACGTATCTTTTATGCAAGACACCTTTAATTTCTTCCCACGTATTAATTCTACCTTCCCCTTTATAATTCTAACATTTTTGAATTGATCTTTCCCACAGCCCCACAACTTGAAAGAAACACTACTCATTCAGACTTCCCCAATTCTGCAGGAGACTTCCCCAAATTTGCTGGACTTTCAATGATTTTGCATTCCTGCAAAAATATGAAAAAATTTGTTGTTTCTCCTGCTGGAATAAAGAATGAGGAACCGAATTGGAGGGGAAGGGATGTGGGGAAAGGGAAGAGGGTGAATTATAGAGGAGGAAAAGGATTGTTGGGGAAGGAGGAAAATCTGATGTGGGTTGCAAATTGCACCAAAACAAATATAAATTTTTTTTCCAGCTTTACAGCCACCATCCAGTCATCAGCCGGTTACCGACTGTAAGTGAGCCATTACCCAAAAAGACTAGATGTTAAGTGAGTTTCATCAATGTTTAACTGTTAACTGAGTAATGGGCCAAATGTTTGACTACTAAGTGAGATTCTCTCATTTTCATAGTTACGTAACTCATCCAATATAAGATCATCTCCACTAAGTTATCACAAAGTTTCTCAAAGCACCTTCTTCATCTATCATTTATTGCCTTTTTCTCTACTAAAATCTTGCTATCATCGTCCTAAATGCATCTAACTTAAGTTAAATCTCTTGTCCTGTCTTCCTTTCTCTTGCTGTAGGAATTTTACACATATCTCTTTCACCTTTCTTTCATCTTCAACCACTTATCAAAATCTTCAAAAGCATTTGATTTGGCTTCACTTACAACATGTTTTGCTTCTTCCTTAGCAATCCTATATTTTTTTTTCAATTCTCTTGATTCCTATAAAGTTGAAGTGCCTTATAGCTAGTTTTTTTATTTTTTTACTTTGTCTTTCACTTTTTCTTTCCACCATCATGATAGGACTTGCAGGTGCTCTACCTTTTCACTCCCCAAGTAAAATTTTTTGCTCTTTATCATTACCGCTACATCTTCTCACATTTTATTAGCATCACTATCTAAATTTCTTAAGACTTCTTGCTCTAATACTACATTTCTAAAATCTGATTGCTTAGCTAGTTTCAAATTTCATAGTTTTATCTTGGGTTTTATAGGCCTTTGTTTTCTCAATCTTTTGTCAGATACGAACATCCAACACAACAAGGTGTTGTCACAATGTTAAATTTTCTCCTGAAATCACCTTACAACCTTTGCAAGCTCCTCTATCTCCCCAACGAATCATGAAATAGCCTATATTTGACTCATTTGGACTACTTTTGAATGTAATCAAGTGTTCATCTCTTTTTTGAAAAAAATGTATTAGTTACTATGAGGTCATACACTATTGTAAAATTGAAAATTGATTTTCCTTCAGCGTTATGGTTTCCAAAACCAAATACATTGTGTACCTCATTATGATCCTTATTCTTTTTTACCTATACATCCATTTGAATCTCTTCCTATAAAGATCTTCTCACCTATTAGAATTTCTCACACTACGTCTTCTAAATCTTTCCAAAATCAAACTTTTATACCTCCTTTAAACTCTACTTGAGGAGTACATATGCTAATAATATTGATTTTTTTCAAGCACCAACTTAAGGGCTATCATTCGATCTCCTTTTCTAATAACACATACTACTTTTTTCCTTAATGAGGCATCGATAATAACCTTCACTCCTTTTTTGTCTTATTCTTTCTTGTGTACCAAAGTTTAAATCCTAACTTGTCCACAATACACATTGTCTCTTGCAAACATAAAATATTTATTTTCTTCTTTATTTTCTTGTTCACTATCTCTATTGTCTTACATGTTCGAGTTTCAATGTTCTATGTTCTATTCTGAACTCATACCTAACATAGTATTATATCTCTTAGAATCTAACTTGTAGGCTAAGCACTCTTGGTTATTTTTCACTACATCCTTGTTATCTAAGAGATGCAGCGGCCTTGGCTAAATTGTCACCCATATTCGGATCTAAGTGATGCAGCGGCCTTGCTTATTTGACACTACATCTAAGCCACTCCTCTCAAGATGCAGCGATCTTTGTCGAGTCATCACATGCAGACCATATGACGCGTTCCTGAACATCTTATCATTAGTTCAATTTCTTGTTTGATTCATAATCTTGTTTAAAGATAAAGTTTTATACTGACTGTCAACTTAATACACTCTCTTTCTTTACCTGACTTGAAACTGGCAAACCAAAAACTCGATGAGACGAAGTTTTAAACCAAATTAATTAAGCAAAAATCTAAACCGAATTAAATCGGTTCATAAATTACTTGGCTATTGCAACCCATAGTCCAAAATCGAACTTTTCACCAACGGTTTGTCAGTCATTTGCAATGTTAGGACTTAGGAGACGCCAACTAAATGAGTTTCCCCACAGGGATGCCTTTAGCACGACAATATTTAGCATTACGATTAAAAATTTAAGTTATTTGTTTTCAAAATAAAAAAAAATAAAGTTATTTTAGCTGTTGAGACCACACCTAACCTAGGGTAACGTGATTTATATAACCTTATTATTATGATTATTATTTTGTCGGACTCTTAACTGACGACAGACTACCATTTTCAAAACAGGGGTTCGTGGCGGTGGGCTCAACTTTTTTCCTTCAGCTGGGGTGGCTGAAACAGAAAAAAAAAAAAAAAAAAAAACCATGGCGTCGCAGTTATGGGCATCAAGAGCTGCTTCATATCTCAAAATATCAGCCTTCCATAGAGGCTTTGCTACTGGTAAATATCTGATCTTTCACATATGCTTTCAGATTCGGTTGGTCAGGTGTATAACCGATTTTTCTTTTTGCAGTTCTGCATCATTTTTTCCCCTGATTGATCTGTGATTTTCTTGAATATAGATCTGAATATTGGTTGCATTCAGTTCTCTACTTTTCGATCATATAATAAATCTTGGTCTGAAGAATGATTCGTTTCTGTTGGTTTATGTGATTCATATTAATAGGACATAGATACAGACCTGTAAGTTTTTGGTATGCGTGTGTGTGTCTATATATATATATATATATATATATATATATATATATATATATATATATATATATATAATCCAAAGTCACCTACTCGATTGTGATTGACAAGCATAGCTTTTATAGCTGCTTTATCTGCCTGAAGTCGTATAAACCAGAAATGAATTAACCAAATTCCAATTGAAATGAAATCTTTACGATAAATCAATGTAATTTAGGAGGAATCAATGAAATGACGTCAATTCAAATCCTCGATTTTCGAATTGAGAGAGATATTGAGAGAGAATCTCACTCTTTCTTAGATTCATAGACTCAATTCAATTCAGTGGGATCTTTCATTCACATTTTTTCCCCACCAAGAACGTTTTCACACACACACAGATATATATATATATATATATATATATATATATATATATATATATATATATATATATATATATATATATATATCCTCGGATGGAGTAGGAGCCAGAGTCAGTGAACATGTTTCATATTCTTGTAGCTGCTCTTGGTCAATTTACAGTCTCAATTACGAGCAAGGCAGTGACCAAATTTGAGTGGAAATTATCTTCCTGTGGTTCGTAAAATAGAAAAGATAATGGGAGATGAGGCAAAACTACTGGTGCATTGTATTTGTAACCACTTCTCCTGGTCTCTCCTTACTGGTGGTGCATTTTATTTGTATCCACTTGTCATGGATAATCCGTTGTTTCTGATGTGCTTATTGCTTCATCATATGTGCATGGCATGTGAATTGAAGATTTAGTTCTTTCTCTTTATTTTCAAGTATGGTAGGTGAACCTAAGCTCTAGAGCATAAATCTTGTGATTGTACCAGCAGAGAAATGTGATCCTATCGATAAATAGGTAGAATTAGTTCAAGCTATTTCTGGTACTATAGAAGTCTACGCCTTCCTTCATGTCATCTCAATCCTGCTAGATTTTTGTCTGAAAATATTCATGCTTCTAACTTATTATTTATTTGAGTGTCACTTTTTTCTTTTATTTGTCTCCTTCCCACTGGCTTGCTTCCTCTCACTTGCCAAAAGCCTTTATTGTCGTAGCAAGGCACTCTGTTTTTGGTAGTCCCTAGTGACGTATCTTTCCCTTTAACTATTTGCAGTTCTTAAGGACCTAAAGTATGCAGAAAGTCATGAATGGGTTAAAGTAGAGGGGAACTCAGCTACTGTGGGCATTACGGACCATGCTCAAGATCATCTTGGCGATGTGGTCTATGTTGAACTACCTGAAGTGGGAACTTCTGTGTCTCAGGGTGATAGCTTTGGTGCTGTTGAAAGTGTCAAGGCCACCAGTGATGTTTATTCTCCTGTTTCTGGTAAAGTGATCGAAGTTAATGAAGAGCTACATTCATCTCCCGGCTTGGTAAGTCCTATGAAGCTTACCCAATTACTCAGTCAAAAATATACTTGGGAGTTGAGAATCATGAAGCTAGTTGAGTATGACTTGGAAACAGGTAGTGCCTTATATATTACAGCTTGGAATAGAAGTTAAGGTGGACTACTCTGTGAGAGCAACCATATGTCCCAATTATTTCAATTTCGAGAAGCATCTATGCACCGGAACTTTATGTTTTATATTTATGGATTAAAAATAAAATGAAACATACTTTAATATACTGGGAACTGGATGAGGTTGGGTACTGAAACGTGTAAGCATCCCGATTCTGTACTGATTAGTGAAGGTGATGCTTCTAGGGCCTGTTTAGACAGTATTTTTTGAACTTCATCTCTCTATTGTTTGCCAAAGTCATAAAAGTAGGGCATTTCCGTAAAATCTGGTTGGGCTACTTTTACCATTTTCTGGTAGACCCACCACCTTTTCCTGTTCACCTTGCTAGGTGAAAATCAGTCTCATCGGTAATTCCAGTTCCTCCCCCCCCCCCCCCCCCCCCGCCCCGGCCGCCGCCTAAATCTTCTCCTGTCTCCAAATTCTAGCTTCCTGTCCCCAGTGCCTACTTTAATCTTCCACTCTCCCTCTTCACTAGCATAACATACACCTCTACTTTTCGACTTGGCATGTCCTTTACAATGTTTTTGTTTCTATGAATTACAAATCCAATGGCCTCAACTTACTGACAACCACCCTTCCTTGTCCAACCAGCAATGTTAACAAAATGCAGGCATTCTGGAAACCTTGTCTAAATGAAGTGGGCAAATCTCCTATGGGAAGTGGCGCCGTGAAGACATATTTTGGAGAGATGACCACATTTTCATCAGTGAATTTTAAATACTCTTGTGGAAGTTCGTGCATTCGGTTGCTTTTCATTTTTTCAGTTTAATCTTCAATTCAACTGAGTAGGTTGGTTTCTAAAGGTTCATATAGCCTATAGTTATGGTTAGTTACATTCTGTTTCCTATTATACCATGGTTTAATTGGTTTGCCTGTTTCAGTTTACGAAAGATAGTTCTATATATACATATATGGAAAATGATTGAGCAAGTGCTCCACAACTTCAGTAAGAAGCTTCATGGTCTTCCCTCTATGCAATGGTTGCTCCAACTTTTCAAATGCCTAGCATATGGCTACTTCAACCTTAGGATATACTCACTTTCATAGTTTACGTACTTTTGTATCGGCCCCCTTCTTACTGTCGTAGTTATGTTAATGCACTTTCTGATGATAGGTAAACAAGGTATTTCTGGTTGTATAGAGACAATATTTGATAGAATCTTGTTGGTAGACATGCACATGCTGTCATAAGAGCTTAGTTGGTACTAAATGAACCTTTTGCAATCTCAGGTCAATGGAAGCCCTTTTGAGGAGGGATGGATCATGAAAGTGGAGATGAGCAATAAGGATGAACTAAATTCCTTGCTAGACTCTGATCGTTACTCCAAGATTTGTGAGGAAGAAGCCGAGAAGCACTGACTGAACTGTGATACACGTTAAATGAAGATGGAAGGCTTATTAATTTATTAATTGCTGTTGGTTTGTTATTTCATCTAACATTTTCTAGTTGCAGTTCTATGGTTCTTCATGCTTCACTTATGATGTTTCCATGTTTACTGTCATGTCCAAGAATCCAGAACAAACTTTCTTGCCTTTTTTTCCCCTCTGAGGAAATATGGGTTTTCTTCTTGTTGGAGCTCCTTTTTCCTGTTTAATGTTTTTTAGCAAAGCAAAGGGATCTTCATAGGTAGTCTGAGATGAGTCGAATACAAAAACTTTACAGAACCTGTAGAATACAGTGTATATACAGTAAATACACACACATAATAATACATATGTAAATACATATAAACACACAAACTGAAGGTTTATACTTAAGGTTAGAATAACATTAGATATCACTACTTTAATGATAGTAGGAAGTTCTAGCTGTTGGTTGATTTCTAGGCGTTGACAGTGGTCCAGTATGTGCAATTCCGCATACTTTCTAACAGTTAATGATTAATGTATTGCTTCCTTATATAAGGAGCTTTGGAGCTTTGTTTGTACGTTTGAACTAAGTCTAAATATATAATTTCAACCTCAAATTCTTCTTCTATCTTTCAAGCATTTCTGGTCATCATAAATTTTAAAACTGCTCAAATTCTTCTTCTATCTTTCAAGCATTTCTGGTCATCATAAATTTTAAAACTGGCAACTCCCACTGCTTATTCTGTTCTTGAATACATAGAGGCCACCTCCACGCCTAAACCAACAGGAGTAGGGTCTTATGGCACTTCTGTTTTGGATGACTTTTCTACTATCATTACCAGTCAAACTAAATGAAGACAACTTCCTCTCTTGATTTAGAGGAGTTGAAATGTTTGTACCAGGTAAAAGTAAAAAAAATACTTGCATAAGACTATCTTTATTTCTGATAAAACTGACTCCAAATTTAAAGTTTGAAAATATGAAAATAGCATGATCATGCCATGGTTGATAAGATCAATGCTTTCTGAAGTTCGTAATGCCTTTATAATATATAAGACTACGGCAGAAATATGGGCTGCAGTCAGAAAAATGTACACAAAGCAAGATAATACCTCAGAGCTATAAGAAATTAAGACAACTTCATTAAATGAAGCAAAAAAAATTGACTGTCAATATGTATTATACACAATTGACTAAAGCCTGTCATCAAATTGATGTGTTTGAAATACGTCCATGGTTTGGTGCTGCAGACTCAGAAGTATACAAAAGTATTTCTCAACAAAAAAAGGGTATTCAGGTTCTTCACTAGTTTGCATCTTGTAGCGCCCCGTCCCGAACCCTAGGGTTAGAACCGGTAAGCTCGCCGTATTCCACTAAGGGATACACAAGGCGTCTGTACGAATTCCTGCACTTATCAAAACGACACAGTATTCGCTTGCGGAAGCAGAATAAATCAATTCAAACCCTAAATCGAAAGTAAAATTCCCAAAACCATATATAGTCAACATCAAGTCAAAATCCCCTAAACGACATCGTAAAGTACGTAAAATGAAATCCCTAAGCTAAGTCCTCAAATGAAATAATAAATAGAATAAAACTTCCTCAATTCTTGATCCTCAATCTCCAAACAGTCTCTACGAGTCCCACTGAGCCCACTCTGAATCTTCTCCAACCCATATATAATCATACCCTGAATCGTCTGCAAGAAAACAAAACGAACGGTGTGAGCGACAAAAACGTCACTCAGTAGGTACCCTGCCTGCATCGGCCCTGTGAGATCATACATGCTAGGACAGTAGTGAAATACATATACGTACTGTAATACGAAAATAAACGGTCCACGTTTTCACAAATACGTATAACTGTCAGAACTTCTTAAAACAACGTATAATGGTCATAACTTCTTAAAACAATCAAAACACATAATCGTGCGAAATGAGCGTGAAATGCAATGCCACATACGTGATGTATGATAAACCTACATTCTCAGAAACATTCATCTAATCGTGCAATGCATGACCCCGGGTCCTAACAGAACGGAACAGATCAGATATGCGACTTACGTCTCGCATATCCTAACAGAACAGAACGGAACGGAACAGAACATAACATATATGCAATGTCTCGTGATGCATGAATGCACAGAACTCATACACGGAATCCTTCATTTGCTTTCTTTTTCCTTCTTCCTTTTTCTTTTTCTTTCCTTTCCATTGCTTTCAGCTTTCCGTTCCTGCACCTTTCATCCCCCTCCCTTTTCAATTTCTTTTTTTCTTTTTCCATATTTGTTTTTCTTTTTCATTCGTTCTCAGTTCTTCAACTTTCCCTGTGATTCTCCACCCTCAAATTCTAAACTTGCTTTCAACCTGCGCCCTCCCCCAGCCGACCCTTCTCCCTCAGCCCCCACCCCTCTCCCTCACCAGCTTACCCCCTCACTCCCGCCCCCATCCAGTTCGCCCCCCAACCAGACGCCCCCACCCCAGCACCCCCACTGACCAGCCCCCGCAGCACTCCCCAGCCCCCTCTCAGCCCCCCCTCCAGTTCGCCCCCCCACCCCAGCACCCCCACTGACCAGCCCCCGCACCACTCCCTAGCCCCCCTCTCAGCCCCCCCTTCACCCTTATTCCTCCACTCGGCAGCACGTGGTCATAGCCCACCACCACCGGCCACGCGCCGCCCCTCCCTCAGCCCCCCCTTCAACTCCCTTGTTCCTCCATCTGGCAGCACGTGGTCATAGCCCACCACCACCGGCCACGCGCCGCCGGCATAAACACTTCTTCCTACGATTCCGGTATTCACACGCACATCAAAAATCAAATCTTTTTCGAGTTTTCGTACGAAAATAACATCATACATATATATACATATACAATCATATATACGGACAAAGAGTTCATCACATACACCTATAATCTAATAATCAAGCATCTATACAATCACAAATACTAATGCACGATCTCGTTTTCATAGAGAAATTAAAGATTATCATTTTTACATTCAATGGATGTTAAGGGGGCACCTACCTGGTATTTGATACGCGTTGAAGAACGTGATCGAGCGGTTGTATTTTTTTCCTAAAAGCGGCGGCCTTGATTGGAGCAAGGAGACATCGTTTTTTTTCTACTCTGGGGAGGCAGCCGCACGTCTGTGGAGGGAGAAGCATAAGCGTGGTTTAAATAGAAATTTGATTAGGGTTTAGGGAAAATTTGATAATCAAATTAGGTTTTCTAATTAATTAGGCCCTAATGACTCTTTTACCCCTTTTAAAAAAAATGGGATATAACATTCTCTCCTCCTTACAAAAAGTTTCGTCCTCGAAACTTGTGTATTACATAATCAATAACTTATTATAGTCCTACATAATTCATTTACCTAGATAATGACTGAACTCAGTATCCCTTCGTATTCTGGTATGTTACCCATTTTACTTCCTCGATACACGACTAAGTCCTCAAATCATTCAGTGTGTTTGCATACAATGTAATCTTTAAATCCATTGTCCTCCGTCTAATAGATCGTAACCTATTCTTTCTATAGTTCTCGAATCAACCTTAAGGGTATCATCATTATACTGACTTCATAACTTAATCGCCGGTCTATATCGTACTTATATTTGCTATCATGAACAACCCTCTAAAATCGGTTCCTAGGAGTAGTACAATCTTTAACTTAACACCTTGTTCACAAGACTCATCCCTGGAGCCGTATGTATCTCTCGGAATACGTTGTACTCTAGTACGATTTAACTTAGTCATCACTAGCATCTCACAAGATGATCTAGTTCGTATTGGGTTCAATCCTTACTTAATTCTCTATAACTAATGCTTACAACTTCCACTTATACTACTTGACATGTATCATTCAACTTATTGTAATCTACAATACTGGATTCTTAAACTTATCACATATGATTCATCCCCTAGATAATTAACCATACTAACATCCTTTGTGTATGCCAATATGGTAACCGTTACCTTTCATTAACACAATTAAGTCTTCAAAATCAGTTCTTATATACTTACGAACTAGCTCTATGATCATGCTTCTCAGAGATCTCGTCAGCAGCCTAGTATACGAAATATGTGTATGGACATATTTTTCTTTAAATTAAAAAAAAAGTAGCTTATGCAGCTATAATTTTGCATATAGCTTTAACTATTTAAAATACCGAACCTTCTAATTTTTGTAAAAACAAAACTCAAAGTATACTAGATTTGTTTTCGCCACGCGATATTTCAAATGACCATTTTAAAAACGTTGATATAACTTGTTCGCAAGGCATTTTGGTAAAATTAAATCAAAACAGTTGAAAACTTAATAATGTAAGGTTTTATGAAACGATTTGAATACGGTACCTTCCGTTTCAAAAACAGGTATATATTTTGAAAGCTACCCTTTTTTTTCCACAAAAGTTATAAATTCCTTGCAAGCGGGTAAATAACTTTGAAAACATTTAAACGGTTAAACTGCTTGCGATATCGATAGTCGTCAAATTAAATTAATTTTGACCAAAAAAATAGATGTAACAAAAACAGAAATTTGAAATATTCTGTAAGGAATGTATATAAACACATCGTTTTTTTTGTAAGAACATCAACATTTTAAAGAAATTTTTCCCTTTTCAAAGTCGTCAAAAGAATTGAAATTTTTATTATGCTGATTTACGAATATGAAAAAAGTTGCCTCATAAAGTTTAGTAGACTATATAAAGAAATGAGACTCAATAAGATATTTTCGAAAATAAAATGTCTTTTGAAGTCCCTGTAAAATATAGGTATAATTTGGTGTGCGTGCTTAGATAAAATATTTATCTGCTAGAGAAATAATAGTCCAATATTTCGTATAATTTCTATAATCTATCTTTATTTTCAAAAGAACAACCCGTCTACGTATCGTTTCTTATAAGTCTATCATTTGCCTATTATGATAAAATCCTTATCTTAAATTATCCAATCCTAACATGGCATACTAAATATTTATCGACTTAAGCTGTTCTAATTTACCATGCTTCCGTGCGCCATACTGATGCACTGTATTCCTTTACTTGGTTATTTGAACTGCCAATTGTCCTAGTTAAATCTCACCTGAACAAGCAACCACTACTGGTTCATGCTCACCCTATTTCAATTCAAGCCTACTAGATTCAAACCAAATGTTCCGACGTCAACACTTAACCCACAATTTGTAATGATATAGTATTCCAAGGCACTAACTATAGTCGATTCTCGCATGTCGCTATCGTTCAATACCTCTAGTAAGACTAATATCGTCGACCTATTTTGATTACCTAACATTCAACATCTTAACCCTAGACTATAAATTCCTTTGTACAATATCCTTAACTAAACTCTACTGATTATAACGCTAATCGTTATTTGGTTTCTGTCATTCTACTATAAATCATCTCTTCGTATTTATTATACTACTATAATTCATTTCTTATTAGCTATGGTCCCAACTTCGACCTAAGCCTGCTCTGATGTTACCGTCCAAGTAGGGATATGGACCCGCTTTACTTTACCCTGATGGTACCGAGTACCGTGTTGCAGTTATGATAAGGCAACCGAGTTACCGCCTAACCCATCAATATGTCAACCAACGTTTGTAGTAAGGTATTCGGGTTAACATTGTAATTTATTCAAATCAAATGTATAGTATTCAACTAGGGTTACTAAGATCACAGCTTAGAGAGTTATGATCAACATTAGATAAGGGAGAATCGTATGAGATATCCTAGGTATACGTGCTTCAAAACCGATCGACTTCTTAAGTTTAAGATCATAACTTATTTCTAGGATCGTTCTTGACATCATCATTTCTTAAGTCTAAGATCACGTCTTATTTCCAAATCATAATTAGTACATAATCAACACTTATTACTAAATCAGTACTTATGTCTAAAGTCAACTCTTAATCGAGATCGTTACTTATGTCTAAAATCGTGACTTATGCTCAGGATCATCGCTTATAACTGAGGTCAGTACCTATGTTCATGATCATCACTTATATTCAAATCGTCACTTATGTCTAAGATTGTGACTTAGGGGCAAAATCGTAACTTATTTTCTAATATCATGGCCTAATTCTACATTTCTGTCGTGGATCTAGAGCCATGCTCTGAAGATCGTACTATCGGCTCATAATACCTCTTGAATTCTAAAATTAGATCCAAATGATCGGCAGTGTCAGTTATGCTGTGCCACCACTCCTCCAAATCTACTCGTAGAAGAATCTCAAGTCCGAGTGTGGTGGTGGTGGAGCCTGTGGCTGCTGATGTTGTTGCACCATAGCTTGGGCCATGACTTGTAGCGAGTCGGTCAGAGCCTGGGAAAGCACGACCTGCGGTGGAGCCCTATTCTCAGAGTGGTTCCCCTTGCCGTTCTTACCGTTCTCTTCTCGACGGCGTATTTGCTACGACAAGGAAATTTCAGTTTTTTTTGTCAAGGGTATTTTAGGAAATATATAAATTTAAGATATAGAAAACAGTCAAATACAGACAAATAAAAACAAAAATAAAAACCAACCGTGCCCCCAGTCCGATCATCACTTAGTCTAAATCAAACCCATTCTAAGATCAAACTTAGTCTCAGATCATAGCTTACATCTAAATCAAACTTAGTCTCAGATCACAGCTTATGTCTAGAATCAAACTTAGTGTCAGATCACAGCTTATGTCTAGAATCAAACTTAGTCTAAGATCAACTTACATCTACGATCGAAACTTAAGTCTATAGTCATCTCTTACGTCTAAGATCATTTCTTAATTCTATGTTTTTCCACAGTAGATCTAGAGCCTGGGCTCTGATACCACCTGTAGCGTCCCGTCCCGAACCCTAGGGTTAGAACCGGTACGCCCGCCGTATTCCACTAAGGGATACACAAGGCGTCTGTACGAATTCCTGCACTTATCAAAACGACACAGTATTCGCTTGCGGAAGCAGAATAAATCAATTCAAACCCTAAATCGAAAGTAAAATTCCCAAAACCATATATAGTCAACATCAAGTCAAAATCCTCTAAACGACATCGTAAAGTACGTAAAATGAAATCCCTAAGCTAAGTCCTCAAATGAAATAATAAATAGAATAAAACTTCCTCAATTCTTGATCCTCAATCTCCAAACAGTCTCTACGAGTCCCACTGAGCCCACTCTGAATCTTCTCCAACCCATATATAATCATACCCTGAATCGTCTGCAAGAAAACAAAACGAACGGTGTGAGCGACAAAAATGTCACTCAGTAGGTACCCTGCCTGCATCGGCCCTGTGAGATCATACATGCTAGGACAGTCGTGAAATACATATACGTACTGTAATACGAAAATAAACTGTCCACGTTTTCACAAATACGTATAACTGTCAGAACTTCTTAAAACAACGTATAATGGTCATAACTTCTTAAAACAATCAAAACACATAATCGTGCGAAATGAGCGTGAAATGCAATGCCACATACGTGATGTATGATAAACCTACATTCTCAGAAACATTCATCTAATCGTGCAATGCATGACCCCGGGTCCTAACAGAACGGAACGGAACAGAACGGAACGGAACAGATCAGATATGCGACTTACGTCTTGCATATCCTAACAGAACAGAACGGAACGGGACAGAACATAACATATATGCAATGTCTCGTGATGCATGAATGCACAGAACTCATACACGGAATCCTTCATTTGCTTTCTTTTTCCTTCTTCCTTTTTCTTTTTCTTTCCTTTCCATTGCTTTCAGCTTTCCGTTCCTGCACCTTTCATCCCCTCCCTTTTCAATTTCTTTTTTTCTTTTTCCATATTTGTTTTTCTTTTTCATTCGTTCTCAGTTCTTCAACTTTCCCTGCGATTCTCCACCCTCAAATTCTAAACTTGCTTTCAACCTGCGCCCTCCCCCAGCCGACCCTTCTCCCTCAGCCCCCCACCCCTCTCCCTCACCAGCTTACCCCCTCACTCCCGCCCCCATCCAGTTCGCCCCCCCAACCAGACGCCCCCACCCAAGCACCCCCACTGACCAGCCCCCGCAGCACTCCCCATCCCCCTCTCAGCCCCCCTCCAGTTCGCCCCCCACCCCAGCACCCCCACTGACCAGCCCCCGCACCACTCCCTAGCCCCCCTCTCAGCCCCCCTTCACCCTTATTCCTCCACCCGGCAGCACGTGGTCATAGCCCACCACCACCGGCCACGCGCCGCCCCTCCCTCAGCCCCCCCTTCAACTCCCTTGTTCCTCCATCTGGCAGCACGTGGTCATAGCCCACCACCACCGGCCACGCGCCGCCGGCATAAACACTTCTTCCTACGATTCCGGTATTCACACGCACATCAAAAATCAAATCTTTTTCGAGTTTTCGTACGAAAATAACATCATACATATATATACATATACAATCATATATACGGACAAAGAGTTCATCACATACACCTATAATCTAATAATCAAGCATCTATACAATCACAAATACTAATGCACGATCTCGTTTTCATAGAGAAATTAAAGATTATCATTTTTACATTCAATGGATGTTAAGGGGGCACCTACCTGGTATTTGATACGCGTTGAAGAACGTGATCGAGCGGTGGTATTTTTTTCCTAAAAGCGGCGGCCTTGATTGGAGCAAGGAGACATCGTTTTTTTTTCTACTCTGGGGAGGCAGCCGCACGTCTGTGGAGGGAGAAGCATAAGCGTGGTTTAAATAGAAATTTGATTAGGGTTTAGGGAAAATTTGATAATCAAATTAGGTTTTCTAATTAATTAGGCCCTAATGACTCTTTTACCCCTTTTAAAAAAAATGGGATATAACACATCTAGACTTTGATAATGTTAGGAATAGAATCCTTGCTACTGAACCATTATCAAGCTTAAAGGCAGCTTTTGCGGAGATTAAATATGAGAAGAGTAGGAAAAAGGTGATGATGAGGACTACCATTTAAATTATTTGGATGTACTTTATATGTACTTTTACATGTCTCATTTGAGAGGAAAACTAGGTCTTAGGTCTGTGAAATGCATATTTGTTGGTTATTCAGGATCACAAAAGGGATATAAATGTTATCGTCCTAAAAATGTATGTTACACTGGACGTATCTTTTGATGAAAAAATGCATTTTATTATCACTTTTCTACATCAGTAGAAAAAGAACAATTTAACGTATGGACTGTGATTGATATAATGAGAACCACATCACTAGAGTTAACAGAAACCAGTAATGAAAGTAAAATTAGGAAAACAAATGTTATAGATATGGAGCCTGTCAAAACAAGAATGCATCCTTGGAATAGTCCTCCTATTACGAATACGCTATGAGGAATGCATAACCTCCTACACGAATAGAGGAACTTTTAGAAAACGGACACGCAGACTATTAAACTGAATCAGAATCAGATGATAGACTTATTGCTTAAAAAAAAAGACAAAGGACTGTATTAATTATCCACTATATGATGTTTTATGATACGAAAGTTAAATTCACATCCTAAGATTCTCACTTGTAGCCTAGAGAAAAACATTATTCCTAGCGATATACATGAAGCAATAAGAATGTCAGTTTGGAAAGATGATGTCATTGAAGAATTAGAAGCTTTAGTACATAATAACACATAGGGCATTGTACTTAATGTTAAAGGAGTTCGACCAGCAGGATGTAGGTGGATTTTTACTATTAAATACCACACAGATGGAACTATAAGTAGATATAAGGCAGGTCAGTGGTAAAAGGATTTAAACAGTCCTATAGTATTGATTATCTTTAAACCTTTTCACCTGTGGAAAAATTTAATACAACAAGGGGTATATACTGCATTGCTGTTAGTCCTGACTTCGATTTGTATCAATTGGATTTTTAAAATGCTTTTTTGAATGGAAAATTAAAGAAAAATGCATACATGGATTTGCCATCAGGATTTGAGGATTATGCAAATAAGAATCAAGTTAGTAAACTAAGGAAATTTTTGTATACTTTAAAACGACCACCAGTAGCATAGTTAAAAAAAATTTCAAATGGAGTTATGGAGTATCAGTAATTCAAAGTCATAATGAACACACATTATTTACTGGAACTTCAACATGAGGAAAACTTATTACCTTAATTGCATATGTTGATGATATTATAGGGTCATAAGATGATTTACAAGGAATCCAATTCGTTAAGGACCAGTTATCTAAGAAATTTGAAGTAAAAAATTTAGGAAAAGATAAGGTACTTCTTGAGAATGGAGATTGCAAGAAACAAAGATGATATGCGCATATCTTAAAGAAAATATGTGTTAGATTTGTTAACTAAAATTGAAATGCTAGAGTGTAAACTTGGTAGCACACCAGTTGAATCAGGGCATAAGCCCAGAGAACCGTGGGACAATACTCCTGCAAACTAATTAAAATATCAGAAGCTGGTCGGAAAGTTAATTTATTCATCGCACACCAGACCAGATATAAATTATGTTGTAGGGTTTGTTAGTCAATTTATTGATGATCCTATTAATAAAAATCTACAAGCTGCCTTGAGACTTTTCAGGTACTTCAAGTTTGCGCCTGGACAAGGACTATTTCAAGAAATATCCATCTAATTCTACACTGATGTTGACTGGGTAGGTTCTGAGATTGGCATGAGGTCTACTACTAGGTATGCAACATATTTGTAAGGAAACTTAGTAATCTAGAGAAGCAATACGGAACCTGTTGTGTCTAGAGATAGTGCAAAGGCTGAATTAAGGACATTGGCTAGGACTGTGTGAGGGCTTGTGACAAAAGAAGGTATTGAATGACACTGGACATAGGATCGCATTGCCTATATATAAGCATATTTTGTAATAACAATTCAGTTATATGTGTGGCAGAAAAACCTGTGCAGCATCACAAAACCAAACATGTAGAGATTGACTAACATTTCATCAGAAAGAAGATTGACGACAAAGTTATTAACGTGAAGCACATTCCTTCCAAGGATCAGATTGCAAATATTTTGATAAAACCTGTACCTATTAAGATTTTTCAAATTTTTACTATACAAACTTAATTGTTTAAATATATATACAACAAAGCTTAATCGTGATGCAAGACCAGACAATCAATCAACTTGTTCAGACACCAGTACAGATCATGCCAGGACTCTCCAGCCAGAGGCGTGCGATCAAACCGGGCTAGGTCTTATTCATGTTGAAGTTGAGACAGAGGGCCTGTTTTAGCCAAGAAACGCAAAAATCAATTAATGCCAAAAACTCATGTTGAAGCAATGCTCAGGCCAAATCAAGCCGCGGCAATGATAGCCTGCATCGAACTGAGCTGTGTTGTGTATATTGTATAAACGTTGAATGATTTTCATGATTTAAATGTTTATACATATAGATCGATGCACAAATAGATCGATCTATGTATCCTATGTACCATACATAGATTGATCTATGTCAGAAGAATTAAAATTAAAACCACACTGTCAAACATGGATCTCTCAACCCGAAGAACATAGATCAATCGATGTACATTTCACACCCTATGAAAGATTGATTAATGTCAAAATGATTAAACTCTTAAATCACACTGTCTAACATCGATCTCTCAATCTGGATATCATAGATCGATTGATGTCCATAATATGTCATATTTGATGTTTGTGATACATGTGATGAAGTATGATGATATTATTGATGTGTTTTAATGCATATATACATATAAAGTTTTATGTAAGTATATATAATGATTTTGTGACGAACTTGCCATTAAAGTTTTGATAACTTATTATAAGGGCAAAAAAGATATTTTTGAGTTTTTATAGATTTGTCTCACAAGAGGAAGCATAGAGACAAAAATAGAGAAAGACAAGCATTATATCCAAATCATTTTCCATAGTCTTGTATGTTTGATTTTCAGGGACATTTTTGCCATTTAGAATAGAAGAGCATTTTCGTCATTTACATAAGCTTATTTCTTGTGTAGTGCTAAAATTTTTACTATATTATCTTCTTATACGTAGTATTCATTGATTTCTTATATATATTTATCAACCACATATTGTATCGACATCGGTGCTCGATTTTGGATTTTTCGGTATTTCTACGGTATGACATTTATTTTGTCATACTCTGTGGAATAAATGGATGTATTTGTAATTATTTCAAGAATGAGTTTATCGCTTGATGGTTGGCATGAGGATGGCATATTCAAAGGAAGGTTAAGACTTTGAAATATGTTATGGACAATTTCTCAAGTTGATTATATTTTTAGACTTATATATATATATATATATATATATATATATATATATATATATATTGTGGGACTTCAATTTCAGACTATATGGAGTAAAGTTACTTCTCACATAGCCGAAAATATAGAGAAAAAAAGGAGGAGAAAAAGTCCACTCATATTTATTGGAATTCTTGTTATCCGATTTTTTGTTGATTGGATATTATATTTATCAAATATTCTGATTATGTACGTATTTTTGGAGGTGAAATCATATTTTGACACATATGCAAGGTGATAAAATTTTGACAAACCGAATCACGTCAAATCAGCTTGTTAACCAAAATCTTCTAACATGACAGCTTATGGGCATGTGGGACGGCTGGATTTGATCAAAGATGAGCTAAAATGGTCAGCTCATATCCTAATTAATTGGTTAAGGAGTTGGAGCAAAAGGAGAGATAAGGGTAAAGAAAACAATGTTTTGGATATTATATTTTGAAGTCTCATTTTCCACTTCATTTTTGCTAACATGTTCAGCCAACATGAGTTGAATATAGGTGTTCCAATTAAATTTCTTGAAAATGTCAAATGTGTAAAGTGTAGAGGTGTCCGTCCAATCAAATGAAGACAAGTAAGTTTGGTGACATGGTGATGACAAGGTGGCATTTGCTTAAGCACTATAAATAGGAGTGGAAAAGATGAAGAAAGACTTGTATCTTGAGCTCTATTCTTCCTTTCTTCTTTCTCTTCTCCACTCTTGCTCTTTGTTGTGCAGCTGAGTTGTATTGATTGTAGTTGTTCAATTGCTGCATTTTTCACCTCTTGCATTTGTTAAAGTTGCGTTTGATTAGCCAATTTATACGGCTTAATCAATGCTAGTGAGGTGATTGAAGTTGTTGCGAAGGTGCTAAATTAAGTCTTGATTGAGGTTGACATATAACCCGAGACTCAAGTACTTTATGAGGTGAAGTTCACTCATTTTGATAGTGAATACCAAAGCAAATGTGTTCTTTGGGACTGGAATAGGTCTCATTGACCGAAACGGGATAAATCATTGATGTTCTTGTCGTCTTCTTTACGTTGTTTTTGACAGTTTCAATACTTAACTTGTCACTCATGTTTAAAATACTAAATCGTCTTTAAAATCTTTGATTTTTGGTAAAAATAAACTTCAGGCTGTTAGCTTTTATTTGGAATAAAAATCATCAAGTTCGAGCAAAGGAAGTTAGCAATTCTCTCTTTGAAAGGCTATTAGCCTATTCTACTGATAGATTGACCAGTTTTATACAGACATGCCTTTTTGAATTGGTTAAACATCTTTTCTGGTCAAGGCCTATTAGATTTTCAAACTAGAGTATTGCAAGATTTACCGACTTTTTGTCCAATTATGTCGAGAATGAACACTTTCAAGTTTAAATTCATTTGACGGGTCAAATGTTCTTACGTTTTTGCTAATTTCTCAACATATTGTATTTAACACATTGAATTTATTTCTTAAATGATTGGGAATTTTTAAATTTAAGTAGTGAGAGGCATAATTTTTCTAAAAATTGGTTCTGATTCTGAAAATTTCAGAATCTGATTAGAGAGATTTACAAAAAGGACAAAAATAGTGTCTATTTCCGTTAACTATTATTCATCCCCTTTAGTGGTGCTTATACAAGTGTTATAGTCCGACAAATGGTATTAGAGTCAAGGTGACACCACAAGTAGAAGACAAAAAGTACCTACCTTTGATCCATGTCGAGATTTTTGTACATGTTACATTATTGACTCAATTCAAGGTTCATAGCTGAGTATATTTGAAAATTTCAAGGAGTTTGGAGTATTTTCACCTTGATCCAAATCAAGGTCTTAGACACATCAAGTACATAAAAGTAGAAAAATACAAAAGTGAATGGACTACCAAACATAAGGAAAAAAGATGTTCGTGAATTTTAAAGCCATACAACTATTATTAATTGGATTTGGTAAATCTGAGACCGGCTATATTTTCAATTGTAACAGTGCATGTAAAATGTGAAAGTCACTTGAACTAAAGCATGAAGGTACTAGTGGATTTAAAAAATTAAAAATAAATATGCTTATGTCTAAATTAGAATTTTTAAACTGTCGTCGAACAAATCCATAGTCTCTAATGGATTTAAGGCTTACTAATATTTTCAATGCACTTGAGTCGTTAGAAAACTCCTTCTCTAACATGGAGAATGTACAAAAAGTGCTACGATGGTTCTTCGTAGAGTAGAATCATAAAGTTACAGCAATAGAAGGAACAAAATCGATTACAAAAATAGACGAACTAATTGTCTCACTTTAAGTATATGAGGGCAAACTAAATCAAAAGAAAACCAAGTCATCTACACAATCTAGTAAGGATCTTGCTTTTAATTAATTTGAATCCATACAAGGTAGTGAAGCCGTGTTAGAAAGTAGTGACACCGAATTGGATGACTACATAAGAATGGTCGCTATAAAACTTAAAAGAATTTCAAGAAGCGCCTTAATAAGCCAAACCACCTTCTTCTTTGACTTCGCAAACTAAGCACACTAAAACAAGCAGAAACAATAACAATAAAAATAGTATGAAAAATAACTTAAGTGATATGAATGCTGACAAAAAGGTCATATATCCTATGACTCTCCTAGTAAGAATCCTGAACAAACTAAAGAAGAGCAAAAGAGCAATTCAAAGGTGTCCAAGGCAAGGAAAGGAAGACATGCCATCAAAGCAAACCGATTCTTCCGATTTAGAATTTGAACATTCCAAAAATAAGAAAGCTCAGGTTTGTTTTGCCTCAAACGTGGTGACATCTATTTCTGGATTAGATTCTGACTGTGATATGACTTTTGATGAAATATGTGATGAATTCTAAAAAATGCATGCATATTGTAAAAAGCTGTCAAAAGAGAAAAAGAAACTAATTGAATAACAGGATAAATTGAAGACGTCTAACTTGGAACTTTCTTCTCAACCAGGTTCTTTCAAACAAGAGTCTTTTAATTCTCTTGACTATTTAAAAACTAAAATTGAGCCACATAGAAAAATTAACAAACTTTAAGTGCTAAAAATAACTTGTTAAAGACTAAAGTGCATGATTATGAATGTAAAGTATTCTAGCTCAAAACATGTAACTAGGCTTAGAGAAAACTTTAGAACAATTTAAGTCCTGTACAAACATGTTAGATACTCTCTTCACAGAAATGTGGAAATGATAAAAAATGATTAGGGTATAAAGAATAGCATGAACACTAAGACAAAACTACAAACTTTGTCTCATCTTAATCTAAATTGTTGTATGTTGCAAAAGTTGCAGCTAAATGTAATAAAAATGTGTTTATCTGTCTACACCATCTTCCACACATTCTATGCCCAGAATGCACAATTTTGTATCCCACGCATATAGAAAACGTCATAGGCAAAACTCTGCATCTTAAACACCTAAAAATGATGCGTATATGTCTACCAATGTGCCTAAATCAAAAGGTATGGATTCAGCTCATTTTGTTTTATCAACTTCACAAATTATTTATTCAAGAAAGTTCGATACATTTAGGCCTAAATATGAGAGCCTACTTGTGCCCCTTATAATCTCTATCAGAAAATGTTGTAATTACATTTTTATGCAAACAATGGGCCCTCTAGAACTCAAAATCGTGTCTTATATTCCATATCAAAATTGGTCAAAACGTAGTTCATTTAGAAATCGTGCATCTTCATTTAAATGGAATGGTTGATTCTATGTAAATACTATTTATTCTTCATCTTACAAGAATGCTGAATATGTGCCAAAAAGGTACATCCAAATTCGGGTAGTCAAAAATGATTTAAACAAAGATGTTAGTACTAACATTCAATGACCCAAAATAAAAGGTATCTAAAACCTTATGGCCGTTGTAGGTTGATCGTAGAAAGGAAGATAAACGGAGGATAAAAGAAAAATGATTTAAAACCCACTTGGTTTTTAAATAGTGGATTCTCAAGGTACGAGAATCCAATGTTATTCACAAAGTTAAAAGAAGTAAAGGATACAGCAAATGTGATATTTAGCGACAGCAACCAAGGCAAAGTAGTTGGCATACGATTGGAGATCTGAACATTTTTCAAGTAAAGAACGTACTTTTGATAAGTATTTTATCATATAATTTATTAAGCATTTTTCAATTCATTGGTTGTGGTTTTTTTGTTTCTTTCTTTCCCACTACCTATGATGTGACAATTAATAAATAAGAACTTGTATTAAAAGAAAGTAAAGATGGTAATATTTACACTTTACTCATGCATGATATGATGAATGCTAAAATTAAACGTCTTGTATCATAAGACTTTGATATGAATTTATCATAACAGTTAATTCATATAGGTAATTCTACAATTGAAATGTTATTTAGAAAGAATATTATAAGAGGACTACCTTAACTAGATTTAGACAATTTTCTACTATGTACAATTTGCATTAAAGGTTAATATAGTAGATAAACACTAAAACCAAAGCATGAATTCTGTACTAGTAAAATATTAGAACTACCGCACATTGATTTATTTGGGTCAAGTTGGACAAAAAGTCTACATGAACGACATTATGTGTATGTCATAGTTGATGACTTCTTCTGATGTACAATATTTATAACTAACAAAGATGATACTACATTGAAATTTAAAAACTCATGCAACAACTTCGAATCGATACAAAGTTAATGTTAAAGATTTAGAAGTGATAGAGGTGGTGGGTTTAAGAATAAAGATGTTATCAAATTTTGTTATTCAAAAGGTATAAAACATAAATATTCACCACCATAAATGCCACAACTAAATGGTGTTGTTAAACAAAAAAAAAATTGAATTATACAAGAAATAGCAAGAACTATGTTGTGTGAAAACTATGTCCCCAACTGTTTATGGGCCGAAGCTGTAAATTGGATATGCACATAATTAATAGACTATCTATAAAAAAATTAAATAAGACACATTATGAATTATTGAATGAAAAATTACTCAAAATAGATTATGTACAAATTTTTTTGTTACAAAATATTAATGCAAAACTCTACAGAAAATCTAGATAAACTTGAACCAAAGTGATTGAATGTATCTTTGTGGGTTATTCAATAAATTCAAAGGCATATAAGTATTATAATCCGGCACCATGAAAAATAGTTGAATCAATTCATGTAAAATTCAACAAAAATACTTATGTTGAAACAAATGATAAAAATTAAAAGAAACAAGATTCAAATGTTGAATATTTTCATGATGATGATGATGATTTTCTACTTCAGCATAAATGATCATGTAGAACCTACCCCCTCCCCCCGAGCATGAATTGTATGAGCTTTTAGGTAAAATGATGAAGAAAATGTTCAAATAGAAGAAAATAAACCAAACTTTCAAAATGTTCAAATCGAATATGATAATGTATATACAAATGATATATTTGAACAAGCAAAAGGAGAACCTAACCAACCTGGCATACTAAAGACAAATATAAAGGTCATAAAGAATTAATCATAAGTGATATTAATCAAGTTATAAGAACTCGTAGGAATATCAACCAAGTGGAATATACTGAGTGGCATGCATTAAACTCTGAACCCAAAAATGTTAAAAAACCCTAAAAGATCTATTTTTGATAAATGATATGCATGAATAACTAAATCAGTTCACTAGAAATGATGTATGAGATTTAGTACCCAACCCTAAAAATAAAACCATAATATGCACGAAATGCGTACTTAGGAATAAAATAAATGAGCAAGGGTGTTACACACAATAAGGCTAGACTAGTTGCACATGGGTATAATTAGGAATAGGTTCTATATTAAGAGAAACAATTTGAGCCCTTTGCACAACTAGAAGCCATAAGGCTATTGCTTGCTTAAGTAACATCAAGCTTCAAATGGATGTTTGCATTTTTAAATAGGTTTATCCAAAAAAACCGTTTATGTAAAACAAACCCTAGGATTTGAGGATCCAAAACACTCTGACTATGTCTTCAACCTCAAGAAAATTTGTATGGTTTAAAACAAGCATCAAAGGCTTGGTACGATAGATTTGCAAGCTTTCTTCTTGCAAATAATGTTAAGAGAGGAACCATAGATAGTGCTCTATTTCTTAAACAAAAAAGAAATGATCTGCTAATAGTACAAATCTATGTAGCTAATATAATCTTTGGTTCAACTAATCTATCTTAGTAAAGGAATATGAGGATTATATGAAATCTGAATTTGAAATGTCAATGGTAGTAGAATTAAACTATTTTTTGTGTTTACAAATAAAACAAACTCTCCGTGGAATACATATTAGTCAAATGAAATAAATAAATGATGTGATTAAAAATTTTAGGTTTGAAGATTTAAAATATGAAACTATCCTCACGAGCATGAGTACAAAGTTAGATAAAGATGAAAACAACTCCTTTTGTTGAGAAATATGTTTGGATAATTTTCAAAGTCATGAATTTAAGTGTTGAATACTTAAAAATGTCACACATGATGTTATGAATAATAAAAAATTGAATAAGTGAATAAGAATGACATCAATCTCTCAGGTTATTGTACTTTGATCGATCGATGTACATCGAACCCTCACAATGATCGATCCATGTAAGGCAAAGAAAAACCAAGACCCTACTGTGAGACATCGATCTCTAAACCTGAGACACATCGATCAATCGATGCACATATCGATCTCTCACTTTGATCGATCGATGTAGGCCAGAGACAAACTCTGAACCTCACTGTGAGACATCTATCTATCAAGCAGAGACATTTCGATCGAACGATGTTTAGGGTTTTATGTGATAAAATGGTTGTTTTCATTTTTACATGATTTATATATGTTTATCATGTTGTCATTATTTGTTTTTGATGATTATAATTACGCCTTGTTACTAATGTGCCTTGGAAGTTTCTCAACTTACCAAAAAGGGAAAAAGTGGTATTTTGAGTTTTGTAGGTACTTGACATGGTGAATATGATTCAAGGACCTATTTGCATATTATTTATTATCACAAAGGTGTTATTATGTTTAATTCTGACCATCAGGGTCATTTCTGGAGTTGTCTCTCACCAGGGGTATTTTGGTCATTTTACCCCAAGGGTAGTTTCGGTATTTTTACTCAAAAAATCTCTTTAGTATCTTATTATCTTCATTCTGGAGTTTATTTATGGTGTTCTTGAAGATCATTTGGTGGTTTTCTATCTTATTTCTCTATTTGGTGATATTTATCGATAGTAGCGGGATATGTGACCGGTTTCGATGTCACATTCTATTTTCTTCTTAAAGACTCTCATGACTATATTGTTGGAGGTTCTTAATCCTCATTTTATAGGGATCATAAGGAGTGTTTGGTGCAAAATTCATCACAGCATATAAAGGATAAAAAGTGAGAATTTTGGATTATATGTTGACATAATCTTGTCAACTATTATTTGTTGGTTTCTCTTCATTAAATCTGAGTTTGTGCACTTTATTATGGTCTCCAAAACGTCCATAAACAGGTGAAAATGATGGTGTATTCATTTTATGACTTGTTGACAAGTGGACCAAAAAACAAGCTAGTTGGCAAAATTGCCAACTTGGAATTTTTAAGTTTGAAAAAAAACGGCTATAAGGGGCTGTTGGGAGCTGATTTTTTATTCAAACTATCAACCATTACTTGAACTATTCTCATGGCAAGAAGTTTAGGGAATATTTCATCTTATCCTTGGGTATTATCTTCACAAATTACACATCATTTTTGAAGACAAAATTCGGTCAAACAAAGGTGCCTAGGTGGACCAATTATGTTGTTTCATCTTGCCAAGTGTACAAGGTGATTATATGGCCAACCAATGATGTGAAGACAATTAAGACTTGATGATGAAGATGGTGACCAAGAGCATTCTTATCTTCAAGGCCTATTTCACACTATAAATAGGAGACAAAGGTGAAGAAGAGAACATATACTTGAAAGCTAAAGTTGAAGATCATTCTTGCTATTCTCTTCTTGTTCTTAATTCATTTCTTGTAGCTAATTTGTTTCATTTCTTGTTGTTGTTGTTGAGCTACAGTATACAAGCTCTCTTGGTGATTTTGTAAGATTGGTTAGCCAAGATTATAAGGCTACACCAATAGGTGGTAAAGGTGTTGCAATCAAGAGTTGCATAGAGGTGTTCATCCAAGTCTTGAATAGGGTTGGTGTTTAACCCAAGGATCAAGATTTGTTCTTGTTGTATTTGTGTTCATTTCATAGTGAAATCCAAGAAAAGGTGTTCCTTTGGACTAGAGTAGGTAACATTGACCAAACCATGATAAATCTTCAGAGTTCTTGTCTTCTTTCCACTTTTCTGTTTTCTGCCCATTTTTACTGTATCACCCAATTTCACACATCTTGAAAAAATAGCAAATCACTTGCACAATTTGTGATTTTTGGTGGAGTTATACTTCAGACTGTTAGCTTTCGTTTGCAACAAGAATCACTTGATTTGAGCAAAGAAAGTTAGTCTTTCAATCGTTGCAAGATAACTGCTCTATTCTGACTGCAATCTGACCATCTTCTAGGAAACTTGTATTCTGAATTTATCAAGCATAATTTCAGGTCAAGGCATTTCTTACACATAAACGAGACATCCTAAGGAGTGTTTTGACATAAAGATCAACCTTTTTGGTTGAGTAATTAAAGAGAAACACATTTTCAAAATTCAGCACTATTCCTTCCAATTCTGTCCAGATTGACCATCTGAATATTTTTAATTGATTTAAGGGCCAAACAAACTTATGTTTGTCTCATTTTTGGAAAGCGTCTAGTCAAGACATTGAAATTAATTTCTGGAGAGTTTCATAATTTTTGGAGTTGTATTCAATGAGTTTTGAATTTTTCAAAAACGAGTACTGAATTTGTAGAGGTCTCAGATTCCGTTTTCAAAAGAAATTTTATTCAAGGGTAGTAGTGTAATTTCTGCTAACCACTATTCACCCTCCTCTCGTAGTGTTTACTGCAGGTGTACAATCCAACACCTTTTGATGATACTTATATAGGTCGATTATAGGTCTTTATTGTACTTAACTACATCATGTCCTGCCATAATATTTAGTGTGTGTATGTGTACTACGTTTCAATCATGTCTTAAGGTGTCTCATTACAATGCGGTGAAAAAGATTTTTAGATACATTAAGCATACACCTCATTTAGAACTTTGGTATGATAGAAACTCTCAACTACACCTCCATGCCTATAGTGATGCTGATTGCGATAGTTGTAAAATAGACAGAAAATCAACTAGCGACACATGTCAATTCATAGGAACTAACCTAGTTTCCTGGTTTTCAAAGAAACAAGCTAGTGTAGTCTATTCTGCCACTGAAGCTGAACATATGGCTTTATGTTTATGTTGCACACAACTATTCTGGTTAAAACAATAACTTAGTGATTTTGACGTTATAGTGAATCAGATTCCAATCTTCTATGATAGCACAAATGCAATCAATCTTTCTCGAAAATCTATATTTCTTTCTAATGCCAAATACTTAGAAGTTAGGTATAGTTTCTTATGTGACCACGTTAATAATAGAAGCATCCTAATAGACCATGTGCAAACTAGTAACCGAGTCATTGACATATATACAAAACCCCTAAGTCAAGTTATATTTGAGACTCTAAGAGATAAATTAGGAACGGTGTCTTATGATAAAATTTTCATGATTTTGTGGTTTTTTCCTTTTCCATGATTTGCAATATAAAAGAGGAGAAAAGTCGTGATTTTGAGCATAATTTGATCTTTGATAGCATAGTTAACATAATTCGAGGTTTGATAGCATAATTTTGTGGGGGAGTGCAAAAACCGAGAGCATAGGGTGAGAGGGAGTTATTAGTGACAAAATTGAATGCACACGCATGTTCAAAGCAAGTGGTAAGTATTGACACATGTTTAAAACAAGTGGCAAGTACATGTTTAAATCATCTAAGAATATTTTGAAAATTTTCCAAAAGGAGGAGAATTTTGTGCCCATTGTATAAATGTTTGAATGATTTTCATGATTTAAGTGTGTATACATATAGATCAATCTATGTATCCTATGTATTCTACATAGCCAATCTAAGCGATAAGAATTAAATTTGAAGTCACACTGTCAAACATCAATCTCTCAACCTAGAGAACATAGATAAATCGATGCACACTTTACACCCTACATAGATTGATGGACGTCATTATGATTAAAATCTTAAATGATACTATCTAACATCGGTCTCTCAATCTGAAACATAGATCGATGATGTCGATAATGTGTTATATTTGATGTTTGTGATATATATAATAAAGTATGATGATATTCTTGATGCATTTCTATGGATATATAATATAGTGTTTTATATTTGTGTATATAATGATTTTGTGTGTAAAATTGTTAAATTATCATGCGACAAACTTGCCATGGAAGTTTTGATAACTTATCATTAAGAAAAAGAGTATTTTTGAGTTTTTCTAGGTTTGTCTCACAAGCAGAAACATAGAGATAAAAAGACATAAAGGCAAGTACTATTTCCAAGTCAATTTCCATAATCGCGTATGTTTGACTTTTGGGGCATTTTTGTTATTTTGGATAGAAGAGCATTTTTTCATTAATGCAAGCTTTTTTTTTTGTGTAATGCTAAAATGTTTACTATATGTTCTTCTTGTAGGTAGTATTCATGACTTTCTTATATATATATTTATCAACCACATATTGTATTGATATTAGTGTTTGGTTTTTGGATCTCTTGGTATTTTTGCGGTGTGGCATTTATTTTATCATACTCTATTGGAATTATTTCACAAATGAATTGATAGCTTGGTGGTTTGCATGAGGATGACAGATTCAAAGAACTTTTTGTCTTCTTTATATATATATATATATATATATATATATATATATATATATATATATATATATATATATTGTTGGGTGCATCAATTGTCCCGTGGCGTAGGCCGGTGGGCGTAGGCCGGGTGGGCCAAGTCACAGTCGAATGCCGTGGGCGCTTGTGTGCTGAATGCACTATAAGGCTAGGGTATGCGCATCTCCTGTCACCAATTGGTTTTGGGAGAGATGGTAGCGCCTGAGGTCCAACATTTGGTATCAGAGCCAGACCAACACCACTCAAAAGAAGCAAGATTCAACACCGTATAAACAAGACAAGGCTAAGAAGCAAGAAATCATAGTTGCCTGCTAATCTCAAATCAAGAAGGTTTGGAGCATTTGAACACTTCAAGAAGGTTTGGAGCATTTGTATTCACTTGATTAAAGATTCAAGGTATTCATCTAAAATCATACATCATGTCATCTATCTCTCATAAAGGAGCGTTCTCAAAGTCTACGAAAGAGGTAACATCTACTCCTGATTTTGATTCTGATAATGAGATGACTTTCGATGAAATGTATGAAGAATTCTTAAAGATGCATGCTCACTGTAAAAGGCTATCTAAAGAGAAAAAGAAACTAACTGAAGAAAATGATAAGTTGAAGACGTCCAACTTGGAATTTTCTGATCAGTTAGAATCTTTTAAACAAGAGTCTACTAATACTCTTGATTCTCTTAAGATTAAAATTGAGTCACATAGGAAAAATGAAAATACATTGAAAACTGAAAATAATATATTAAAAACTAAGTTAGTTAATTGTGAAAAAGAAATAGCACAACTTACTACATCTAAAATAGATTTAGAAAAAATGTTGGAACAGTTTAAGTCTGGAACATGTTAGATACTTTAATTTCGTCACAAAAATATGGAAATGATAAAAAGGGGTTAGGCTATATAGAAGAAAATGACAAGTTAGACAAAAAGACTAATTTTATATCATCTAAGTCTAAATTGCCATATAGTACAACTAAGTCAAATGTACATATTTTGCCTACTCCTTCCTCTACTCATTCTAAGGTAAAAATACAACATGCACCTCCAAAAGCATCAAGGCAAAACTTTTCATCTAGATCACATAAAAATTATGCATATATGTATAAAAATGTATCTAAGCAAAATCAAATACATCCAACTTATTATAATACATATAAACCTAAATATAGGCAACATACATATCCTCCTTATAAGACTTATAGGAATTCACATACATCATATGATTATACATACATGGCGCCATTCAAGAAACAAAATCATATGCATCATACTCATTATCATAGTTGGCCAAAATATGATGCATATAAACCAAGATATAATATGTATGACAATGTAACATCTTTTAAATGGAATCGTCAAATACATGTTAATCCTCTTTATTCAACTTATGAAAAAGCCGAATATGTACCCAAAAGGTACATCCAAGTTTGGATACCCAAAGGGTATATAAACAAGGATGGAACCTCTAACATTCAAGGACCCAAGTAAAGGGTACCTAAAACTTTGTCTCCATTGTAGGAAAATTGTAAAGAGTACAAGAAGGAGGCAAAGTCAAAGAATCTAAGAACCAAGTGGTTTTTAGATAGCGGGTGTTCAAGGCACATGACGGGCAACCCCAAACTATTCACCGAACTGGAACAAATCGATAATGGAGGAAAGGTGACATTCGGTGACAACAACCAAGGCAAGGTTATTGGAAAAGGAACAATTGGGGACCCTAACACATTTCAAATACGAAATGTGTTGTTAGTAAGCAATCTTTCTTACAATTTATTAAGTATTTCGCAACTTATAGATTCTGGTTATCATGTCTCTTTTCTTCCTAATTGTTGTGATATAATAAATGAAAAAGGAGAAATTGTACTAAAAGGAAATAGGGATGGTAACATTTACACACTATCACTAAATAACATATTAAATGCTAGGATTAAGTGTTTAGTATCACATGACTTAGATGTGAACTTATGGCATAGACGACTAGGCCATATAGGAATTTCAACTATTAAGAAATTGTCTAAGAAGAATTTAATTAGAGGAATACCTAAGTTAGACTTAGATAATTTTCAAATGTGTGAAACATGTATTAAGGGAAAACACATTAAAGAAACCTTAAAATCGAAACATGAAGTGAGTACTAGTCATGTACTAGAACTGCTTCACTTAGACTTATTTGGTCCAAGTAGGACAAGAAGTCTAGGTGGACACTACTATGTGTGTGTCATAGTAGATGATTACTCACGCTACACATGGACATTGTTCTTAACACACAAAGACGATGCTCCATTAGCAATCGAAACTCTTATTAAGCAACTTGAAAATCTTTATGAAGAAAATGTTAAAAGAATTAGAAGTGATAGAGGTGGAGAATTTAAAAACAAAGATATAATTAAGTTTTGTGAATTACATGGAATAAAACATGAATTCTCACCACCAAGAACACCACAACTCAATGGAGTTGTTGAACGTAAAAATAGAACACTACAAGAAATAGCTAGAACTATGTTGTGTGAAAACAAAGTACCTAGATATTTGTGGGCTGAAGCTGTTAGTTGTGCATGTTATATAATAAATAGGCTTTCTATTAGAAAGAAATTAAATAAAACACCATATGAGTTATTGAATAATAGACAACCTAAGGTAGATTATCTTAGAGTATTTGGGTGTAAATGTTTTGTACTTAATACCAAAGATAATCTAGATAAATTTGAACAAAAGTCTATTGAATGCATATTTGTTGGATATTCAACTAACTCAAAGGCATATAGGTGTTATAATCATGCATCTAGAAAAATAATTGAATCTATACATGTGAAATTCAATGAGAATGCATATTTTGATGTAAGTGATAAAAAGAAACAAGAAAATAATGTTGAAAATATGTTTGATGATGATGATATATTACTTGAGCCTGTTCATGATCATCTAGAACCAACTTCCCCTGAACAAGATGTGCATGAACCTTTAGGTGAAATAAATCAAGAAATTTTACAATTGGAAGATAATCTATCTAACTTACAGGATGTTCCAATTGTATATGAAAATGTTCACACGAATGAAACATTTGAACTAGAAGAAGGTGATCCTAGTCAACTTAGGAATTGGTGGCTTATAGAAGATAAACATAAACACCCTAAAGAGTTAATCATTGGTGATCCAAGTGTTGGGGTTAGAACACGTAGAAATATTGAAGGACATAGCTTAATCTCACAATTAGAACCTAAGAACGTAAAGGAAGCCTTAGGTGACATATCATGGATAGATGCTATGCATGAGGAATTAAATCAATTCACAAGGAACAACGTGTGGGACTTAGTACCTAAACCTGAAGACAAGTCTATCATAGGAACTAAATGGGTTTTTAGGAATAAAATGGATGAACAAGGAAATATTACAAGGAATAAGGCTAGACTAGTCGCACAAGGTTATAATCAACAAGAAGGAATAGATTATGAAGAAACATTTGCACCCGTTGCACGACTAGAAGCAATTAGATTATTACTTGCGATTGCAAGTATAAGCAAAATTAAGCTCTTCCAAATGGATGTCAAGAGTGCGTTCTTGAATGGATACATCCAAGAAGAAGTGTTTGTAAAACAACCTCCTGGATTCGAAGATCTGAAGAATCCGAACCATGTTTATAAGCTTAAGAAAGCTCTATATGGTTTAAAACAAGCTCCAAGAGCTTGGTATGATAGATTTGCAAACTTTCTTATTGCAAATAATTATCAAAGGGGGACCATCGACAACACATTATTCCTAAGAAGGAAAGGTAATGATTTTTTAATAGTTCAAATATACGTAGATGATATAATCTTTGGTTCAACTAACCCTACTTTAGTAAAAGACTTCGAAGAATGTATGAAGTCAGAGTTTGAAATGTCAATGGTAGGAGAGTTGAATTATTTCTTAGGACTTCAAATCAAACAAACCCCTCAAGGAATTCACATTAGCCAACTTAAGTATGTCAATGATATGATTAAGAAGTTTGGCTTTGAAGAGTTGAAACCTACAACTACCCCTATGAGTGTTAGTACCAAACTTGATAAGGATGAAAACGGTAAACCTTTTGATGACACACTTTATAGGTCTATGATTGGCTCATTGTTATACTTAACTGCATCAAGACCTGATATTATGTTTAGTGTGTGTATGTGTGCTAGGTTTCAATCTTGTCCTAAGGTATCACATTACAATGCAGTGAAAAAGATCTTTAGATATCTTAAGCATACACCTCACTTAGGATTGTGGTATGATGGAAACGCTAAGTTGGAATTACACGCATATAGTGATGCTGATTATGGTGGTTGCAAATTAGATAGAAAATCCACTAGCGGTACTTGTCAATTCATAGGAACCAACTTGATTTCTTGGTTTTCTAAAAAGCAAGCTAGTGTAGCTCTTTCTACCACTGAAGCCGACTATATCGCTTTGAGTTTATGTACTACCCAAATACTTTGGCTTAAACAGCAACTTAGTGATTTTGGCATTAAAATGAATAAGATTCCAATTTTCTGCGATAGCACAAGTGCAATCAATCTTTCACGGAATCCGGTGCTTCATTCTAAGGCCAAACACATTGAGGTGCGATATCACTTTCTTCGTGATCATGTTCAAAATGAGGATATAGTGATAAACCACATAAGAACTGATCATCAAATCGCTGACATCTTCACCAAACCCCTTAATCAAGCCACTTTTGAAAACTTACGAGCCAAATTAGGAATGATGACTTACGATACCATTGTATAGTTCTATCTTTTGCATGTTTAGCAAAATAAAGGGGGAGATAGAATAAGAACATGATTTTAGTTGGTAAGTCATGTTTTAGTTGGTAAGTCATGATGAATCATATGCTAAATTTTTTTTTATTGGTATAAATTTTGGAGCATAGGTTAAGGGGGAGAGTATGAGTTGAGGGGGAGCAGCATACTATTTAAACGTTGAAAACATAGTTGAAAACATTTGGTTAAACATTTGGTTAAACTTTTGGTTATAAGTTGTGACATTAAAATCATGTTAGGTTATTTTGAAAATCATCCAAAAGGGGGAGAATGTTGAGAAATATGTTTGGATAATTTTCAAAGTCATGATTTTAAGTGATGAATACTTAAAAATGTCACATATGGTGTTATAAATGAAAGAGTTGAATAAGTGAAGAAAAATGACACGATGTCTAGGGTTGTTAGAAATATTTTTCTAAAATGTGATAAAATAGTTGTTTTTATTTTTACATGATTTATATATGTTTATCATGTTGTGATTATGTGATTTTTATGATGATAATATCTTGTTACTAATATGCCCTCGAAGTTTCTACAACTTACCAAAAAGGGCAAAAATGGTATTTTGAGTTTTGTAGGTACTCGACATGGTGAATATGATTCAAGAAGATATTATCATCTTATTTATTATCAAGAAGGTGTTATTATATTTAATTCTGACCATCGAGGTCATTTCTGGAGTTTTATCTCACTAGGGGCATTTTGGTCATTTTACCCCCGAAGACAGTTTCGGTATTTTCACTCGAGGAATCTCTTGAGCATATTATTATCTTCATTCTGGAGCTGTGTTATTATTATTTTGAAGATTATATGGTGATCTTATATCTTATTCTCTCAACCGATGATATTATTGACTATAGCTGGATATGTGACGATTTGAGATGTCACATTCTATTTTTTCTTGAAGACCCTCTTATATATGTTATAAGAGGATATTAATCATCATCTTTCAGAGATTACAAGGTGCCCTTGGTGCAAGATTCATCACAATATGTCAAGGAGAAATGGGAATTTTGATATTATATGTTGACATAACCTTGTCAACTATTATTTGTTGATTTCTCCTCAAAAATCTGAGTTGGTATACATATACACAGCCTCCAAAACATGATTATACAGGTGGAGATGATGTTTTTCTCATTTTATGAGTTGGAGACAAGAAGACAAACCAAAAGCAAGCTAGTTGGCAAAAGTTGTCAACTTGAAATTTCAAATTTGAAGTTAATGGAGACAAGGTTGTTGGAGATGATTATGGAGGTGTTTTAATTCAAAATTCTCAGCCATCACATGGTCTAAAAGTTGGAGGGAATATGCCATCAATTCACTCTATAAATAGAAGGCAAGGTGAAGAAGAGAACACACACACTTGAAAGCAAAAATTGAAGATTGTTGTCTTGTTATTCTCTTCTCATATTTTCGTTCATATTTTGTGTAGCTAAGGTGTTCCATTTCTAGTTGTTGTCCAGCTACACTATACACACCTTCTAGTGTCTTATTTGTAAGATTGATTAGCCAAATCTATAAGGCTACATCAATAGGTGATAGAGGTGTTGCAACCAAGAGTTGCATAAAGGTGTTCATCCAAGTCTTGAATAGGGTTGGTGTATAACCCAAGGATCAAGCTTGACTCCTGTTGTAAGGTGTTCATTTGATAGTGAAATCCAAGGAAAGGTGTTCCTTGGGACTGGAGTAGGTCACATTGACCGAACCAGGATAAATTCTTGGTGTTCTTGTCTTCTTTACATTTTTCTGTTTTCTGCCCGTTTTTCACTACAGATTTCATACAACTTTTCACGTTTTGAAAAAATAGGTAAACACTTTCAAAATTCGTGATTTTTGGTGAAGTTATACTTCAGACTGTTAGCTTTCATTTGCAACAAGAATCACTTGATTTGAGCAAGGGAAAGTTAGTCTCTCAGTCATTGAAAGATAACTGCTCCAATCTAGCTGCAATCTGACCAGTTTTGAGAAAACTTGAATTCTGTATTTATCCACAATTGTTTGAGATCAGTGCCTTTTGGAAACATTAACTAGACTTTCTAAGGAGTGTTTTGATATAAAGATCAACCTTTTTGATTGAGTATTCAAAGAGAAACACGTTTTGCAAAATCAGCAACATTCTGTCCAATTCTGTCCAGATTGACCATTTGAATCTTTTTATTTATTTGAAGGGTCAAACGATCTTATTTTTGTCTGATTTTTGGATAGAGTGTTTTTAACTCATTGAAGTTACATTCTGGAAAGTTTCATAATTTTTGGAGTTGTGTACAATTATTTGTGAATTTTTGAAAAACGGGTTCTGAATCTGAGGTGGTTTCAGATTCTGTTTTCAAAGGGGATTTTAACAAAGGGTTGTAGTGTAATTTCCGCTAACCACTATTCACCCCCCCCTCTAGTGGTGTTTATTGCAGGTGAACGGTCCTACAAGTGGTATCAGAGCGAGGTCACGGGTTCGATTCCCAGCGGGAGCAATTGCTGAGGGGAAGATTGTTGGGTGCATCAATTGTCCCGTGGCGTAGGCCGGTGGGCGTAGGCCGGGTGGGCCAAGTCACAGTCGAATGCCGTGGGCGCTTGTGTGCTGAATGCACTATAAGGCTAGGGTATGCGCATCTCCTGTCACCAATTGGTTTTGGGAGAGATGGTAGCGCCTGAGGTCCTACATATATATATGTGTGTGTGTGTGTGTGTGTGTGTGTGTGTGTATGTATGTATGTATGTATGTATGTATGTATGTATATATGTATATTTTAAAATTGGGGAGGAGAATCGAACTCGAGACCCAGGAATGGGATAAATGCTACTCAACCACTAGACCTACAGTCTTATCGTTGAGACTGATTGTCGATCGTTACTAGCCTATCTGTCACATCTGGAGCGTTACACAGGCACTTTATTAGTGGATCTTTGTCGAGCTGTCGAGTTCCTTTGTCTTAACGCTACATCTTTGCAATATTGTATGCGGGAAGCCAATGCAGCGGCGCATTCGCTCTCTCGTCATGGACTGCGTTCGTCAGGGGAAACTGCATATTCTTCATTATCAAGTTTGCCATGCGAGGTACGGGGAGCGATCTTATTGGATATATCCGTCCCACATTTGCGTCTTTGAAGGAAGTCTCCCATTGGGTTGGCATTCATTCACTCGGGTTGCCTATGTCACTCGTTGATATAGGCAACGTCGGTATGTTTTCATCCTTTGCCTTTACATTTGCTTTTGTTGTCACAAATAGTGTGGATAATGCTGTTTTTTATGCGCATGTCCATGGCCTGAACGACGGCACTTGATGATTTCATTACGGCTGAACACAATGGAGTTGCCTGTATTCGTAGCGAATGCAGGCAACATGGGTATGTTCCGGAGCTATGCTATTCTTTTGTACTCATACATGCTTCTTTTACTTCTGATTAATCTTCTTCTAAGGTACACGAGACTGAGGAGAGCTGGAACACAGCATTTCAACACACCAGCGTGCACCAGCAGCGGCCCAATAGTAGCCATTCTTACATTTTAGGCATACGTGTGCAATTGATGTTAACAGGACATTATCATTTTTTACATTCCACATTTTATTGCATCTTATTGTTGCAGGTACTATTGTACATATCATACATTTCATTTATTTTTGCGTAGGAGAGTCTCCTACATCATATGTAACCACGGTATTCCTCCGCCACAAGTAAGGTCATATTATTAATAAAATCGCCAGACAGTACCGCCCGTTTTTCACTAATATATATATATATATATATATGTGTGTGTGTGTGTGCGTGTGTGTGTGTGTATAGCGTCCGGTCCCGAGCCCTAGTTCTTGAAACGACTCACCCGACGTATTTTGCTAAGGAAAATACAAGGTGTCAAAGACAAAACATATACACACCAGTGGAAGTCAAAATAAAATCCTCGAAATCATCAATATCATTAATGAATGAATCAAAAGTCTAAATCAAAACTATTACAATGTCGAAAATTGAAATAAATAACTAACTACGTCTCCAAAATATCTAAACTGAAAAATCCACATGTCTCTAACTCATCCTCAGAAAATCCTCAATAGCCATGATCAAATCATCTGTCTCTATCATAGTCGTCCTCGACGTAAACCCACTCAAAATCTTGATCGTCTGAAAAAATAGAGAAGTGTAGTATGAGCGACAAGTCGTCCAACAAGTAATCCCACTATACTTACCATAGGATCATACACGGAGAAGCAAGTGTGATAAAATAAGTGACAGCATAAAATAATAACATGCTTCTCTTTGTAAGTAAATTTACAATTCTGTCCCTAACATCCAAAATCAAATAGAGCAAATAGACCCAACAAAGTACGTAACCAAGTCCAATTAGGGTTAGTCCAAATCTAAAATTGATGATGCAATTTTTCAAATATGCGATGTCAAAATGTCTAAAGCAAAGGCCTAAAATTTCCAAAGTCCAAATATTCAAAGTCCAAAATCCAAAGTTCCAAATCCAATTTAGCCGGTCCAAAGTCCAAAACCCAAATCCGACTACAACTCGGGCCAATATATCCAAAATCCAGAATATCAATCTGGCTAAAAAAGGTCCAAATCATTGCAATGGCTATAACACTTTCCCTATAAGTGACTTATACCGTAATACTTACGAATTGATTCCTCCAAAATCAAATATACTATATACACTCTGTTCCAGACTAAGTCATTACGTTTATAGCACCAAATATATGCCTTTGTACCCTGTCCCAGACTAGGTAGTTACGTTTAGGCCAAAATATACTTACATAAGCCCTATTCCAGACGAGGTAGTTATATCTGCAGCAATCCAAATAGGCATACAGAAACCCTATCCCTGACGAGGTAGTTACATCTGTAGCGCTCGATAACAAAATAGGAATCAACTCGGCTTACCGATATATTTTCCTTGTGTGGGTGAATTTTTAAAAATATGCAATGCAACTTTTCAAGGATTGGCGTATCCTGGTTTTTACTGCCCGTATCACTACAGTTACGGGCAAGCGCGGTATGATTTCTATCCCATTGCTATCCTGCTATGATTTATTCATTTGCAGCACTTACACCTTTCTCTTATTATTCACACGCTATGCTTGGTGGATGCATTACACTGCACCTCTGGGTTGCTGCCATCATGCTTACTCTGCACAAGTCTTCCATCAGGATTGGCAAGTTTATATACTCTCTGTCTGTGCTCGGTTGAGTACAGGCAGACTCGGTATGATTTTCATTCTCTTACGCTGTTGGATGATGGAATAAGTTTTTCTGCCTTCACACATTTTCCATGTTTATTTGACATATGGTTTATGACAACACGATGATGAGTTCTTATGGCTCCGGAACATTGAAACAGAGGCCTTTACCATTATAACGGATCTACAGTCAACTTCAGTCAGTTTGGAAAGAAATTGATCGCAGATTACCCAACCCTATGCATTGCCCACAAGACATGAATCTGTACAATCAACTACAGCAACAAAATCGTTTGTATCAGTTTCTTCAAGCTATCAATGATGAGTACGATACTGAAAAAAGGGACATCCTAAAAACAGACCCTCTTCCTACCATCGAAGAAGCCTATTCCCAAATCAGAAGGGAAGCACATCGGAGGGCAATTATGAAAGGAGGAGGAGATACACAGATAATGGAAAAAACTGCAGGTATAGGGAGCGGACTGGTCACACTCAGAGACCATCTCAACAACGAAACCAATTCAAGGAAGGAGAAAAAATGGCGGTCAGAACAAGGGAGAGGAGCTCCCTCTGGATCCTCATCCCGCAGAGACGAAAAAGCCCGCGACGAAAAAGCCAATCTTTGGTGTAGCCATTGCGGGAGAAGCAGACATACAGCAGAAGGCTGTTTTCATCGGATTGGGTATCCGGACTGGTGGACGGATACAAGAAAAAGGGGCAAGAAAGGAGCCACGGCCAGCTCCGCCACGGGTAGTCCTCAGGCCGCCATTAATGGACAGGAGGACCATGGCTTCGGCGGAGTGACTTACGGACAGATAGAGAAGAAGTATCCAGAAAGTAGCAGAGGAGAATAAGTAAGGGGCAGTGGTGGCCACAACCCTAAAGAAGCATTAAAAGGGGTTTTTAAAGGTAAAGGGCCTGGTTGCAAATTGCATCCAGGCCCCTCTTCTGTTTTACTCACGGAACAGAACCCCCTTTGTTTATATTCTGATAAAACTAGTCCCAGTTTTCTAATAATATAGAAAAGGACCCACGATGGATATTTGATTGTGGTGCAACTGACACAATGTCATATGATATCCCAGATTTCCATCAATATTCTCACCCCCAGAAAAAATTTATCCGAACGGCCAACGGAGGTTGTTCACCATTCCAAGGAGCCGGGAGCATTCAGTTGACCCCGTCCCTTTCCTTACAGAATTGTCTATACGTCCCTTTATTGTCTCATAAATTACTATCCATCAGTCATCTCACCAAAGAAATGAACTGCACAGTACTAATCCATCCAACCTTTTGACTTCTACAGGATATTCAGACAGGGAAGATAGTTGGGCATGGTTTCGAGCGGAACGGACTCTACTTTGTTGACGATATGGACCAACAAGGGGCAGTAGCACTTACTCACGGGACGGCCGACCAGAAGGCCTGGTTGTGGCACCGCCGGTTGGGCCACCCCTCTCTACGGTATTTAAAAATGTTACTTCCTGATGTTTTTTTCTCAGTACTCTACGTTACCATGTGAAACATGTATTATTTCAAAAAGTCATAAACAGACGTATCCACCAAATAATACTAGATCCACTCGCCCGTTTTCTCTTGTTCATTCTGACTTTTGGGGCCCGTTACCATCTCCAAGTCCAAATGGGTTATCTTATTTTTTGTTATTTGTTGATGACTGTACCAGGATGACATGCGTCTACTTTCTCAAACACAAATCTGAGGTCTTGACCAAATTTGCTACCTTTTACCACATGATCACAACATAATACAACGCGCAAATTCAAATTCTCCATACAGACAATGGTGGTGAATATCTAAATAAATCCTTCTTTGAGTTCTTCCGTGAAAATGGATTAATACATCAAACTACATGCCCTGACACCCCAACCGCATCCTCCTTGAAATTACCCGATCACTTATGCTTGAGTCTAAAGTACCAGTACACTATTGGCCTGAAGCAGTTGCTATACTCCGGCTGCTAGAACACGATAAGGGTGTCTAGCCATTCGGACAACTTCTAAGGTTCTTTATAAACCTCTTGGCAACAAATGAGTGGCTCGCACTACTATCGAATAATACATTTGCCGAAACTTTATTCACTAGTATGGCACATGTAAAAACATTTCCATATATCGTTCAAGATTTAATAAAGGTGTCATAAGTCAAAAAAAAATTGTATGAGCTAACAAAAAATGGCATAAAATCTACTGGTGACATGTGTTACTAGGTTTCCCTCATGCCACCACTGGCGTCGCCGTCTTCCACTAGAGTTCAACTTAAACAATTTTCAACCTTATTTCACCCCTCAAATCATACAAAATCCCAATTTATTCCACCATCATACAAAGTCTATATCAATTCACATAATTTATCACACACATAATCATACATATCATAGGTTATATATCATATAGATAGGTAATTATTTTCCTAAGGGATATAAGAATATACAATTAGGGTTAATAACTTTAAATTTAACTCTATCTCATATTTCCTATCTTAACCTACTAACATTAGGTTAACTATTACCTATAATTAATATTTATAAATTTTCCTTTTCTTCTTATAGTATTTCCCTTTATTTTCTTTTATTTCCTTTTTTATAAATTTTCATGGGTATAACAGATATACTGTGCGACAATAAAATATAAGTCCAAAACAAATGGTATAAGACATAACCACCAACATACTTGACTTTTACCTTGATGCGACTTGAAATTGTATGCTCCAACTTTGTTAAACCTTCATTTTACTACTTTACTAGTCTTTCATGCATTTATAACTTGACTAAAGTATTTATTTCACATCCTAATGATTATAGCGTGAGTTCATGCTTTGACTTCACCCATACTTAGTCTTGACTATCATAATTCTCTTTCATTATAATCATGCTTTATTTTGAACTAGACTAGCCATTGTCAATATGCAGATATGAATCATGCACCACTCAATAAAAGGCGTTTCTGGTTCACTAGTCTTTTGTGTTTAGACAGGGTATAGAGAGGGACATGATCGTTTTGCGATATGATGTGTGCAGCCTTACCCTACACATTGTGTAAAAGGCTATTTCAGCTGCTCGAATCCGTGATCTCAAGGTCACAAAACAGCAACTTTATCAATTTCTCTAAAGCCCACCTTCAATCATGCATCACTTGATAGATGCATCATATACACATAACTGTTAAACTGTTAACAATTGCTCCAAACGGTTTTTCTTGTATTCATAGAAAACCTTTTACACTGTTTATATAATACAGAGGGGGATACAATTAAGGGATTTGGGATCAGCATCAATTGATGATAATAGCAATTAACGGAATTACATAATAACAGCATCTATGGTATTTATCATGTTTCCTTTTTTTCCATATTCTGACACTCCCCCTCAAGTTGAGTCAGCGGATCCTCGATGCTTAACCTGCTCAGAATATCTCAAAACCTTCCTGGTGAGACAGACTTCGTGAGTATATCGGCCAGTTGTTCTTCAGACCTTATAAACGGAAGACAGATTAGATGTTCTTCCAGCTTTTCTTTTATAAAATGTCTGTCTACCTCGACATGTTTTGTTCTGTCGTGTTGTACGGGGTTCTCTGAAATGCTAATTGCGGCCTTGTTATCGCACATCATTTTGGGTACTATCTTTGGTGGAAATCCCATTTTGGTTAGGATTTTTCTGATCCATAATACTTCCGCTAGCCCTCGAGCAATTCCTCAAAATTCAGCCTTTGCACTTAATAGTGCCACCACTTTTTGCTTTTTACTTTTCCAGGTGACTAGGTTTCCACCTACCAAGGTAAAGTAACCAGAGGTCGACCTCCTATCATTGGGATTTCCTGCCCAATCTGCATCTGTATAGGCCTGTATATCAAGATGACCATGTTTCCGGAAAACTATTCCTCTTCCTGGGGTTCCCTTTAAATACCTGACTACCTGCAGTGCAGCATCCATATGCTCCTTTTGTGGCTGATGTATGAACTGGCTCAAGACCCCTACAACATATGCTATATCGGGCCTTGTGTGTGAAAGATAAATTAGTCTTCCCACTAGTCGCTGGTATTGCGTTTTATCTGCTAGTTCCCTTCCTTGTACTATCTGAAGGCCATGGTTAATCACCATTGGTGTTTCAGCTGGTTTGCAGTCCACCAATTCGGTTTCTGCCAATAGATCCAATATATATTTTCTCTGTGATATGAATATCCCTTGTCTAGACCTTAAGACCTCGATGCCCAAGAAATATTTTAGGATCCCTAAGTCCTTCATCTCAAATTCTTGGAACAACCGCTGCTTTAGTGTTGTGATTTCATCAGCATCATTTCCTGTGATTATCATGTCGTCAACATAGATGACCAGACAAGTAATAAGAGTACCTTTCTGCTTCAAGAACAATGTGTGATCCGCATTACTTTGACGATATCCGTACTTTCTCATAGCCATAGAGAATCGTCCAAACCATGCTCTTGGAGATTGCTTCAATCCATAGAGTGCCTTCCTCAGCCTGCACACTTCTCCCTGTCTGAATGTTTCGGTGAACCCTGGTGGTGGCTCCATATATACTTCCTCCTGTAAGTCTCCATGTAGGAACGCATTCTTTACATCTAACTGATATAGAGGCCAATCAATGTTAGCTGAGATTGAGAACAAAACTCTGATTGTGTCGATCTTGGCTACTGGAGAAAATGTCTCAGAATAGTCTATGTCGTAGGTCTATGCGTATCCTTTCGCGACCAATCTTGCTTTATATCTTTCAACTGTTCCATTAGCTCTGTGTTTTACTGTAAAAATCCATCTGCACCCTACTGGTCTTTTACTTGGGCTCCCTTTGCATTTCTCCCATGTTCCATTTTTGATAAGGGCTTCCATTTCTGCTTCCATAGCCTTTCTCCATTCCGGAAATTTTTGGGTTTCTTCCACTGTTCTGGGAACGCGCTCAGAATAGATAGATGTGTGGAATGTAAGTGCTGTTTTTGAGAGATGTCTTTTGTCTTGATTAACAGGATACCTTGAATTTTTTGGTCTGTATTCTGGCTCATACCGGACTGGTGGGATTCCTCTATTTTTCCGTGGTGGTAGCGTATATCCTGTCTCTGTAAATCTAGACTGTTCCTGCACTGGGTTAGATAACTCAAGACACTGTTTTTCAGGAGAAGATGGGGTTTGACTTACCACAGGGTATTCATCGGGAGTTGATACCGGGTCATGTTCTGGCGTACCAGACTCGTCCTTGTTGCTCGAAGTTGGATTGGTGGTTTGGTCTACTTCTCCTGTTTAAACAGCCTCTGGAAGGACAGGTGTGTGTAACCAACCGAGTGAGTCAATCTGTGTATACTCCCCCTGAGAACGAGGGTGGTTTTGGAAAAAGTATTCAGTTTCGAAAAAATTACAGTCCATGGTGGTGTACATACGGCGAGTTTATGGATCAAAGCATCGGTATCCTTTTTGATTTATTCTGTATCCGACAAAGACACACTTAGTAGCACAGGGATCAAGTTTTGAGCGGTGTGTCCTGGGTATATGGACATAGACAGTGCAGCCAAAAATTCGGGGAGAAAGAGTGAGATAAGTGGGTATTGGGTGAAATTGGGCTAATACATCAAGAGGTGTTGGGTATTTAAGAATTTTTGTGGGTAGACGATTTATGAGGTAATTCGTAATCTGTGAAGTTCATTTACTATTTTTAGGAACGTGATAAAAATGATGCTGTGTGTTGGAAACTGAAAGTAAGTGCTAAAAAGTTAAGAACACAAGGAATTTTATACTGGTTCGGTTAAATCAAAGTACTCCAGTCTTCGAGGACACCTTCCTCGGTTCACTAATCACAAAACACAAATAACACCTTACCACACAGGGTTGATGGAGTTACACACCAACTCCAACCCTTTACAAACCTTGTAAGTGATTACAACGATCACGAATACCACCACCTAGCGAATGCAAGATTGATCACACCTTGATCAATCTTTTACAACAATATAGAGAGTATGTGGTGGTATATATGAAGCCTATTCAAATGTATGAATATGAATATATAGGCTTTTAGAGAGAAGAATGAAATAAAGTGTAGAAAGAAGGAGATGAAAACGTTTTTGATCTTGAGAATTGTAACCCTTGTCTTGTATTTTTGTTTGCTCTCTTCTTTCCTTTTTATCCACAATGGCCGCCCCCTTGCTACCTCTTTCTTCTCTTGAAATTATCTTCTAAGTCCTTGGAAGAGTATATTGCATCATTGTGACATTTCCTTGCTTACTTGGCAACTCCTCATTGGATGATCATTAAGCCCTTTCGTACTTGGCACTCATTGATTGGATAGAAGTTGTCATCATTTGATGACTAGATAAATCTGAAAATAACCTTTAAGAACATGTGCCAATTAGCCATAAAAATTTTGACATAAGTCTCATATCAATTCCGCATAATTAGCAAGACAAATTATCACCATTAATCTTCCAAGAATTCGGCCACATGCTTTCTACACATGCTGAAATTTCAGCATGTGTGATATTCACACTTTATTCAAATTGTTTCTAAGTTTGCATTAGATTAATTCCTTGAAAATAAAAAAGAAATCAATCATCATTTAGTACATAACATTTCTACTAATTTTGGAATAAAATTTGTAGTCATGGAGGCCATAAAGTCGGCCATATTCATTCCAACACATGCTGAAAATTTCAGCATGTGTGATATTCCAAGATACCATCACATTATTTCCATAATACTTTTAAAACATTGCCATATTATCTTTCAATCAATCCATATAATTCAAAGTAGTAAATATGGCACCATTTAGTAGAAAATTCAGCCAGCAATAACCTACACATGCTGAATTTTCAGCATGTGTCACAAATGTGATAAAGTTTAAAATGTTACCTTGTGTAGTTTCTTTCTTTATGTCACCAACATTGTATGCTTCATTCTGGGCCAATCAAGATGCCAACAAAGCTCCACATATGCTCCAACAAGGCTGAGCTAAGCGTGTGATGATAGTCGTACATGTGCTGAATTTATTTTTGCAAACTTTGAAAAATAGTGCACAATAATTATACACATATGGTATATTCCAATCAGCCCTTAATTGATTTTTCTAGAACACTTTTGTAGCGCCCCGCACCCGGACCTCGTCTGAATACGGTGCATGCGCCGTACTTCACTAAGGAGAGTACAAAGCGTCATGCATAACATGCGAAAATCCATAACATAAGCCATGGACTCCCATGCTAACATTTAACATGGTAGTAAAATCTAGGCAGAATTAAAACTTTTTAAAATAAACATGCAATACAAAAGTACTAAGTTCCCAAAAGTAATAGTCCACAAAACACATCACCAGTATCCCAGAGAGTTTAGCATAATTCATAATACAAACATCAAGGCAGCACAAAAGTCCTTAAGCTTTGCTTCCTTCAGATTTCCTCGCTTACGGATATGGTACCCTCGGCTCATCCTCGATCCACTCAATCTTAGCATTAGCTGGCTCTGGAAAAAAAATAAAAGTGTGGGTGATAAAAATCACTCAGCAAGAATACAATAAACTACCATGAAATACATAAAGAATTATAACATGAATGTAATACCCCAGGAACCTCAAATAACAATTCATACCTGACCTTTAGTCCTGAACTTGCTTGATGATATAGCCTAAGCATAACACTACGTAAATCTGTACCAATAATATCTTATTAATAATTAACTGTAACATATCACATGTCAGCATGTTCGTGAGTTATGCAAAATGCAATGCATGATGTCATGTCGTGTCAAAACTTCATTTTGGTCCCATAAAAAACTTGTCGGAAAAACAGAGTGTCAGATCAATTAACCCCGGATCTGAGCGGGTCCAGAACATATCAACAGACCAATTAACCCTGCGTCTGGGACGAGTTCGAAACATGTATCAGATCAGTTAACCCCGGATCTGAACGGGTCCAGAACATGTATCAGATCAATTAACCCCGAATCTGAACGGGTCCATAACATGTATCAGATCAATTAACCCCGGATCTGAACGGGTCCAGAAAATATCATGTCAATAGACCAATTAACCCTGGATCTGGAGTCGGGTTAGTCGTATGCTTGGCCGGCAAAGGAATCATAAAGCTTTCTTTAAAACATGGGACCATAAATTTTATGCATACCGAAAACATAGTTACTTGTAAGACTTGCTTGCATAAGTAAATTCATAAAATCAGGTTCTTGTGGCATATGATCATGCATGATACATGTAGTGATATGCAATGCAAGTCATGACGTGAAATTTCCGTATAACATGTCAACATGCATGGTTTCGGAACTAAGAATTCCCAAATTCCTATGTTACATTCATAGGCGGCTAAGTTAACCTTTTTAAACCTTAAAACCTTAATTATTTAGACCACAACTTGGAAAATATAATAAACTCCCTAAGGCTTAACACTCATAAGCCCAAACCGTATATATATATATATCCAAATCCTTCAAAATTGGGCCTTTTTAAATTAATCCCCTGTTCAGTCCAATTTCCAGTTTTAGTACATCAACTTCATGTCCATAATTTCCCACCGAAACGTTAAGACCAACCTGATTAATTTATATGGTCTTGCTCCTCTATGTCTTAGGTGATTCACATAAAATTTCCAGATCGAACCAATAACCTTAAAGGGCTCATTTAATTATTTTTCTGAAATGGGTCATGTGCTGAAACTGGACTGACCCATTTTACTAAAAATTTATTTGTGGCAAAAACATGATTTCTTTTTTCGAAATTCCAACTCACACATATCATAAACATGTGAAACTAGCATCCCACCGAAAAATAGCTCATTTGCATGCTCCTAAGGTCCATTTTGGAGCCAAACAACACGTTACTCATTTCTGCCCTATTCCAGTGATTTCCGCTGGAACAGTTTTACTAAATAATTCCTTAAAAACAATTCATAATTCATTTTACCAAAATTCCAATTTTTATATTTACTAAACACCTAAGGTTGTCACCATACCAAAAATAAACTTTATTGGACATCTACAAGATCCATTTTTAAGCCACTCAAGACGTTATACAATTCTGCCAAGTTCCAGAATTTCCAGCCTGAGCAGTTCCACCAAATATTTTATTAAAAATAATCCATAGCTTATTTTATCGAAATTCCAACTCTCACATTTGCAACACACATAAGGCTAACTTTGTGCCAAAAATCAGCTTTATTGTAGGTATACAAGATCCATTTTTAAGCTATTAAAAACGTTGCTCAATTCTGCCCAGTTCCAGTGGTTTGATGTTTTGCCATTCATTCAAGTCAAATGTCCACTATTTATCTTGTTCTTATGAAATAGCTTATTGGTTACCACATACACCCATTTGTAACATGAATATCCAGATTCCATGCTTTTATAAAGTCACTTTTACATCATACAAAACAGTTTGTAGATGTACACAAAACAAGTATCATATATGCTCAAAACAAGTGTTCTTCCTTGAAGTCAAGGCTCACCATCCTTTTCTTCCTTTAGGCCGAAACTTATATGGTACCTTAACCACTTTTTACAACATATATTTAAGCACACAACACATTCAAGAGTCATTTTAGTCCAACCTTACAACAACCTCATAAAAACTCACATCCATCACATGCATGCTTTCCTAGGACCTCTCAAGTTTCAACCAAGAGTTAATCTTGCCTAGACTCACTTATTTCATCCTAAAACAGCCTCAAAACATATTGCATGTAAGAAAAGATTCCATCTTTGAAAGAATAAACCACATGCAAGGCATTGTTCTTAAGGAATCACTAAGATACAATCTTGAACTTAAGATATTCAACTAAAGATCACATCTTAGGAACATCTAACCATTCAAGCCACTAATTCTTTAGGTAAATCATGAGAGATTAGTGTATACTTGCCTCTTCAAGCTAAAGTTTTTGTCTTAGCTTGGTTATGGAATGAGTTGAGTTGAAATCCTCCTCCTCTTGTACCCTTGAGCATACGGTTTTGAAGAAGAGGAAGGAAGAAGGTTAGTCTTCCTTCAATAGTGAAAATAGGATTTATTTGAGGCTAGAACATCTTACCAAAGTGGGCTTTGAATGGAGCTTCAAGTATCACAAGATGGCACCACCTAAGAGAGTTGAAATCTTTGCACCTATGGCCAATGAAGGTCACAGTTGGGTGGAGAAAAAAAACACCCTTGTGAGCTTCACTATTATGCATGAAGAATTTACTTAATGAACTTAGAATGAAGCTTACCTAAACACTTCTTGAGCTTGAGGATGAAACTTGAATTAGAACTCCTAGCCTTCAAGATGAAGGGGCCGAAATTTAGGAGTGTGGAGGGAGATGAAGTTTGCTTAAAGTTGTCTTGACGGAAAGCTTGTTAAAAGATTCCAAGATGGAGACAATGGAGTGTCTTGGAAGGTTTTAAAAAGAATTAGGGGAGGAATGTGGACTCAATTTCGGTTAAGGGGGAGAGAAATAGGGGCCTAGGTAGCTTGAAACTTTATCTTACAAGATAGCTTCTTTTTCTTGTCTTTTTGCATGCTTATTTTGCATGCCTCATTATTTTATTGTTTTATTTTGCATGCATGCTTATTTTATATTTTAATCATTATTTAATTAATTAATCTAAGAATTATGTAGGCAAATGTGGAGGATTCTAGAATCCTTGGGGGGTATGGCCGAAAATTGGGGGTCTTTGGGGGTTTTTATTTTTTTCTTTTTTTGGTCATTTCTTATTTATCAAATCCCATACTTATATAATTTATGATGTTTATTTATTTTATCAAATTATGATTTTAATCTTGCTTTTGTGAGAATCAATTAGGCTTGCATTCTTATAAATGAAATTGTTCTATGGTTGATCAAGGCCTCTTGGCCGAGATTCACAAGGTATTACAATACCTTGTGACATCCCCTTATTTAATTATTTAGTATCCATCTCAAAAGTATTTAAGTAAAGTAATGCTAAGTCGACTTAAATAACATGCACTTGAAAGAATCATTGTTTTCATTACTTCACTTAGTCATAGTTTCAAGTACATTGTCGTTGGGGTACAACAACTTTAGAATGTATAGAGTTTGAAAAAAGTGTCTAGATACATGTTATATGTCATGCCAAAATGTTCCATGTATCGTGTTCGTAGAAAACCGAATTTTCGACGTTTGTCGATTATCCGATTTTTCTCCGATTAAATTCCAACTTTTTGCACATGTTATATATATTATGTTACACATAATATACATAAATTAAAATTTAATATTTAGAAATCATGGCTGATTTAAAGTGGCGCCTAATATGTGACAAAAATTGAATTTGGAATCTCCAGAATTTGGCCTTAATTTGGGGTGATTTGTGTGTGCCAACATGGAATAATTTTATGGATGTATATACCATGTAAGACACGAAATTTATGTCCATTTTTGAAGTGTAGGGGCTGCCCATCTATGTATGGCAAGTACGTGACACGCTGGCAAAGTTTCGGTATTCACCCGATACGACAATTTTTGGTTTAGAACCTTGTAACGTGTCGTAATAAATTTGTCATCACGATGACTTATATCATATGATATAAGACCTGAATATACTCATAAATATGAGGTAAATATAGTGGTGTGACGTTAACATACGTTCGTAAAATATATAACGTGTCGGTAGTACGTTGGAATATATGTGTATGTGCCTTTTTATAAAAAATATGAATATATATAATATATATATATATATATATATATATATATATATGGTAATGGCGTGTAATATATGTGTGGAGAGGAGAGGGAGAACTTTCCTTTCTTCAACTTGTTGCCTTTGTGCCTTTTCCAAGTGTTGCTTCCTTTAATGAACTACTTAGTTTAATTAACTAAGTACTTCACTTAATGATCTAGTTTAGTTCATTAAGGGTGACACCTGAAAATAGTTCAAACACAATAAATGTTTGCCATTTGATGTAAGCTTTAAAGCTTCATGGCTCGTTAGTACGACAACATTATATATGAACTATATAAGGCAGCTTTTACGCAACAACGTGTTATGTCATAAAATATGTCATGCATTTCCTTGTAACACGTTATTTAAATCATGTATTTTGAAATCACTCAAACCCAATTAAATACACCTAATAAGGGGTTAGTCATTTCCTTGACTAGTGCCTTCGTGTTTCATTTCAAGAATTCTCCACATTTATTGAGCACTAGAACAATTTGAAATATATCTAGATTCACTTTTACTTAGTCCATTTAGAAGCAATTGCATGGCTCTAGCGTTCATGCTCAGTCTCTTCTTATCATCACTAGTATATTCTTGTTTAGGCTTAACAAACTCTAGTGTGACTCCATCTACAATGGATAATTTTGACGGAACAAATGGACCATCTTCTATAATGGACTAAAGATCAATATCAATAGCCATAAGGAAAAGTTTCATTCTTAACTTCTATTGAATAAAAGACTCACCGTCAAAGAGAGGAGGCCTTTGATTGGACATACCTTCTTGTTCGGTTTTGAAGTTTGTGGTTGCCATCTCATTTAGATCGTTGGATCCTTTTGTTGTGAGTGTTCCTGTGCTCTGATACCACTTGTAGGATCTGCAAGGCACCACTAGAAGGGGGGGTTGAATAGTGGGTGCGGAAAATGTGGTTTTTAAAATTATTTTAGACCAAAAACCCAACTTCTGAAAACAGTTTCTGTTTTCAGGACCTGTTTTGAAACGTTTTGAAAACTAGGTGACAGGTCTTCAAAAATTCTGAAATTTATAGAAAATTTAGTCTCAGATGTTCTGAGCATCTCCTAAAAATTTCAGATTAAAATTCAACCTTTAACCCCTTTAAAAATTGTTGGGGGTCAGATTGCGCAAATCTGCCCGAAACGGTAGTCTGATTTGAAAAATTAATTCCAATTAAACCGTGACTCCAAATGCTCTGAAACTTTAATGACTAACCCCTTATTAGGTTTATTTAATTGGGTTGACACAGTTTTGAAAAATTCTTTTGGGAAGTTAGTCAAATACGTTTAAAGTCTCAACCTTTGCAAGCCTGAAAACCAGACTGCACTAGTCTCAGAACATTTGACGTTTGGATGACTTATACTTGTCCAAAAGGGTTGAAACTTGCACCAAAAGAACCTTAAAACGTGTGGCTATGTTTTCTGAAAGTTTTGTGATTTTTGAAGTTTGTTTACTATTTTTAAGAATGTGATAAAAATTATGCACTGTGCTGGAAAATAAAAGTAAGTGCTGAAAAGTAAAGAACACAAGGAATTTTATACTGGTTCGGTTAAAGCAACCTACTCCAGTCTTCGAGGACACCTTCCTCGGTTAGCACTAATCAAAAAACACAAATAACACCTTACCACACAGGGTTGATGGAGTTACACACCAACTCCAATCCTTTACAAACCTTGTAAGTGATTACAACGATCACGAACACCACCACCTAGCGAATGCAAGATTGATCACACCTTGATCAATCTTTTACAACAATATAGAGAGTATGTGGTGGTATATATGAAGCCTATTCAAATGTATGAATATGAATACAATAGGATTTTATAGAGAAGAAAGAAAGAAAGTGTAGAAAGAAGGAGATGAAAACGTTTTTGATCTTGAGAATTGTAAGCCTTGTCTTATATTTTTGTTTGCTCTCTTCTTTCCTTTTTATCCACAATGGCCGGCTCCTTGCTACCCCTTTCTTCTCTTGAAAATTATCTTCCAAGTCCTTGGAAAAGTATATTGCATCATTGTGACATTTCCTTGCTTACTTGGCAACTCCTCATTGGATGATCATTAAGCCCTTGCTTACTTGGCACTCATTGATTGGATGGAAGTTGTCATCATTTGATGACTAGATAAATCTGAAAATAACCTTTAAGAACATGTGCCAATTAGCCATAAAAATATTGACATAAGTCTCATATCAATTCCACATAATTAGCAAGACAAATTATCACCATCAACCTTCCAAGAATTCGGCCACATGCTTTCTACACATGCTGAAATTTCAGCATGTGTGATATTGACACTTTATTCAAATTGTTGCCAAGTTTGCATTAGATTAATTCCTTGAAAATAAAGAAGAAATCAATCATCATTTAGTACATAACATTTCTACTAATTTTGGAATAAAATTTGTAGTCATGGAGGCCATAAAATCGGCCATATTCATTCCAACACATGCTAAAAATTTCAGCATGTGTGATATTCCAAGATACCATCACATTATTTCCATAATACTTTTAAAACATTGCCATATTATCTTTCAATCAATCCATATAATTCAAAGTAGTAAATATGGCACCATTTAGTAGAAAATTTGGCCAGCAATAACCTACACATGTTGAATTTTCAGCATGTGTCACAAATGTGACAAAGTTTAAAATGTTACCTTGTGTAGTTCCTTTTTTTATGTCACCAACATTGTATGCCTCATTCTTGGCCAATCAATATGCCAACAAAGCTCCACATATGCTCCAACAAGGCTGAGCTAGGCGTGTGATGATAGTTGTACATGTGCTGAATTTATTTTTGCAAACTTTGTAAAATAGTGCACAATAATTATACACATATGGTAAATTCCAATTAGTCCTTATTTGATTTTTCTAGAACACTTTAGAATGTATAGAGTATGTAAAAAGTGTCTAGATACATGTTATATGTCATGCCAAAAATGTTTCATGTGTCGTGTTCGTAGAAAACCGAATTTTCGATGTTTGTCGATTACCCGATTTTTCTCCGATTAAATTCCAAATTTTTACACATGTTATATATATTATGTTACACATAATATACATAAATTAAACTTTAATATTCAGCACTCATGGCTGATTTAAAGTGGCGCCTAACATATGACAAAAATTGAATTTGGAATCTCCACAATTTGGCCTTAATTTGGGATAATTTGTGTGTGCCAACATGGAATGATTTTATGGCTGTATATACCATGTAAGCCACGAAATTTGTGGCCATTTTTGAAGTGTAGGGGCTGGCCATCTAAACATGGTAAGTACGTGACACGTTGGTGAAGTTTCGGTATTCACCCGAAACGACAATTTTTGGTTTAGAACCTTGTAAGATGTCGTAATAAATTTGTCATCACCATAACTTATATCATATGATATAAGACCTGAATATACTCATAAATATGAGGTAAATATAGTGGTATAACGTTAACGTACGTTCGTAAAATATATAATGTGTCGGTAGTACGTTGGAATATATGTGTATTTGCCTTTTTATAAAAAATCTGAATATATATATATATATATATATATATATATATATATATATATATATTAAATGGCGTGTGATATGAGGGGGAAGAAGACTTTCCATTCTTCAATTTGTTGCCTTTGTGCCTTTTCCAAATATAGCTTCCTTTAATGAACTACTTAGTTCATTTAACTAAGTACTTCACTTAATGAACTAGTTTAGTTCATTAATGGTGGCACCTCAAAATAGTTCAAACACAACAAATGTTCGCCATTTGATGTAAGCTTTAAAGCTTCATGGCTCGTTAGTACGATAACATTATATATGAACTATATAAGGCAGGTTTCATGCAAAAAAGTGTCATGTCATAAAACGTGTTATGCATTTCTTTAATACACGTTATTTAAATCATGCATTTTGTAATCACTCAAACCCCTTTTTCTCTACAATACATATATATAAACACCAAATTATGCAACCAAAAATACAAATGCATGATCCATGAGTTTTATATAAAATATACATATAGATTTTGCAAATGCATAACGGGTACGGGTAGGGTACATACCTATTTCTTCTATTCTTCTTCTCTTTTCCTCTCTTTTGTTGAGAAAAAGTGTTTGAATGATTTACAAATGCATGATTTAAATAGCATGAGTTTACGAAATGCATGACAAAATTATTATTTGACATGTTTATGTGATATACGTGCCTCATATGCTTTAAATATATTGTTGCCGTACTAACAAGCCATGAAGCGTTAAAGCTTACATCATATGGCAAACATTTGTTGTCTTTGAACTATTTTCAGGTGCCACAATTAATGAACTTAACTATTTCATTAATTGAAGTACTTAAGTTAATGAACTAACTAGTTCATTAAATGAAGACATATTTGGAGAAAGCTTGATGGCATCAAATTGAAAATAGAAAGTCTTCTCATACACGCCTAATATATATTATATATATACATTCATATTTTTGATAAAAAGGCACAATATACATATATTCCGAGGTACTACCGAGACGTTACATATATTACAAACGTAGGTCAATGTCACACCACTATATACACCTCATATTTATGAGTATATTCAGGTCTTATATCATATGATATAAGTCATGGTGATGACAAAATTATAACGATACGTTACAAGGCCATAAACCGAAAATTGTCATATCGGGTGACTACTGAAACTTCACCGACATGTCACGTACTTGCCATATAAAGATTGCCATCTCATATACTTCAAAAATTGCCAAAAAGTTCATGACTCATATGTTCAAATTAGCCACTAAAGCATTCCATGTTGGCACACACAAATCACCCATAATTTAGACAAAAGTTGTGGAGATTTCAAATTAAAATTCTTTTAAGCACATGGGGCGCCTTCTCCATCAGCCATTAGAGCTGAATATAGATTTTATTATTATGTGTGACATAACATATATGACTTGTGCAAGAAATTTGAATTTAATCGGAGAAAAATTGCAAAAATTTGGTTTTCTACAAACATACCACATGAAACGTTTTTTTGGCATAAGATGTAACATGTATCTAGACACTTTTTACACATTCAAGACAATTTAAAGTGTTCTAGAAAATTCAAATTAAGGCTGATTACAATTTACCATATATGTGTGAATATTGTGCATTATTTGACAAAGTTTACCAAAAGAAATTTCAGCACATGTGCAGAAATTTCACATGCCATTTTGAGCCTTGTTGGAGCCTAGGTGGAGCTTATTTGGCACTTTAATTGGTGGAAAATAAGCCACATATTATTGGTGACATTGAAGAAGGCAACACACAAGGAAATAATTCAAAATACAACACATGCTGAAATTTCAGCACATGTTTATTATGGACGAATTTTGAAGCATTTTTGTCTTCAATTTTATTCCAAAATTGAAGGGGATTAATGTGTGATTGTATGGTAATATTTTGACTACATTTGAACACATGTTTTGTACGTTTTTTTAGATTTTATAGCTCATTAAAGGATGCCAAGTTAGACCAATTAAAGAGTGACAAGTAAGCAAGACCAAGTCATCCTTCCAATCATGTGCTGCCCAGTAAGCAAGATGGTGTCATATCTACACAAGACAATCTTCCAAGGAAATTAAAGAGATTTATCAAGAGTGGAAGACACCCTAAGGGGGGCAGCCAAGGATGATTAAAAAGAAGAAGTTAGTGCAAAGTGCGGCCAAGCAAGAACACATTTCTCTCAAGTGTAAAAAGATCTACTCCTTTCTTCTTCTTCTTCTTTTCTTTCTTATTCTTCTTCTCTCAAGCCTATTGATCACATATTATAAATATTGTATAGGCTTTGAATATACCACCCAAACACTCTCATTGTAAAAGGTTGATCAAGGTGTGATCAAACCTTCATTCGGTTGGTGGTGGTTATGTGATTCGTTTGTTTGATTGTATCGTTTGTAAAAGGGTGGAGTTGGTGTGTAACTCCAGTCACCCTTGTGGTAAGGTGTTTTTTGTGTTTAGTGATAACCGAGAAAGGTGTCATCAAAGACTGGAGTAGGTTGTTTTAACCGAACCAGTATAAAATCCTTGGTGTTCTTACTTTACTGCACTTTACTTTCAGTTTTCAGTTTTCTGCGTTGATTTCGTTGCAACAGAAAAAAATAGTAAACGATTTTCAAAAATTACAAAATTTTGTAAAAACATAGCCACATATCCTAGCTTTCATTTGCCGCAAGTTTTAACTCATTTGGATAAGTATAAATCAGTCACACATGAATAGTTCTGAGATTAGTGCAATCTGATTTTCAGATTTGCAAAGGTTGAGAACATCAATGTGGTTGACATATTTTCCAAAAAAATTTTCAAAAACTATTTTAGTCCATTAAAAAAATAGCTTAAGGGGTTTGTCATTAAAGTTTAAGACCATTTGGAGTTACCAATTAATCGGAATAAATTGTCCAAGTCGGAGTACGGTTTCTGGCAGATTCACGCAATCTGACCAAAAACGTATTTTCAAGGGGTTAGGAGTGGAATTTTAATTTGAAATTTTTATGAGATACTCAAAACATCGGAGAGTAGATACTCAACTAATTTCACAATTTTTGAAGTTCTGTAAGTAGATCTTTTAATTATTTCAAAACAGGATCTAATAACAGAAACTGTTTTCAGAAGTGGGGTTTTTGGACCAAACGTTTTTAAAAATAAGATTTTCCGCACTCACTATTCAACCCCCCTTCTAGTGGTGCTATACAAGTCCTACATCTTTTTTTTTTCTCTTTTTCTTCCTTTCCCTCTCTTCCCTCTAGCTCTCAGATCTCGGCAAGCTCCCTTTTTTTCCCCTAAATGTGCTAAATGGCCTATTGGAATATAGAATAGAGGAAGAGAATTGTTGTGTTTATGCAGGGGAATAATGGAAGAATTAAGGGAATTAATGGGTTGGGGGTTTTGGATTTAAAGAGGTTTAATGCCTTGGGGTTATGGTAGGGAAAAAGGTGGTGGGGGTTAATGTAATTATTTTTTTGTGTTGTAACCATGTGCTATATCTATATTGTGTTTGCTTAATTTTTTATTCTTTTGCTTTAACCCAGCACAACATATTCCTCCCTTACAAAAAGTTTTGTCCTCGAAACTTGTGTACCTTACACAAAAATGCAGATGCTTTTACCGCACTTCTTTTTCGAGCTTCTATTCTCATTCTGATACCTCCAATGACAACATCAATCCTTCAGGTCACTGATGTTCCATTTAGACCTGCTGATATTGTCTGTGAGATCGGCAATATCCACATCAACTCCTCCATCTCTCTCAATACTAATACCAATGTTCCTCCCTACAGACTATGTTCGCAAATCCGTTTCTTGTATAACTACTAGGTAGTTTCTAAGAAGATTGCCCTTCAGCTGTTAAAATCATAACTTAATTTGTCTATAACTCTAAAATCAAACCTAACAGTATTTTCTCCATGCTAAGTGGTCCCACATCTCAATCAATAGTCTATATGTAACTCATATCACTGCCATCAGCAACATTTTATAATCAGTACTTATGTATACTATAATCTTAACTTAAACATCTTATTCACGAAACTAATCACATAAACAGTATGTATTTTCGTAGCACGTGTACTTTAGTAGAATTCAACTTAGTCATCACTGTCACAAGCTGATCTTATCCTCATAAGATTCAATCTCTAACTTAATTCTCCGTAGTTGCAACTTAGAAAATTTTCACTATACCATTATATGTATTCAGAACTACTTGTCTCTATATATCATTATTCTTAACAGTGACATCATCAACTTATCGTAGGATTTAACGTTTAATCATAGTTAAACTCTTTTTATTCTATATTCAAAAAGTTAACTTACGTGGTCATCAACCTAAGCATCTTAGGGCATTCAAATATACCATGCTTCCGCATGCCACTCTAATCTACTTTACTTCTTTAATTAGTTATTTTAACCGCTTATTTCAACCCCGTTAAATCCCAAATGAATGGCAACCACTACTGTTCGTGCTTACGTTATTTCAATTCAAGCCTAGTAGATCCAACAATACTTACGTATTCCTATGTTCACATCAATTTTCTTAACGACACTGGTATCATCAACTTATCTTAGTAATTCTAAGATTTACATCTTAACCACCATCTAAACATTTGTAGACTATTTGCTTACATCCTGTCTAGTCTAAGTCCTCATTTGCATCGACACGTTGATTTTTGATCTTAGATCACGTACTGCAACTATAGCTCCAAATCAAGCTTATTTGTGCTAGGTTCACCCAAACAGCTCGTTGTTGCTAAGTATTAATACTTAATAGAAACTTCCCTAATGATAACTTATTTTGTGTGCTAGCTATGATCATTGCCAATTTAGGGTTGTCAGCCAATATCCTTATGAAGGCCAATATGTGGGTCTTGCTTCCTTAACTTATATCCTGAATTTCGTGAGTTCCCCTATGTGTGGTTATATTAATTAATTAATGGTTAAACTAGTGCACTTTCTTTTCTTTTTTTCTTTTAAGGTTGCTGTACCAGGATAGTCTCTCTAAGGGTCAGAGGAACGGATTAATGTAAGACTGTAGCTCCAGGGTAAATTTATCTTACCGACAGATAGACAGATATGATTGCATCTTAGACCCTATACTTGGCCATAAAAATCAAGCTCTTAAGATATTGGCATAACGTTGCCCTAAGTTTTGATAATAACCTTTGCACGTCCCCTTAACCGTGATCATAGTAAACCTAATTGAATAGTATACAGTTAAAATATATAAGTTAGAATGTTAACCAAAATGCCCCACTGTAGCGCTGGTTGATGTATAAATTTAAATTGGCCCGGCAGTTACTAGGGTTGGTTTCCCATAACAGCAGCATGAGACCCGGTGTCATTATGGTAAATAGAGCGGGTTCACGCCTCTACTTTAACAGTAGTGTCAGAACGCGACTAGGTCCAAGTTGAGATCGTAGCTTCTAAGGAATGATTTATAGTAGAATGATAGAAGCTAAGTAACAATTTATAAATATTATGATCAGTAGAGTTTAGAGAAAGAGATTGTAAGAATGAATTTATAGTCTAGGGTTAAGATTTTGAATATAGTGTGTCAAAATAGGTCGACGATAATAGCCTTATTAGATGTATTGATCGATAGCGACGTGCGAGAATCGACTATAGCATGTGTCTTGGAATGATGAATTGTCGCAAAATCTTTAGTTAAGTGTTGGTTTCTAGAAAACATTGAGTTACTTGGCTTTAATCTCGTAGGCTTGAATTGAAATAGAGTAAGCATGAACAAGTAGTGGTTGATTTTCAGATCAGATTTAACAAGGTTAAAATCAGTGGTTTCTATTCATGTGGGATTTAACCAAGTTAAAATTAATGGTTGAAATAACCAAGTCAAGAAGTACGGTAGGCCAGTGTGGCGTGCGGAAGCATGGTGAATTAGAACCTCTTAAGTTGATTAATATTTAGTGTGCCATGCTAGGATTGGATAATCTAAGTTAAAGATTTTATCATGAGTAGACAAACACTAGACTTATAAGAAACTATCCATAGAAGATCTTATTTGAAAATAAGGATGGATTATAGAAATTGTACGAAGTATTGGACTATTATTTCTCAAGAGTTAAATAGTTTCATATAAGCACGTACCCCACGGTACACCTATATTTTAAAGGTACTTCAAGGAATTTGTTTCTAAGTATTTCAACTAGTTGCATTTGTTTATAGTCTATTAACTTTACAAGGGTATACTCTGAATTTGTATATCAACATAACGAAATTGCAACTACTCCGATAACTCTGAAAAATAGATATATGTTTTTTAATGTTGATTTTTTTCAAAGAGCGAGATGTTTACATATTTCGTATACAATATTTCAAATTTTTGTTTTTGGTTACAGCAGTTTTGTCAAAATAAATTCTATTTGTCAACTATCAATGTTGCATGCATTCATCCCTTAAATGTTTCTGAAGTTATTAACCGCTTGCAATGAATTTACTTAAATTTGCAAAGCCAAAGGTAGCTTTCAAAATCTATATTTCTTTTAGAAAAGAAAGGTGTCATATTCAAATCATTTTATGAAACTTTATATTTGTTGAATTTCCAAATTGTTTTAATGCGATTTTATCGTAATACCTTTAGGAACAAGTTATATCATTGTTTTTATAAGAGATCACGTGAGACACCGCTTTGCGAAAGCAAGTATATAATCCTCGGTTCTTCTGTTTAGAAAAATTAGAATGGATATTATTTTAAATAATTAAAGTTATATTTCAAATTATAGCCACATAAGTTCCGTTTTTGTTTGAAGAAAAGTATGTCCATACACATATTTCATATACTAGGTTGCTGATGATATCTCTGAAAAAGTAAGGGCATAATTATAGATCTAGTTTGTAAGTATATAAGAATAGAATTTCAAGGACTTAGTCCTGTATCGAGGAGGCTTAATGATTAATATATTGGATACTCAATGGATATTTAATTTGGTTATTTATCAGAGGTGAATCATATATGATTAGTTAAGGAGTTGAGATTGTAGATTACAATTGTATAAATGATGAACGTTAAGGGATGCAAGTGGAATTAGAAGTTTGACCACCTAAGAATACGGCTGATATAACGATATCCGTGGTATATACTAGGTAAATGAATCAAGTAGAAGTCTACCAAGTATTGATTACATAATATGCAAGTTTCGAGAACGAAACTTTTTGTAAGGAGGGAGGAGTGTTATGCCCGGATATTCCACAAAAAAAAGAGTACATTAAATTGTGATAATTATATGGAAGATAACCTGAACTACTTAGAATTTGAAATTGGGATATATTTTACATAGAATATCCTAAGTCTACTATGAAGAGAACACCTAAATTATCTAACCTAAACTTTATCTACATATGTTTATAAATAACAGCCCAACATAAACAATTATACACAACCCCCCAACTCTAGATTTCGGATATCCTATCCTTGCACCACAGAAAAAAATTTCATCGGCCAAAGCTTTCCTCTCAGATACTCAGCCGAAATCCCTTTATTTTGCAACAATCAAAAAAAAAAAATCTCGCATCCATATAATCCCCCCCCCCCCCCCAACCACTGTCCCCACCAACAGAAAAGGAAAAGAAAAAAAAAGACCTCAGCAGCCTTTTTCTCAATTCCTAGCCAACGTCCACCACCAGGCTGATTACAGAAAGTGAAGGAAGAAATTAATTTCGGTCGTCAAAAACCCCTAATCCAATCGTACGGTATAGCATATTGAGACAAGTAAGTAATTTACGTATATTTACTATGTTTTGCGAAAAATCTATACGTTATTTTGGTATGAACTTTGGATCATGCATTCGTATATGTGTTTGAATAGATTGTTGCCTACATGTATGTATGTGCCGTGTATTTATACATATGTTTGTAGACCATGGCCGAATAGGCCACTGTTTGGGTTGATAATTTATGCATACATATAGGTATTTTGATTTCGTAGGGATTAAGTTTACACGAATATATATTTTGATCGCATGCGGATGAAGTTTTTGGTTTTAACGTCAATTTGTGAAATAACTAAAATATTTGCAAGGCAAGGAGAGGTGTTTAAACTGACCTTAACATTTTTTTTTTTTTGAAATAGTAGCTATCGAACATTTTGGATGAACTTTGCTGCTTCTGTTGACGTATGATATGTTAAATTTCAGAAAAGCATGTTCTATAAGAAGTATATGTTATATATATATATATATATATATATATATATATATATATATATATATTGTAAAACGAAATTTTATTGAGAGAAACCCTCACTTTTGGCGGAGGAAAACCTTATTACAAAAAAGATGGCAAGAAATAAACAGTTTGCGATTATCAACATCCATATGATATATGATATGCCGCATTAAAACCTTGCCAAGTAAAACCACCCTTGCGGATAAAACCTTGGCGAAGGAAAAAGCGTACATATTTATATATATGGATGGTTGATATACACCATCGAATAATAGGAAAAGAAAATAATTCTGCCGGTAGCACCAATGCGCAAGAATGAGGAACATGCGTAGCAGGTATGTCCAAAACTGAGCCGTTGACTGCGCAGCTGTCGTGCATGCAAGTGGTGTCTCCGAGCCAAGCCAAGATCGCAACCATGCAGAAGAGAAATGAGGTGCTGAGTAAAGCAGGGATATTGTAGTGAATGGAATGCTGTAATAGAAGCAGATTAAGATCATACCGCGTCTGCCAGCACAAACGAATGCGCCGGCAGCAATTGCAATAAATGTGAAGCCCTTCAGAAAAGTGGCAATGGGAGGCCAGCATGTCGGCAAATAAGCCACTCCATCGAGCATGAGTGAAGTCTGATTTTCAGGCTTGCAAAGGTTGAGACTTTGAACGTATTTGACTAATTTCCAAAATAAGTTTTCAAAACTGTTTCAACACAATTAAATACACCTAATAAGGGGTTAGTCATTAAATTTTTAGAGCATTTGGAGTCACTGTTTAATTGGAATTAATTTTTCAAATCAGACTACCGTTTCTGGCAGATTTGTGCAATCTGAACACCAACAATTTTTACAAGGGTTACAGGTTGAATTTTAATCTAAAAGTTATAGGAGATACTTAGAACATCTGAGACTAAATTCTCTCCAAATTTCAGAATTTATGGAAACCTGTAACCTATTTTTCAAAACGTTTCAAAACAGGTCCTGAAAACAGAAACTGTTTTCAGAAGTTGGGTTTTTGGTTTAAAACAATTTTAAAAACCACATTTTCTGCACCCACTATTCAACCTCCCCCCTTCTAGTGGTGCCTTGCAGATCCTACATGTATAGCCTTGTGTATGTATTTATATTTATATAAGTGTTTATTTGTTATATATTATATGAAATAAAAATACTCTGATATGGTCAAAAAGATGGAAAAAAAAGAAAGAGAATAAGTCCACACATATTTATTGGAATTCACATAGTATTCTCGGTATCCCATTCTTTTATTTGTTGCATATTATTTTTATAAAAAATTATGATTATATATGTGTTTTTAGAGGTAAAAAACATGGGTATATGTGTATGTGACATATATGCGTAGTGACTAAGCTACGACAAACCGAATCGCATCAAATTATCTTGGTGACCAAAATTTGCCAACATGGAAGCTTGTATGTCATATGGGGGAGCAGGAATGTGACAAAAATGAGCTAAAATGGTCAGATCCTATCCTAACTAATTGGTTAAGAAGTTGGTGCAAAAGAAGGGATTACGGTGAAGAAAACAATGTTGAAGATATTTTCTTTTTAAGGCTCATTTTCCACTTTATTTTTGCTGAGAATTTCAGCCAGCATAAGCTCCGTACAGGTGTTCCAATTAAAGTTCTTGAAGGTGCAAAATGTGCAAAGTGGTGAGGTGTTCATCAAATTAAATGAAGACAAGTAAGATTGATGACATGGTGATGACAAGTTTGCATCCAAGTCGACCCAAGGGGTTGCCTAAACACTAAATAGGAGTAAAAAAAGCAGAAGGAAGACTTACACTTTGAGCTCTTTTCTTTTTCTCTTCTTCTTTTTATTCTTTATCTTCTTCTTCCTCTTCTTCTCTATTCTTACTCTTTGTTGTGCAACTGAGCTGTATTATTTGTAGTTGTTCGTTTGCTACGTTTTATCTCTTGTATTTGTTACATTTGTATTTGATGTGCCCATTTATAAATCATAATCAATAGCTAGTGAGGTGATTGAAGTTGTTGTGAAGGTGCTGAAATTAAGTCTTAATTGGAGTCGGTGTACAACTCAAGAATCAAGTGTTTTGTAAGGCGAAGTTGACTCATTTTGATAGTAAAAATCTATGAAAAGGTGTTCTTTGAGACTTGAGTATGCCACATTGAGTGAATTAGTGCTCTTGTTGTCTTCTTTGCTTTCTCCGTTTTGACAGTTTCAGTACTTCACTTCTCACTCACGTCTAAAATAGTAAATCATCTTCAAAATCTTTAATCTTTGGTGTTAATATACTTCAGACTGTTAGCTTTCATTTGCAATAAGAATCATTGAATTTGAGCGAAGAAAAGTTAGCCATTCATTCTTTAAAAGATGAATGTTCCACTCTGCCGATAGATTGAGCATTTTTTACAACATATCTTTTTAAGTTAGTTAAATATGTCTTTGTAGGACCTGTAAGTCACAAGTAGAAGGGGGGAGGTTGAATAGTGGGTGCGGAAAAATTAGATTTTAAATTATTTTTACCCAAAAACTCAACTTCTGAAAACAGTTTCTGTTTTCATATCCTAATTTGAAACATTCGAAAGACTAGGTTGCAGACATTCAAAAATTCTGAAATTTGGAGAGAGTTTACTCTCAGATATTTCGAGTATCCCCTAAACATTTCAGATTAAAGTTCAACCTCTAACCTTTTAAAAAATTGTTCATGGTCAGATTACGCAAATTTGCGAGAAACAGTAGTCTGATTTGAAAATTTTATTCCGATTAATCCGTAACTCTAAATGGTGTGAAACTTTAATGACAAAGCCCTTAAGATATTTATTTTAATGGGTTGAAACAGTTTTGAAATATTCCTTTGAGAAGTATGTCAAATACGTTGATGTTCTCAACCTTTGCAAATCTGAAAACCAGATTGCACTAGTCTCAGAACTATTAACATTTGATTGACATATACTTGTCCAAATGGGTTGAAACTTGCACCAAATGAAACTTAATAGGTGCGACTATTTTTCTGCAAAGTTTTACGATTTTTGGAATTCGTTTGCTATTTTTAAGATTGCGACGAAATGGATGTAGAATGCTGGAAACTGAAAGTACTATGCAGTAAAGTAAAGAACACAATGAATTTTATACTGATTTGGTTAAATCAACCTACTCCAGTTTCGAGGACACCTTCCTCGGTTATCACTAAACAAAATTAACACCTTACCACAAGGGTTGCTAGAGTTACACACCGACTCCACCCTTAAACAAACGTTACAAGCAATCACACCTTTCACGAACACCACCACCGAACGGATGAAGGTTTTATCACACCTTGATCAACCTTTTACAACAATGAGACGTGTATGGTGGTACAAAAAAAGCATATTCAATACGTTTGAATATAAGTACAACAGGCTTGAGAGGAGAAGGAGAAGAAAGAAATATAGAAGAAGAGAGTCAAGAGTCTTTTTGCACTTTGGAAATTATGAGACTTGTCTTGCATTTGTATGTCTCTCTTCTCTTCTTTTTATCTAGTCTTGGCTACCCCCTAGGGCTTTTCTTCAACTTGAGAATTCTCTTTTATGTCCTTGGAAGAATGCCTTGTGCAAATGTGACACAATCTTGCTTACTTGGCATGCTTACTTGGCACAACTTGATTGGATGAGTGTCTTGGCTTGCTTACTTGGCACATTTTGATTGGTCCAACCTTGTCACCATTTAGTAGCTTTAAATATCTGAGATTAACATCTAAAACATGTGACAAATAAGGTTTAAAACATTACCAAATAATCAACAATTAATCCCAAAAAATTTGGAAGCAAATTTATCTCCATTCGAGACAGCATGTGCTTCATTTGCTAAAAGGTTTGAAATGTTACCTTGTGTAGCTCCCTCCATTATGTCACTAACCTTGTGTGTCTTATTCTCTACCAATCAAGATGTCAACTAAGCTCCACATAAGCTCCATCAAGCTTAGATAGGCGTGTGATATGTCTTGAGCATGTGCTGAATATTACTTTTGTAAACTTTGTCAAATATTTGCACAATAATTACACATAAATGATATATTCCAATCAGCCCTAATTTGAATGTTCTAGTACACTTTAATTTGTCTTGAATATGTAAAAAGTGTCTAGATATGTGTTACATGTCATGCCAAAAACGTTACATGTGTTGTGTTCGTAGAAAACCGAATTTTTGACTTTTGTCGATTACATGATATTTTTTTACGATTAAATTCAAACTTTTTGCACATGTTATATATATTATGTCACATATAATATACATAAAATAAATTGAATATTCAGCTCTTAATGGCTGAGACAAAATGGCGCCCACATGTGACAAAACATGTTGAATTTTAAATCTCCACAATTTGGCCTTAATTGGGGATGATTTGTGTGTGTCAACATGGAATGATTTCATGACTGAGTATAACATGTTAGCCACGAAATTTGTGGCCATTTTTGAAGTATATGGGTTGGCCATCTATATATGGCAAGTACGTGACACGTTGGCGAAGTTTCGGTAGTCACCCGATACGACAATTTTTGGTTTAGAACCTTGTAACGTGTCGTAATAATTTTGTCATCACCATGACTTATATCATATGATATAAGACCTGAATATACTCATAAATATGAGGTAAGTATAATGGTGTGACGTTGACGTGCGTTCGTAATATATGTAACGTGTAGGTAGTACGTCAGAATATATGTGTATTGTGTCTTTTTATAAAAAATATGAATATATATATAATATATATATATATATAACGTGTGAAAAGGAGTGGGAGGAGACTTTCCATTTCCAAGTTTGTTGCCATCATGCTTTCTCCAATCATATCTCCATTTAATGAACTAGTTAGTTCATTAAACTAAGTACTTCACTTAATAAACTAGTTTAGTTCATTAATGGTGGCACCTGAAATTAGTTCAAACACAACAAATGTTTGCCATTTGATGTAAAGCTTGTTAGTATGGCAACATTATATATAAAATATATACGGCAAGTTTGTCGCAAAAATGTGTCAGGTAATAAATTATGTCATGCATTTTTTAAACATGCGTTATTTAAATAATGTATTTTGTGAATCACTCAAGCACTTTTTCTCAACAATCTCCCCATTTTGATTATTTACAAAATAACCTTAGTTCATGATTTAAATTTAACCGATCCCCCTCCAATCGTGCACAAATTCAAATTTTGAATTTTGAATTCTCTTTCCCTTGATTTGTGCAATTAATCACTCTTTGAATTCTCTCCCCTTGTGCAATCAATCACTCTCGCTCCCCCTTAAATCATGCATTCTCTTTCCCCCTTTATTTTGGAAATAAAATCAAAAGTGCATGCAAAGATGGAAAGACATATCAAGCTATATCAAATCAGCAGAAATCATGCCTAATTTTGAGCGTAGATTTTCGTAAGTGGTTTGATTTAGTGCTTTAGTGAATGTGTCGGCTACTTGCGCTTCAGTGCGTACATGTTCTATAACAATATCCCCATTATTCACATGATCATGAAGAAAGTGACATCGTACTTCTATGTGCTTTGTCTTAAAGTGTAGTACGGGATTCTTAGATAAATTTATAGCACTCATGCTATCACAATAAATGGGAATGCGATTTACTGTGATTCCAAAGTCAGAAAGTTGTCTTAACCATAGAAGTTGTGTGCAACAAAGACTAAGTGCCATGTATTCAGCTTCTGTAGTAGATAAAGCCACACTCGCTTGCTTTTTCGAAAACCAAGAAATTAATGAATGTCCTATAAATTGGCAAGTGCCACTTGTGCTTTTTCTATCTTTTTTGCATCCACCATAATCTGCATCAATATAAGCATGCAAGTCAAATTCATAATTTTTATCATACCAAATTCCTAAAGTGGTGGTGTGCTTAATGTATCGAAATATTCTTTCTACAACATTATAGTGAGACACTTTAGGTTGGGTTTGAAAACATGCACACATACATACAATAAACATGATATCGGGTCTACTTGCGGCAATATAAAGCAAAGAACCAATCATAGACCTATATAAAGCATTATCAAAGTCTTTTCCATTTTCATCTTTATCTAGTTTAGTTGTGACACTCATAGGGTGGGGGATGGTTTCAATTTCTCAAAATTGAACTTTCTAAACATGTCATTTACATATTTGACTTGACTTATGTGGATACCTTTATCAGTTTGTTTAATTTGCAAGCCAAGAAAATAATTCAATTCACCAACCATAGACATTTCAAACTCGGATTTCATGCAAATTTCAAATTCTTCCACAAGTTTATGAGATGTAGATCCAAAAATGATGTCATCAACATAAATTTGAATGATTAGTAAATCCGATTTATCTTGTTTCAAGAATAAGGTTCTATCTATGGTGCCTCTTTTAAATCCATTTTCTAGAAGGAAACTAGCAAAACGATTATACCAAGTCCTAGGTGCTTGTTTTAAGCCATATAGTGCCTTCTTTAATTTGTACATGTGATCAGAATATTTCACATCTTTAAAACCGGGTAGTTGCTTCACGTATACTTCTTCTTGTATAAAGCCATTTAAAAATGCACTTTTTACGTCCATTTGATAGAGTTTAAAACCTTTCATGAAAGCAATAGCAAGTAATATCGTAAGGCTTCTAAATGTGCTACGGATGCAAATGTTTCTTCGCAGTCTATTCCTTCTTCTTGATTATATTCTTGTGCTACAAGTCTCGCTTTGTTTCTAACAACTTTACCTTCTTCATTCATTTTATATCTAAAGACCCACTTTGTGCCTATTATTGTCTTATCTTGTGGTCGTGGCACTAAATCCCATACATCACTTCTTACGAATTGATTTAATTCATCATGCATAACATCAATCCAAGAAGAATCATTCAAAGGATCAAATACGTTCTTAGGCTCAATTTCGGATATCATAGCATGAAATTGATTTATTTCATCCGGATTTATTCTCTAAGTTCTCATGCATTTCTAAGTGATCATGCATTTTTAGTGTATTTGATTCATAATGTACGTCATCGTCTTGTTGGAGCGTGCACCTGCAATAAACACCACTAGAGGGGGGTGAATAGTGGTTAGCGGAAATTACACTACAACCCTTTGTAAAAACCCCTTTGAAAACAGAATCTGAAACCACCTCAGATTCAGAACCCGTTTTTGAAAAATTCAAAAATAATTGTACACAACTCCAAAAATTATGAAAGCCCTTTAAACAAATAAAAAGATTCAGATGGTCAATCTGGACAGAATTGGACAGAATGTTGATGATTTTGAAAAACGTGTTTCTCTTTGAATAATCAACCAAAAAGGTTGATCTTTATATCAAAACACTCCTTAGGATGTTTAAATGATGTTTCCAAAAGACCCTGACCTTAAACAATTCTTGATTAATACAGAATTCAAGTTTTCTCAAAACTGGTCAGATTGCAGCCAGATTAGAGCAGTTATCTTGCAAAGACTGAAAAACTAACTTTCCATTGCTCAAATTAAGTGATTCTTGTTGTAAATGAAAGATAACATTCTGAAGTATAACTCCACCAAAAATCACGAATTTGGAAAGTGTTTAGCTATTTTTTCTAATTGTGAGAAGTTGTGTGAAAACTGCAGTAAAAATGGGCAGAAAACAGAAATTAAGAAACAAGACAAGAACACCGAGAATTTATCCTGGTTCGGTCAATGTGACCTACTCCAGTTCCAACAAACACCTTTCCTTGGATTTCACTATGAAATGAATCACCTTAAAACAAGAACCAATCTTGATCCTTGAGTTATATACCAACCCTATTCAAGACTTGGATAATCACCTTCTAAGAAACACTTAGTTGCAACACCTCTACCACCTATTGATATAACCTTATAGAAATGGCTAATCAATATTACAAATGAAGCTCAAGAGGCTTGTAGCTTAACAAAAACAACAGAAACACCTTTGCAACAAAGAATGGAACAAGAACAACAACAACAACAAGATGATAGCTAGACAATTCAACAAATGCTTGTGAGCTTCAAGTGTGTTTCATCTTCTTCACCATTGCCTCTATTTATAGTGTAAATTGAGCTTGGAGATAAGAATTCACATGTGTCGCCATCTTCATCATCAAGTCCAAATGTCTTCACATCATTGGTTGGCCTTGTACACTTGGCAAAATCAGACAACATAATTGGTCCACATTGGATACACCTTGTTGGCCGAAAATACACACTTGGCATGTCTCATTTATCCTTTGCAAAATGTAGATAATATGGAGAAGATGATACCTCAACTTCTTGGCATAAACATAGGCATGTGAGGCTTTGAACATTTCGAATGAAAAATTATCTCCAAGAAACGCATAGTAGCCGTTGGCTAATTTCACTTTTCCAAGAAAAAACTTTTGATTATCCTTTGTAAAATGAAAAAAATAAGAAAGAATAATACCACCAAAATATCCTCAACTCCAAGCAATAGAGTAGGGCTTGTGAAGTCTTGATTTGACTTCAAAAAATCTGATGAAAACACCTTGTAGCCGTTGGCTACATTTGAATATTTCCATGTTGGCAAATTTTTCCAACTTGATTGGTTCACTTGTCACCAACTCAAAAAATATGTACAACATCATATCCACCTGATTAATCACGTTTTTAAGCATACATATATGTGTAGAAACTCTGTTTTTTGAAGAAGAAACCAATAGATAATAGTTGACAAGATTATGCCAACGTGTAACACCGAAATTCCCAATATTTCTTCTTATATGTCGTGATCATCTCCACACCTTTAACACCTTTGTTATCTCTAAATAATGATGAATAATAACCTCCAATAACATACAAAATAGAGTCTTCAAGATAGAAATAGAACGTGACATCTCAAATCGTCACATATCCAGCTATAGTCATTAATATCATCAAATGAGAGAAATGATATAAGATCACCATATAATCTTCAAGATAATAATATCTCAACTTCAGAATGAAGATAATAATATCTTCAAGAGATTCCTTGAGTGAAAATACCAAAAATACCCTCAGGGTGAAATGACCAAAATGCCCTGGTATGAGAAAACTCCAAAAATGACCCGGATGGCCAGAAATAATCATGATATCACCTTTTTCATGATAAATAGTATAAGAATACACCCTTGAAATATTTTCACCATGTGATGTTCCTACAGAACTCAAAATACCAATTTTGCCCTTTTTGGTAAGTTGTAGAAACTTCCAAGGCATGTTAGTCACAATATATTTAAAATCACCAAAAACACAATATTTACATAATGAACATGTATAAATGAAAACAACCAATTTATCAAATTTTAGAAAATTATTTCTAAAAACCCTAGACATCGATCGATCAAAGTGCCTCAGCTTCAAAGATCGATGTCTCACCGAAAGTTTCAGAGTTTATCTCTGACCTACATCGATCGATCGAAGTGAGGGTTCGATGTACATCGATCGATCAATGTGTCTCAGGTTTAGAGATCGATGTCTCACCGTAAGGTCTTGAACTTTCACTACCTTACATCAATCGATCGATTGAGGGATCTATGTACATAGATCGATCGATGTGCAACAACCTGAGAGATCGATGTCAAATTTTTCAACTTTTTCAACTTTTAACCACATATAACACGATGTGTGAAATTTTTAAATATTCACCACTTAAAATCATGACTTTGAAAATTATCCAAACATATTTCTCAACATTCTCCCCCTTTTGGATGATTTTCAAAATAAATTAACATGATTTTAATGTCACAACTTATAACCAATTGTTTATTATAAATCTATCAATTGTTTCACCAAATTTCTACCAATTGTTTTAGAAACTAACCTCCAACCAATTACCAATTGTTTTCACATTGCTATTAAATTTTCAACTCTCATGTATTCATATGCTCATGTACTTCTCCTCAAATTATACTCTCCCCCTTAACCTATGCTCAACTTACACCAGTTTATATCAATTGGAACTTAGCTTACATTAATTGAAAATCAGCATATTATTCAACAAATTATGACTTACCAACTAAAATCACGTTCTTATTCTATCTCCCCCTTTATGTTGCAAATCATGCAAAAGATAGGACTATCCAATAGTATCGTAAGTCATCATACCTAACTTGGCTTGTAAGTTTTCAAAAGTGGCTTGATTAAGGGGTTTAGTAAAGATATCAGCTATTTGGTGATCAGTTCTTATATGGTTTATAACTATATCCTCATTTTGAACATGATCTCGAAGGAAGTGGTATCTTACTTCAATGTGTTTAACCTTAGAATGAAGCACCAGATTCCAAGAAAGATTGATCGCACTTGTGCTATCATAGAAAATTGGAATCTTTTTCATTTTAATGCCAAAATCACTAAGTTGTTTTTTAAGCCAAAGTATTTGAGTAGTACATAAACTTATGGCAATATACTCAGCTTCAGTGGTAGAAAGAGCTACACTAGCTTGCTTTTTAGAAAACCAAGAGATCAAGTTGGTTCCTATGAATTGACATGTAATGCTAGTGGATTTTCTATCTAACTTGCAACCACCGTAATCAGCATTACTATATGCGTGTAATTCTAACTTAGCGTTTCTATCATACCAAAGTCGTAAGAGAGGTGTGTGTTTAAGATATCTAAAGATCTTTTTCACCGCATTGTAATGTGATACCTTGGGACAAGATTGAAACCTTGCACACATACACACACTAAACATGATAACAGGTCTTGATGCAGTTAAGTATAATAGTGATCCAATCATAGACCTATAATGTGTGTCATCAAAAGGTTTACCCATTTTCATCCTTATCAAGTATGGTATTAACACTCATGGGGGTAGTTGTTGGTTTCAACTCTTCAAAGCCAAACTTCTTAATCATATCATTAACATACTTAAGTTGGCTAATGTGAATTCCTTGAGGGGTTTGTTTGATTTGAAGCCCTAAGAAGTAATTCAACTCTCCTACCATTGACATTTCAAATTCTGACTTCATACATTCTTCGAAGTCTTTTACTAAGGTAAGGTTAGTTGAACCAAGGATAATATCGTCTACATAGATTTGAACTATTAATAAGTCATTATCTTTTCTTCTTAGAAATAATGTGTTGTCTATTGTTCCCCTTTGATAATTATTTGAAATGAGAAAGTTTGCAAATCTATCATACCAAGCTCTTTGAGCTTGTTTCAAACCATATAAAGCTTTCTTAAGCTTGTACATATGGTTAGGATTCTTTGGATCTTCGAATCCAGGGGGTTGTTTGATGAACACCTCTTCTTGGATGTATCCATTCAAGAACGCACTCTTGACATCCATTTGGAAGAGTTTTATGTTGCTTAGGCTTGCAATAGCAAGCAACAATCTAATTGCTTCTAGTCGTACAACGGGTGCAAAGGTTTCTTCATAATCTATTCCTTCTTGCTGATTATAACCTTGTGCGACTAGACTAGCCTTATTTCTTGTAATATTTCCTTGTTCATCCATTTTATTCCTAAACGCCCATTTTTTTCCTATTATAGACTTGTTTTCGGGTTTAGGTACTAAGTCCCACACGTTGTTCCTCGTGAATTGATTTAATTCCTCATGCATAGCGCTATCCATGATATGTCACCTAAGGCTTCTTTTACATTCTTAGGTTTTAATTGTGAGATTAAGCTATTCCTTCAAGTTGACTTATATTTCTACGTGTTCTAACCCCAACACTTGGATCTCCAATGATTAATTCTCTAGGATGTCACCAATTCCTAGATTGACTAGGTTCACCCTCATCTTGTTCAAATGTTTCATTAGTGTGAACATTGTCGTATACAATTGAATTATCTTGTAAGTTATTTGTGTTATCTTCCAATTGCAAAATCTCTTCATTTATTTCATCTAAGGGTTCATGCATGTCTTGTTCAGGGGGAGTTGGTTCTAGATGATCAAGATCAGGCTCAAATGATACATCATCATCAAACATATTTTCAACATTATTCTCATGTTTATGTTGAGTTTTATCTTCAAAGTATGCATTTCCATTGAATTTCACATGTATAGATTCAATTATTTTTCTAGATGCAGGATTATAACACCTATATGCTCTTGAGTTAGTTGAATACCCAACAAATATGCATTAAATAGACTTTTGTTCAAACTTGTCTAGATTATCCTTAGTGTTCAACACAAAACACTTACATCCAAATACTCTAAGATAATCTATTTTAGGTTGTCTATTGTTTAACAATTCATAAGGTATTTTATTCAATTTCTTTCAAATAGAAAGCCTATTTATAATATAGCATGCACAACTAACAGCTTCAGCCCATAAATATTTAGGTCATTTATTCTCACATAGCATAGTTCTAGCAACTTCTTGAATTATTCTATTTTTACATTCAACAACTACATTGAGTTGTGGTGTTCTAGGTGGTGAGAATTCATGTTTGATTCTATGTAGTTCAAAAAATTTGATTACATCTTTATTTTTAAATTCTCCACCTCTATCACTTCTAATTCTCTTAACATTTTCTTCGTATATATTTTCAAGTTGCTTAATAAGAGTTTCGATTGCCAATGGAGCATCGTCTTTGTGTGTTAAGAACAATGTCCATGTGTAGCGTGAGTAATCATCTACTATGACACACACATACTAGTGTCCACCTAGACTTCTTGTCCTACTTGGACCAAATAAGTCTAAGTGAAGCAATTCTAGTACATGACTAGTACTCACTTCATGTTTCGGTTTTAATGTTTCTTTAATGTGTTTTCCTTTAATACATGTTTCACACATTTGAAAATTATCTAAGTCTAACTTAGGCATTCCTCTAATTAAATTCTTCTTAGATAATTTCTTAATGGTTGAAATTCCTATATGGCCTAATCTTCTATGCCATAAATTCACATCTAAGTTATGTTATATTCGACACTTAACCTTAGCATCTAACATGTTATCTAAGGTAAGAGTATAAATGTTACCATCTCTATTTACTTTTAATACTATTTCTCCTTTTTCATTTATTATATCACAAGAATTAGGAAGAAAAAGACATTATATCCGCAATCTATAAGTTGAGAAATACTTAATAAATTATAAGAGAGATTACTTACTAACAACACATTTCGTATTTGAAATGTGTTAGGGTCCCCAATTGTTCCTTTTCCAACAACTTGTCCTTTGTTGTTGTCACCGAATGTTACTTTTCCTCCATTCTTGATTTGTTCCAACTCGATGAATAGTTTGGGGTTTCCCGTCATATGCCTCGAACATCCACTATCTAAAAAGCATTTGGTTTTTAGAATTTTTGACTTTGCCTCCTTCTTGCATTCCTTGCGTTTTACCTAAAATGGAGACAAAGTTTTAGGTACCCTTTATTTGGGTCCTTGAATGTTAGGGGCACCATTCTTGTTTAGATATCCCTTAGGTATCCAAACTTGAACATACCTTCTAGGCACATTTTTAGCATTGTTATAATTTGGAAAATAAGAAGGATTAGCATATAGATGATCATTCCACATAAGTGAAGATGCATTGTTATACATGTTGTGCCATGGATGATAATTGTTATAGGATGGCCGAATTTTATAATGTGTATAAGGCATGTGACTTTGTTTCTTGAATGGCGTTCTATATGTATGTTCATATGCATTTCTATAAGACTTATATGAGCGTTTTCTATACTTAGGTTCATAATAAGTTGTATGCATTTTATTCGGTCTAGTTGCATTTGTATACATGTAGGCATAATTTCTAGGTTATGGATGCAGGTTATATTTTTGCTTTAGAATAAACAGAAGAAGGAGTAGAAGAAGATTTAGCAGGCAAAGTTGTTTTTATAGCTTTATAAGGTTGTTTAGTAGTTGAAGATACAAACTTAGTCTTTTTACCTACTTTGTCATCTTCTTCTTTATATCCTAATCCAGTTTTATCATTTCCATATTTTTGCGATGATATAAGTGTATCTAACATATTTGCACCATATTTAAATTGTTCTAAGATTTTTTCTAAGGTAAGTTTAGAAGACTTAAGTTGTACTATCTCATTTTCACAACTTTCTAACTTAGACTTTCACATACTATTTTCCGTTTTTAAATTTTGTTCATTTTTCCTAACTGATTCAATGTTAATCTCTAAAGAATCAAGAGTATTAGTAGACTCTTGTTTAAAAGACTCTAATTGTTCAGAAAATTCCAAGTTGGACGTCTTCAACTTGTCATTTTCTTCAATTAGTTTCTTCTTTTCTTTAGAGAGCCTCTTACAGTGAGCATGGTTTCTTAAAAACTCTTCATACATTTCATCAAATGTCATGTCACTATCAGAATCACTATCAAAAGAGGAACTTACCTCGTTGGATACGAAGTAGACTTGAGCTTCTTCAGTTTTGGATTCTGAGTCGGATGAGTCGCTCCATGTGCTCACCTTCATTGCTCATTTCCCTTTCCTTGACTTGGACTCCTTTGCCGTAGTTGCTTGTGTCTCTTTGTCCTTGGCTTGTTTGTTATTTTTATTTTTATTATTTTTCTTTGTTGGGCAATCATATGAGATATGTCCCTTTTTACCGCATTCATAGCACTTTAGCTCTTTATTATACCATTTGTTGTTAGAGTTATTTTTCTTAGATTGAGAAGAAGAAGAGGAAGAAGAAGTACGTTGTCTATTCCTATATGGACGTTTGAAAAACTTTCTAAGTTTTTTAGCTATCAATATCAAGTCATCGTCTAATTCAGTATCACTATTACTATCATCATTACTAGCATGTGTCTCTGTTTTTTTAAAAGCTATTCACTTACCAGATGACTTAGACGATTCAGACTTTCGTTAGTTTAATTTTACCTCATATACTCTGAGTGAGCCTATCAATTCGTCCATTTTTGTGATCGATTTCGTCTCTTCAATTTCTGTGACCTTGGGATCCCATTGTAGGATCTGCAAGGCACCACTAGAAGATGGGGGGTTGAATAGTGGGTGCGGAAAATGTGGTTTTTAAAATTGTTTTAAACCAAAAACCCAACTTCTGAAAACAGTTTCTGTTTTCAGGACCTGTTTTGAAACGTTTTGAAAACTAGGTTGCAAGTCTTCAAAAATTCTGAAATTTGGAGGGACCTTAGTCTCAGATGTTCTGAGTATCTCCTAAACATTTTAGATTAAAATTCAACATCTAACCTCTTTAAAAATCGTTGATGGTCAGATTGCACAAATCTGTCAGAAACACTAGTCTAATTTGAAAGTTTAATTCCTATTTAACCGTGACTTCAAATGCTCTGAAAATCTAATGACTAACCCCTTATTAGTTTTATTTAATTGGGTTGAAACAGTTTTGAAAAATTCTTTAGAGAAGTTAGTCAAATACGTTCAAAGTCTCAACCTTTGTAAGCCTGAAAATCAGACTGCACTAGTCTCAGAACTTTTGGCGTTTGGATGACTTATACTTGTCCAAAAGGGTTGAAACTTACACCAAAAGAACCTTAAGACGTGTGGCTATGTTTCCTGAAAGTTTCGTGATTTTTGAGATTCGTTTACTATTTTTCATAATGTGATAAAAACGATGTACTGTGATGGAAACTCAAAGTAAGTGCTGAAAGTAATGAACACAAGGAATTTTATACTGGTTTGGTTAAAACAACCTACTCCAGTCTTCGAAGACACCTTCCTTGGTTAGCACTAATCACAAAACACAAATAACACCTTACTACACAGGGCTGATGGAGTTACACACCAACTCCAACCCTTTACAAACCTTGTATGTGACTACAATGATCACGAACACCACCACCTTGCGAGTGCAAGATTGATCACACCTTGATCAATCTTTTACAACAATAAAGAGTATAAGACGGTATGTAAGAAGCCTATTCAAGATGTATGAATATGAATACAATAGGATTTTAGAGAGAAGAAAGAAAGAAGTGTAGAAGGAGAGACTAGATGAAAACGTTTTGATCTTGTAAGCTTGTAAGACTTGTATTGTATTTTGTTTGCTCTCTTCTTTCCTTTTTATCCAAAGTGGCCGCCCCCTATAGCTTGGTCTTCCTCTTGAAAATTATCTTCTAAGTTCTTGGAAGAGTGTATTGCATTGTTGTGACATTTCCTTGCACTTGGCAACTTCTCATTGCATGATCATTAAGCTCTTGCTTACTTGGCACTCATTAATTGGATGGAAGTTGTCATCATTTGATGACTAGATAAATCTGAAAATAAACCTTAAAAACATGTGCCAATTAGCCATAAATCACATAATCATTCCACATAATTAGCAAGACAAATTGTCACCATTTCCTTTCAAAAAAATCGGCCACATGCTATTTACACATGCTGAAATTTTAGCATATGTGATATTCACACTTTATTCAAATTGTTGCCAATTTTGTTTTTGTTTAATTCCTTGAAAATAAAGAAGAAATAAATCATCATTTAGTACATAACATTTCTACTAATTTTGGAATAAAAATTAGTCACCAAGAAGGCCATGAAATCGGCCACATCCATTACACACATGCTGAAATTTTCAGCATGTGTGATATTTGAAAATATCACTTGATTATTTTCATAATATATTTAAAACATTGACATATTATCCTTCAATCAATCCATATAATTCAAGATAGTAGATATGGCTCATTTAAGTAGGAAATTCGGCCAGCTCTAAGACTACACATGCTGAATTTTCTGCATGTGTCACAAATGTGACAAAATTTGAAATGTTATCTTGTGTAGCTCCTTTCTTTATGTCACTAACATTGCATGCTTCATTCTTGGCCAATCAAGATGCCAACAATGCTCCACATATGCTCCAACAATGCTGAGCTAGGCGTGTATGATGAGTGTACATGTGTTGAATTTTATTTTTGCAAATTTTGTAAAATAGTGCACATATAATTATACACATACGGTATATTCTAATCAGCCCTTAATTGATTCTTCTAGAACACTTTAGAATGTATGAATTATGTAAAAAGTGTTTAGATACATGTTATATGACATGCCAAAAATGTTCCATGTGTCGTGTTCGTAGAAAACCGAATTTTCGACGTTTGTCAATTACCCGATTTTTCTCCGATTAAATTCTAAATTTTTGCACATGTTATATATATTATGTTACACATAATGTATATAAATTAAACTTTAATATTCAGCACTCAGGGCGGATTAAAGTGGCGCCCAACATGTGACAAAAATTGAATTTGGAATCTCCACAATTTGGCCTTAATTTGGGGTGATTTGTGTGTGTCAACATGGAATTATTTTATGGCTATATACACCATGTAAGACAAAAAATTTGTTGCCATTTTTTGAAGTGTAGGGGCTGGCCATCTATATATAGCAAGTATGTGACACATTGGCGAAGTTTCAGTATTCACCCGATACGACAACTTTTGGTTTAGAACCTTTTAACGTGTCGTAATAAATTTGTCAACACCATGACTTATATCGTATGATATAAGACCTGAATATACTCATAAACATGAGTTAAATACAGCGGTGTGACGTTAACGTACGTACGTAAGATATATAACGTGTCGGTAGTACGTTGGAATATATGTGCATGTGCCTTTAAAAAAAATCTGAATATATATAAAAATATATGTATAATGGCGTGTAGGAGGGAGTGGAGAACTTTCCTTTCTTCAACTTGTTGTCTTTGTGCCTTTTCCAAATATGGCTTCCTTTAATGAACTACTTAGTTTATTTAACTAAGTACTTCACTTAATGAACTAGTTTAGTTCATTAATGATGGCACCTGAAAATAGTTCAAACACAACAAATGCTTGCCATTTGATGTAAGCTTTAAAGCTTCATGGCTCGTTAGTATGACAACATTATATATGAACTATATAAGGCAGGTTTCATGCAAAAACGTATCATGTCATAAAACTTGTCATGCATTTCTTTATAACACGTTATTTAAATCATGTATTTTGTAATCACTCAAACCCCCTTTTTCTCTACATCCATTCAGCAGGAAGGCTTCGTAGTACCTTTTGCACCTTTTCATTGTTCGTAAATGATTTGCCTAAAGCTTCAAGAGTATTAAAAAAGTTAGTAATCCTCAAATCTATAGATGTTATGGATTCGTTCGGCAACATTTTGAAAGATTCTAACTCAGTCATAAGCATGTTTATTTTTGATTTTTTTACACCTCTTGTACCTTCATGCTTTAATTCTAATGACTTCCACATGTCATGTGCACTTGTGCAATTTGATATATATCCTGCTTCAGAATTAGTAAGTCCATTTAAAAGCAATTGCATGGCTTTAGCATTCATAGACATTTTTTATCTTCAGAAGACCATTCACTTTTATATTTTTCTACTTCCTGTGTGACTCCACTAACTTGTACAATCTTCATTGGAATGTACGGCCCATCTTCAACTATAGACCATAAATCGATGTCTATAGCTATTAAGAAAGCCTCATTCTTAGTTTCCAATGAACAAAATTATTGCCATCAAAAAGAGGAAGACGTTGAGTGGATATACCTTCCAACTCACCTTTTTGAGAAACTATGGCCATTGTATGAACCTTAAATCTCAGATTAGCAGGCTACAAAGAGTAATTGTTTCTTGGCCTTGTATTGTTTGTACGGTGTTGAATCTTACTTCTTTGAGTGGTGTAGACCTCGTTCTGATACCAATTGTTGGAACGTACACCTGCAATAAACGCCATTAGAGGGGGGAGAATAGTGGTTAGCGGAACCCTTTGTAAAAATCCCCTTTGAAAAACAGAATCTGAAACCACCTCAGATTCAGAACTCGTTTTTGCAAAATTCAAAACTAATTGTATACAACTCAAAAAATTATAAAACTTTCATGAATTTAACTTCAATGTGTTAAAAGACTCTATCCAAAAATCAGACAAAAATAAGATCGTTTGGACCTTTAAACAAATAAAAAGATTCAGATGGTCAATCTGGAAAGAATCGGACAGAATGTTGCTGATTTTGAAAAACGTGTTTCTCTTTGAATACTCAACCAAAAAGGTTGATCTTTATATCAAAACACTCCTTAGAATGTGTAGATGATTTTTCCAAAAGGCCCTGACCTTAAAAAATTCTTGATAGATACAAAATTCAAGTTTTCTCAAAACTGGTCAGATTGCAGGCAGATTGGAGCAGTTATCTAGCAAAGACTGAAAGACTAACTTTCACTTGCTCAAATCAAGTGATTCTTTTTGTAAATGAAAGCTAACAGTCTGACGTATAATTCCACCAAAAATCACGAATTTTGAAAGTGTTTAGCTACTTTTTCAAATCGTGAGAAGTTGTGTGAAAACTGCAGTAAAAACGGGCAGAAAACAGAAATGAAGAAACAAGACAAGAACACCAAGAATTTATCCTGGTTCGGTCAATGTGACCTACTCCAGTCCCAACGAACACCTTTCCTTGGATTTCACTATGAAATGAATCACCTTAAGACAAGAACCAAGCTTGATCCTTGGGTTATACACCAACCCTATTCAAGACTTGGATAATCACCTTCTAAGCAACACTTAGTTGCAACACCTCTACCACCTATTGATATAGCCTTATAGAAATGGCTAATCAATATTACAAATGAAGCTCAGGAGGCTTGTAGCTTAACAAAAACAACAAGAACATCTTTGCTACAAAGAATGGAACAAGAACAACAACAAGAAGAAGAAGATAGCTAGACAATTCAACAAATGCTTGTGAGCTTCAAGTGTGTTTCATCTTCTTCACCATTGCCTCTATTTATAGTGTGAATTGAGCCTTGGAGATAAGAATGCACATATGTCACCATCTTCATCATCAAGTCCAAATGTCTTCACATCATTGGTTGACCTTGTACACTTGGCAAAATAAGACAACATAATTGGTCCACCTTGGATACACCTTGTTGGCCGAAAATACACACTTGGCATGTCTCATTTATCCTTTGCAAAATGTAGATAATATGGAGAAGATGATACTTCGATTTCTTGGCATAAACATATGAATGTGAGGCTTTGAACATTTCAAATGAAAAATTATCTCCAAGAAACTCATAGTAGTCGTTGGCTACTTTCACTTTTCCAAGAAACAAACTTTTGATTATCCTTTGTAAAATGAAGAAAATAAGAAAGGATAATACCACCAAAATATCCTCAACTCCAAGCACAAGAATAGGGCATGTGAAGTCTTCATTTGACTTCAAAAAATCTGATGAAAATACCTTGTAGCTGTTGGCTACATTTGAATATTTCTAAGTTGGTAAATTTTGCCAACTTGATTGGTCCACTTGTCACCAACTCAAAAAATATGTCAACCATCATATCCACCTGATTAGTCACGTTTTTAAGCATACATATATGTGTAGCAACTTAGATTTTTGAAGAACAAATCAATAGATAATAGTTGACAAGATTATGTCAACGTGTAACACCGAAATTCCTAATATTTCTTCTTATATGTCGTGATCATCTCCACACCTTTAACACCTTTGATATCTCTGAATAATGATGAATAATAACCTCTAATAACATATAAAATAGAGTCTTCAAGATAGAAATAGAATGTGACATCTCAAATCGTCACATATCCAGCTATAGTCATTAATATCATCAAATAAGAGAAATGATATAAGATCACCATATAATCTTCAAGATAATAATATCTCAACTCCAGAATGAAGATAATAATATGCTCAAGAGATTCCTTGAGTGAAAATACCAAAAATATCCTCAGGGGTGAAATGACCAAAATGCCCCTGGTATGAGAAAACTCCAGAAATGACCCGGATGGTCAGAAATAATCATGATATCACCTTTGTCATGATAAATAGTATAAAAATACACCCTTGAAATATTTTCACCAAGTGATGTTCCTATAAAACTCAAAATACCAATTTTGCCCTTTTTGGTAAGTTGTAGAAACTTCCAAGGCACGTTAGTCATAATACATTTAAAATCACCAAAAACACATAATATTTACATAATGAACATATATAATTGAAAACAACCACTTTATCACATTTTAGAAAGTTATTTCTAAAAACCCTAGACATCGATCGATCGAAGTTCCTCAGCTTTAGAGATCGATGTCTCACCGAAAGTTTCAGAGTTTGTCTCTGGCCTACATCGATCGATCGAAGTGAGGGTTTGATGCTCATTGATCGATCGATGTGTCTCAGGTTTAGAGATCGATGTCTCACCGTAAGGTCTTGAACTTTCACTGCCTTACATGGATCGATCGATGTGAGGGGTCTATGTACATAGATCGATCGATGTGCAACAACCTGAGAGATCGATGTCAAAATTTTCAACTTTTAACCACATATGACACCATGTGTGATATTTTTAAATATTCACCACTTAAAATCATAACTTTGAAAGTTATCCAAACATATTTCTCAACACATCAAACACGGGCTTTAGTTCAAAATCATCATCATATTCTTTATCTTTTTCAAACTTGCCAAATTCATCAAACTTCACACGAATAGATTCTAGAATTTGTCTAGTGATAGGATCATAACATCTATATGCTTTAGAATTCACAGAACATCCAACAAAGATGCATTCAATTGATTTATATTCAAATTTATCTAGATTATCTTTTGTATTCAAAACAAAGCATTTACAACCAAACACACGAAACTAATCAATTTTAGGCATGCGATCATTTACTATTTCATAAGGAGTTTTATTTATTTTCTTTCTAATCGACAAACGATTAACTATATAGCATGCACAATTTACGGCTTCCGTCCACAAAAATCTAGGCAACTTATTTTCACACAATATGGTTATAGCGATTTCTTGTAGTATCCTATTCTTTCTTTCTACTACTTCATTTAATTGTGGTGTCCTAGGTGGCGAAAACTCGTGTTTAATTCCTTTTTCTTCACAAAACGTAATCATGTCCTTGTTTTTAAATTCACCGCCTCTATCGCTTCTAATCTTTTTCACATTCAAACCATATTCATTTTCAAGTTGTTTTATTAGTTTTGCAATTTCAATGGCACTATCATCTTTATTTGCAAGAAATAAAGTCCATGTATAGCGAGAAAAATCATCAACGATAACAAATGCATAATAGCATCCACCAAGACTCTTAGTACGACTAGGACCAAACAAATCAATATGTAGTAATTCTAAAACTCTAGACGTGCTAATTTCATTTTTGGGTTTAAGTGACTCGCGTGTTTGTTTTCCTTTAATACAAGATTCACACAACTGAAAGTTGTCTAAATCAAGTTTAGTCAATCCTCGTATTAGGTTCTTTCGTTGAAGTTTTTCAAGCGTTGAGATGCCAATGTGTCCTAATCGCCTATGCCACAAATTTACGTTAGGTTCATTTGACATAAAACATTTAACTTTAGCGTCTAACATGTCATCCATGGAAAGTGTAAAAATATTTCCTTCTCTTTTTCCTTTTAATACTGTTTCTCCATTTTCATTTATTATGTTACAATATGGATGAGTGAAACACACATCAAAACCGTTATCAATAAACTGTGAGATGCTAAGTAGATTATAGGATAGATTATTTACCAAGAAGATGTTGGAGATTTGAAGAGTACTTGGGCTTTCGATTGTACATTTTCCAATGATTCTTCCTTCATTCTTGTCTCCAAAGGTTACCGATCCACCTTTTGTAACCTTCTTCAACTTTGAGAACAAGTTCGGGTCATCCATCATGTGCCTCGAGCAACCACTGTCAAGAAACCACTTGATTGATGTGCCTTTAGATGTATGGCTTCCCTGCAATGTACAACAACGATTTAGGTACCCTTTTATTTTGGGTCCTTACGAGTTAGTTATTCACCTCTTTGTAAGAGTATCTTTCGGTATCCATACTTGGGTGATCTTTCTCGGTCTAGAAAATGGTGAGAATGTAGATGAAGAAGCAACATAGTAGACATGAGGTAAGAATATATTTGGCCTTTGGCCGAGTATTCCCTTATGCATATTGTATGGTTGTCGTTTTTGATATGTTCTTGTGTTTGTGTGCATAGTGCGTGGTCTAGATGCATGGAATGAATTTCGTGTATGCATTAATGGTTTCTTCTTGTATCTATATGGCACATAATTATATCTTGTATGATATGAAGAAGAAGCATGATGAGATGAAGGGAGAGGGGGTCTAGGCGTCACATATATCTTAGGTGTTTCTATTTTCTTAGACGAAATGAATTTGGTTGGTTTATGTAATGTCTCATTTTTCTCAATGTATCCTAATCCGGTTTTATCACTATCATGTTTTTGTGATGAAATGATGCGATCTAGCATGTTTGTTCCCGTGTCAAATTGTTTCACCATTTTCTCTAAGTCCGTATTCTTTGATTTCAAATTTGAAATCTCAGATTTTATTTGATTTTTTGTGTCGTTAATGATGAGATCTCTGATTTCAATGCATTGATGATGCAAGATGACTCTTCTTTTTAATCGTTTAATTGAGAAACAAGGTTCGTGTTAGAAGATTCTAACAACTTCTTGTCTTCAATTAATTGTTTTTTTTCTTTTGCGAGAGTCTTTGTAAATGTATGCAATTCTAAATATTGACTAAATAGATCATCATATGTAGGTTCAGAATCAGAGTCAGAATTAGAAGATACCTCGTTTGATGCTTTAGATACAAAGCATACTTGTGCCGTCTCTTCTTCGGTATCAGTCTCAGAGTCGGATGTGTCACTCCAAGTGGAGGCCTTGAGAGCTCTTTTCCTTTTTTAGGTTCTGAGACGAGTCTAGTTTTGGTCCGATCCTTGTCAAGGTGTTTGTTTGTTTGTTTGTCCTTGTTAGGGCAGTCATATGACAAGTGTCCAAGTTTCTCACATTCATAACATTTTACGTCCTTGTCATTAATTTTATTTTTATTTATTTTAGTCGAAGTAGCCTTAGGTTTGTTTTTAAATGACTTTCTTCTCAAACTCTTAGACAATAGTATTAGATCATCATTATCTGATTCGGAAACACTATCATCTACGTGATCGGAAGAAGTAAAGACGTATTCATTTGATTTAAAAGCAATAGTCTTACCTTGTTTTGACGTTGATTCTGATTTCCTTAATGTAAGTTTGTTTTCGTATACCTTTAGCGATCCGATTAGTTCCTCCATTTTTATTGATTTTGTTTCTTTACTCTCCTCAATTGCTGTGACTTTAGGATCCCATTCGGATGGGAGATTTCTTAATACCTTTTGGACCTTTTCCTGCGTAGAGAAAGCTTTGCCAAGAGACTCAAGAGAATTATAGATGTTAGTCAATCGTAAATCCATATCAACAATAGACTCAGTTGGCAATAATTTGAAAGACTCAAGTGTGGACATAAGCATATTAATCTTAGACTCATTTACTTGGCTAATCCCTTCATGTTTCATCTCAAGAATTCTCCACATCTCTTGGGCACTAGAGCAATTAGATACGTAACTAGATTCACTTTTGCTTAGCCCGTTTAAAAGTAATTGCATGGCTCTAGCATTCATACTTAGTCTCTTTTTGTCATCACTAGTGTATTCTTGTTTCGGTTTTATAACTTCTAGTGTGACTCCATCAACAGTAGATAACTTAGATGGAACGAATAGGTCGTCTTCTATAATAGACCATAAATCAATATCAATAGCCATAAGAAAGAGTTTCATTCTAAGTTTCCATTGGATAAAGGACTCACCATCAAAAAGAGGAGGCATTTGACTCGACATACCTTCTTGCTCGGTTTTAAAGCTAGTGGTTACCATCTCATTAAGATCGTTGGATCTCCTTGTTGTGAGTAAGCCTGTCTCTAATACCATTTGTAGGACCTGTAAGGCACCACTAGAAGGGGGTTGAATAGTGGATGCGGAAAATTTGGTTTTTAAAATATTTTTACCAAAAAACTCATCTTCTGAAAACAGTTTCTGTTTTTAGATCCTAATTTAAAACGTTTGAAAGACTAGGTTACAGACTTCCAAAAATTTTGACATTTGAAGAGATTTTACTCTCAGATGTTTTGAGTATCCCCTTTAAATTTCAGATTAAAAGTCAACCTCTAGCCCGTTAAAAAATTGTTTGTGGTCAGATTGCACAAATCTGCCAAAAACAGCAGTCGGATTTGAAAATTTTATTCCGATTAATCCGTAACTCTAAATGGTCTAAAAATTTAATGACAAACCCCTTACAATATTTAATTTAATGGGTTGAAATAGTTTTGAAACATTCCTTTGGGAAGTATGTCAAATACGTTGATGTTCTCAACCTTTGCAAATCTGAAAACCAGATTACAATAGTCTCAGAACTATTAAGGTTTGATTGACTTATACTTGTCCAAATGGGTTAAAATTGCACCAAATGAAACTTAGGATGTGTGGCTATGTTTCTGCAAAGTTTTACGATTTTTGAAATTCGTTTGCTATTTTTAAGAATGCGATGAAATGGATGCAGAATGCTGGAAACTGAAAGTACTGTGTAGTAAAGTAAAGAACACAAGGAATTTTATACTGGTTCGGTTAAATCAACCTACTCCAGTCTTCGAGGATACCTTCCTCGATTATCACTAAACAAAATTAACACCTTACCACAAGGGTTGCTGGAGTTACACGCCAACTCCACCCTTAAACAAATGTTACAAGCAATCACACTTTTCACGAACACCACCAGCGAACGGATGAATGTTTGATCACACCTTGATCAACCTTTTACAACAATGAGGCGTGTATGGTGGTACAAACAAAGCCTATTCAATATGTTTGAATATAAGTACAATAGGCTTGAGAGGAGAAGGAGAAGAAAGAAATGTAGAAGAAGAGAGTGGAGAGTCTTTTTGCACTTTGGAAATTATGAGACTTGTCTTGCATTTGTGTGGCTCTCTTCTCTTCTTTTTATCTAGTCTTGGCCGCCCACCTAGGGCTTTTCTTCACCTTGAGAATTCTCTTTTATGTCCTTGGGAGAATGCCTTGTGTAAATGTGACATCAGCTTGCTTACATGGCACAACTTGATTGGATGAGTGTCTTGGTTTTGCTTACTTGGCACATTATGATTGGTCCAACCTTGTCGCCATTTAGTAGCTTTAAAAATCTGAGATTAACATCTAAAACATGTGACAAATAAGGTTTAAAACATTACCAAATAATCAACAATTAATCCCAACAAATTTGGAAGCAAATTTGTCTCCATCCAATACCAAAAAATTGGCCACCATATTCTCACATGCTGAATTTTCAGCATGTGTTTCATTTGCTAAAAGGTTTGAAATGTTACCTTGTGTAGCTCCCTCTATTATGTCACTAACCTTGTGTGGCTTATTCTCCACCAACCAAGATGTCAACTAAGCTCCACATAAGCTCCACCAAGCTGAGATAGGCGTGTGATATGTCTTGAGCATGTGCTGAATTTTACTTTTGTAAACTTTGTCAAATATTTGTACAATAATTACACATATATGGTATATTCCAATCAGCCCTAATTTGAATGTTCTAGTACACTTTAATATGTCTTGAATATGTAAAAAGTGTCTAGATACGTGTTACATGTCATGCCAAAAACGTTACATGTGTTGTGTTCGTAGAAAACCGAATTTTCGATTTTTGTCGATTACACGATTTTTCTCCGATTAAATTCAAACTTTTTGCACATGCTATATATATTATGTCACACATAATATACATAAAATAAATTGAATATTCAGCTCTTAATGGCTGAGACAAAATGGCGCCCACATGTGACAAAATAGGTTGAATTTTGAAATCTCCACAAATTGGTCTTAATTGGGGGTGATTTGTGTGTGCCAACATGGAATGATTTCATGACTGAGTATAACATGTTAGCCACGAAATTTGTGGCCATTTTTGAAGTATATGGGCTGGCTATCTATATATGGCAAGTACGTGATACGTTGGCGAAGTTTCGGTAGTCACCCGATACGGCAATTTTTGGTTTAGAACCTTGTAACGTGTCGTAATAATTTTGTCATCACCATGACTTATATCATATGATATAAGACCTGAATATAATCATAAATATGAGGTAAGTATAGTGGTGTGACATTGACATACGTTCCATTTCCATATATATGTAACGTGTCGGCAGTCAATCTATATATATATATATATATATATATATATATATATATATATATATATATATATATAACGTGTGAAAATAAGTGGGAGGAGACTTTCCATTTCCAAGTTTGTTGCCATCGTGCCTTCTCCAAATATATCTTCATTTAATGAACTAGTTAGTTCATTAAACTAAGTACTTCACTTAATGAACTAGTTTAGCTCATTAATGGTGGCACCTGAAATTAGTTCAAACACAACAAATGTTTGTCATTTGATGTAAGCTTTAAAGCTTCATGGCTTGTTAGTACGGCAACATTATATATAAAATATATACGACAAGTTTGTCGCAAAAACGTGTCAAGTAATAAATTGTGTCATGCATTTCTTAAACACGCGTTATTTAAATCATGTATTTTGTGAATCATTCAAACACTTTTTCTCAACAGTCTTCTAGGCTAGGACTTTTGCAGTCCTAAACTAGATATCTTAAAGACTAATTTAACACAAGAATCAATATTTTTGAGTTACTACACAAAAAGTTAAAGTCCTGTAAATTTTACTAACTTTCTATCAATATTGTCCACCCTTTAAATTTATTTGAGGGGCCAAATGTTCTTATTTTTTTTACTTTCTAACAATATTGTCCACCCTTTAAATTTATTTGAGGGGTCAAATGTTCTTATTTATTTAAAACATTGAAGTTTATTTCTAAAAAATATAGAAATTTTTAAAGTCGTGTAGTCATAATTTTTCTAAAAACGGATTCTGATTTTTGAAAATTCAAAATCAGATTACATAGATGTTTTTAAAAGGGTCCGAAAAAATGTCTTTTTCTGCTAACCACTATTCATCCTCTCTTCTAATGGTATTTGTGTAAATGTTATGATCCAACAAGATGTGGAATCAAATCAGTTCTCAATCTGGCCTATGCTCGGGTATCTCCCAACAAGATTAGATCAAACTTCATCCTGGAACCAGATCATGTCCTAATTGATCATAAAGGTCGAAGCCCAAACGTCAGGTTGACCTAAGTTGCAAATATTGATGTTTGTACCCAAAAATCTTGTTAACTTACTGCCACGGTTCACCCATGTATGCTACTAATTAGTCAAGAATAAATAGATCGAAGTATGTAAAAAATGCACCTTATTTTACTTTTTCAACTCATTCTTTTTCATGCTGATGCCTGGTATTTTTCACTGTAACATTGGTCCAACGTTTGTTGTAACATGCAATCACATGAGTATGGTATTAACGAACCGAACCAAATCGAATAATAGGTTTTCGAATTCGGATTCGTTTAGATAAACGAACTATCTGGCTCGGTTCATTTAGCTAAAAAACTTTAAAATTAGTTCAAGTTTGGCTTGATAACACTATAACTGTTTAAACAAACCGAACAATTCACAAATAGTTCAGCTCGTTTTAATAAACGAACCCAAACAGCTGTTTGAATTCAGCTCATTTACCGACCATTATCTAACGAATACGAACCAAATACAAACCTCGAACAGTTCGCGAACTGTTCGGTTCGTTGAACAGCCCGAGTATCCAAATCCTTCATCCGTAATTCACACGAAAAGCAAGGCTAATTTCTCCGAGATGGTTATTAGAAGAAAAGGATATTCGGTTCTACAAACATCTGCCGCTGGTACCAACCACGTTGGTGCATGAAACTCAACTTTCGCTACGCATTAACAGCAAATAACGAGACTGCCCCTAACTCTAACTGTACTCACAAATCTATCATCCATACTTGGTCCTTCTAACATAAAATGAAAAAAAAATACCCAAACAAAAATTCACCTCCTATTTGACTGCCAAAATCTACTACCTAGAAGTAGTTCGACTATCAGACCAAAGAAGACCATCTGAACCTTAAAAACCGTTCAGACACGACGAAAAAGCTTGGAAGAAGAAACAAAACAGAGGCCGGAGGTGTAAAAACTGGGAAGAAGATCATCTAACTCAGATAAGAATTTGACCGGAAAAATCATGTCTAAATGGATGATAGCCTGGGCTTCTGTACAGACTCTTCTTTGTAAAGTAACCTCCTCTTCTTGGAGCCATAACCTTGGTATTGGTATATCAGGTTCTGCAGGCAATGCATAAGACCCGAGACATCGAACTTCTCCATAAAAGTCATGTCCGTTGCTCTCCATTTTGTTCCAGCAAAACGCTTGTATTCTTCTAGGAAGGAAGACTCACACCAATTCTGCAATTTCCTAAAGCAACCCACAAGGCAACCAGTCCGATGCTGCAACAGAAACAAATTCAGTTATAATGGATCAATGCTACGAAGGATAAAGATCACTATGATATGCTACATTGATGTTCCACAATAAAACTACCCTCAAGGGTGGACGGAAAAGCTGGGTCTAAACACTTTTTCTTTTTTTTACCAAAAGGCACCAACTTATTACATAAAAGATACCGATTGACCGCCAGACATGTAATTTCTTAACTGCTGGAAAGATGCTACTTTTTGGTTTTCCCTTCTCCCTGCTCCTACCCCATACCCCGCAAAAGATAAAGCAAAAAGGAAAAAAAAAAGGCAAAAGCAAAAGCCAAAAGGGTCAAATGGAAAGTTTTACGAAGACGTTAAGACACAGACATTGATAAAAGACATTTTCACATTAATACACAGAGCCTGCATTCTCCATTCTGCATTTTTTCTTTGTCCAATTGGTGTAATCAAAGAAGAATTTGATGACATTCGAAGTTGACGAAAAATTAGGCAATACCAAACTCTATCTATACAACTAAAAGTCACACAGAAAAAAGAAAATGAAGGTCCACCGTCAATAACTGAAAAGCTTTGAGACATCCTCCAATGATTCAGAGAAGATGAAATCCAAAACAATAATTTCAGAAGAATTTGTATCAGAAACCTTTGCATGTGCTATACGCCTTTAGAGACAAGACAAGAAAATAAGCCGAATAGATGGGGAGAAAGAGTGAAACACAGTTGCCAAGAAGACTAAGATGACAAACATGTTACATCAGATAACCTATACAGTTGATCTCTGTGCATAAAAGCAAACTGATCCATGGTTATATAGTTTACCTTTCCACGTTTGCAATGAATAAGAATTGGATGATTTCTCACGTCTGAAATAAAAGAAAAAAGAAAAAACAAATGTCGGAACACATAACACAACATAGCGAACAGACAATTATCTTTTCAAGATTCTTACCAATTAGGATCTTCAAAGCCTCAGTAACGACTTGGACAGGTATAGCGCGCTCCTGCAAGCATAAAAGCAATACATGATCGACTAATTTCGCTGTTCATAACATCTCAGTTATTCTTTTTTCCTTCCCCCGGTAGTTAATAAAAGAAAAAGCCATAATTCAAGAAAATCACAGTGCAAGCAAAAAAGAAGTCGCTAAAAAAACAAAATTTTCTCCCAACTTTTTTTCTCTTTCAAGTTATATAACTTCTCCTCCATCACCATCACCACCCGTATCCCGAGGGAAGAGGGAAAGAGGAGGAGGTTGTTGGAATTGTAATCACCGCTAGAATTATTCCAAACTAAAGAATCTATATGTCCTTTAAGCAAGGATCAGGGGAATATAGAAAACTACCTTAGTACCATCAATTCCGAATTGAAAAAGGTTGATGTTATTGGATTTGATAAACTCCAAATTCTCTTCTGGATATGGCTCAGTACACAAGTATCTGCAACCAAAAGTTATACACGTATCAGAAAATTCCTTAACAATAGAAATTTACAGACACCTAAATCTAAATTTCTTGAGTTCCAAAAGTTCAAAACTAAACCAAGAAAATCAACCAAAAAACTGGAGTACAAAAACAAAAAGGAGAGAATTTGCGCATACATGATCGACTTCAGTTTCAAAGACTGGAGAAACGGAAAACTGCAAGGCTCCGGAAATCCAGAACGATAAATGCTGCTATCCTCCACGGTGGAGAAATTCGAAGGCGGAATCAATTCGGCGCCGGAGCCGGCGTCGGCACTTCCACAGCCACCGCTTGGGAATTGCTCTTCTTCTTCTTCCAAAATCACACACATTTCAGTTACAACTGCCAAATTCCTCATTCTCGAAACGAAGAATTTTCTGAATTTCCGAACGCCTACAATACAATTCTACTGATACTGCATGCTCTCCCGGTCTCTCTGATCAAGAGAAAAAGGGTGGAAGATTAAGCTGTTATTTTATACCGTAAGAATGGAGGTTTTTCATAAACCGAAGTACAGTAGGAGTTTGGATTCAATAGGCTTCTATGGTCTAATACCTACTTTTATTTTAATTTATTAAGAGCTAGGGTTCAAATAGTCTTCTATGATCTAATGAGTACCTAATAAATTTATTATTATTAATTACTATACGATTATTAAGGTTATACATATCTTAATATAGTTTTACTCTTTTACTATAGAAAATATAATTTTTACACAAATGATGCCACTATTTGTAAATCAAATATTATCAGGTTAAAGAGCATATATGATTATTAAAATAATACTGTATTTAGTATTTTATAATACTTAAATTGGTACTAGTTATATCAACAATAACAACAACCATACCCAGTATATCCCAACCACAAAAAAAGTTATCGCTAGGTCTAGAGAGGGTGAGTGGTAGGCAAACAATCCCTCCAGGGGTTTTAACGAACCGAACCGAGTCAAATACCAGTTTTTTGAATTCGGATTCATTTAACTGAATGAATTGTTCGAGTTCGGCTCGATAACACTATAACTGTTTAAACAAGCTGAATAATTGAACAATTCGTCTCGTTTAATTAAAGGAACCCAAATAGGTGTTCGAATTTGGCTCGTTCAAGTAAAATTAACGAACGAACTCGAACCAAATACAAATTTAAATCGAACAGCTCGCAAACTGTTCAGTTCGTTTAACACCCCTACCTCCACCCCAAAAGATAGAGAGTTTGTATCTAGTAAGATCTTGACTTTATATGTACCTGCAAACATGACACATTAATCGGATAATTTCGTTAAATGACCATGTTTTTATCAAATTCATCTAAACATAAATATAATGTAAAGTCCAGAATAATGACGGAAGTATATAATGTTTATTTGGTTTTGAATTAATAGTTAAATATTTGATTGCGAAGTCCACTCAATATTTTTTTGTCATGGCTTTTGTTAAACCAAAGAAGGCTAGGAGCTGGGATATTGGTGGACTTATCGACTATTTATCTAATAATTATTTCATTTTGGCTTATTATAAATATTTGATTATAAAGTATATTTCATATTTTTCCCCATGGTATCTTTATAAACCGAAGTTTGCCAGGAGTTGGGATTCCCATGGGCTTCTATGATTTTGAACTACTATATTTAAACCAAAGCTTTATCACGGTAACATGATAAACCAAAGCTTATTTAAATACAAACTCCATTTTATAATTTTTTGCGTCATGGTTTTTCTTATAAACCAAAGTATGCTATGATTTGATAACTACATGTATAAGGATTTATTTGGCTTATTGTTTGGTTATTTTATGTTTTGCCTACTATATTATTATTTGATGAAAATCTCCATCTCTTACTTTTGTCATGGTTTTTGATAAACTATAGCTGGAGTTATGATAGACTTCTATGATTTATATAAACTTATCAGATAATAAAGATCATCTCACTTTTTCTATTTCGTTATTTCACGTATTTAACTGGTAAGGTTGTTACCTTGTGACCTTCAAGTCACGAGTTCGAGCCGCAGAAATAGCCTCTTGCATAAAAAAGTGTAGGGTAATGCTGCGTATATCAGACCGCGAAGCGATCTGGCCCTTTTGTTGGACCCTGCGCACACACAGAAGCTTAGTACACCGAGAACGCCCTTTTATCTCACGAATTTATAGTTTGTGTAAGGGATATAATTTAACCTCTGTAGTCTAACTATCCTAATATTTAATTAATACAAATGTTCGTTTTTTAATACTAATCAGGATAGCTTTTGAAGACAAAAGTTAACTTTTAGAAATAGACAGAAAGCGTCTGCAAATTTTGAAACATTTAAACATGTAAGTGGTTCAGAAAATGATAAGAAGGTTTAATTCGAACAAGTTAATCCTTAACTTTCTGTTTACTATCAGCATATTAGTCACTAATTTAAGAATACGTGTATAATTTTCAAAATCAATGGTATTAAGTGGAATCAAGGACTATGTGTATTTAACAAAAGAAAGTGTGTGTTTATCAACTATCTTATGTAAATGTGATTTTAACATGACTTAATAACAAAAGATTATTAATTCCAAAAAATTAATGAGAATATATACAAAGACCAATTATATCATCTTGGAGAGAGCCTACAAGAACCAAAACGAATATTATGTGAACATTACCTCGACGGGGTCAATGAGTGATCAAGAATGTCTAGGACCTGGAAAGATGACTTCCATTGCACTTGGTAGGGTGTCTTTCTATGGTCTCTCTAACTGGGAGAGCCAACGTCATAATTTGTTGTAGTGGGCTCTGGTTCGTGCGGCCCCCTTTATATATATATACACACACATATATGTATATACATACATATATATATACATATATGTGTGTATATATATGTATATATATGTATATATATATATATATATATGTATATATATATATATATATATATATATATATATATATATATGTTAGCTTAGATAATTCAACGTCTATAACTCCTACGTGATTTATGACAAATTATTCAAAATTGGGAATTATATATGTGTCCCAATGAAGGATCTTTATTTTTCTGATTGTTATAGTCGGATGAAATCACAGCAGGCAAAAAAAAGAGGCAAAAAATGAGGCCTCCTATCATAACCCGCCACGTGTTAAAAAAAACATTTACCAAAATTTTTTTTCAATCCCTTAGTAATTTTAACACATGGCGGGTCTTTTTTGCCTGCTGTGATCTCATCCCTGTTATAGTGGCTACCAATAATATGATTAGGTCATTAGGACGTTACGCAGTGTATCAACAACTGTAATGAGTGATTTAATATCACCAATATTTACGTGCCATAAATCGCTTTAAATGCTATTATTGGTCAGATTAATTATCATGACTTAAATTACGAATACTACAAAAAAGAAAAATGTCTGTTTAAAAAAAAAGGTGCGCGTTTTTGTATATAATCTGTTTGTAAAGCTGAGTATTTAACTAATCGGGATATGTATTACAATAAATATAAATGCTATTTTCTAATCCTCGAAGAGGACTAAAACATTTACAATCAAACGAAAAGCAAACTTTTTCTTTAAGAAAACAACCACAAAATACATGGCAACTCGAACTGCGTAACAATGATAAATCAATAAAAAGGTGTCCCAGGACGTAGTTAAGTTGGTACTCAGATTGAGAATTGGTACCAAGAAGTCAACGGTTCGAATCCAGGGACACTCGCATTGTGCGTGCTCTACTTCTGCTAGTCTGTATGAGACGATTGCTCCACTTTAGCTAGTTTGTAGGAGCATCTTGTGTGGGTTTTCGAGTGTAGTCTCACCAACCTAGGAAGCTGCTGAGCATCTGATTTGCATCCTTCACAAAACTCCATGGAACTGGGACAGTAGGACCCAATTGGTACTTAGGTTGAGAATTGGTACCAAGAAGACAACGGTTCGAATATGGGGATATTCGCATTGTGGGTGCTCTACTTCTGCTAGTCTGTAGAGGTCAATTGCTCCACTTCTGATAGTTTGTAAGCGGTACCTTGTGTGGGTCTTCTGTGCAGCCTCACCAGCCTAGGAAGTCGCTGAACATCTGATTTGCATTCTGCACAAAGCTCTATGAAATTGTAGGACCTCAAGACGATGGATTTCGCTTTTCGCTATCCATGAAAAGGCAAGAGGTTGAATTGTTCTCAACAGCTGAGGAAACGACAAACCAAAAAAATGATAATTTATTGATAAATTATAAAGTTTAATATGTTTTTACTTAATTACCGTATAGTTTAGAAATTAGACGCCTTAAACAATTTCCAACTTTGTAATTTGCTAGTAAACTACAATTATTTTTGCATTTGTTTTATCAAAAGCTTACGTCTCATTGTCTTTCTCCAATGTTTTGTTTGGGTATGTTCTATTTTGAGATCTCTAAATCTTCTAAAATTGCAATGGATAAATCAAGTAATGATTATGGAATTAGTTAATATGTGGATTCAACAAAAAAGAAGAACGGAAAAAAGAACGTTAATATTATATATACATAATATATGTGATGTGTGTATATATGTATGAGTATTTATTTATGTACATACATGTATGTATACACATATGTATATATACAATTAATCAGTACATGGAATACGGATAAGTAAATTTTATTATGTACAAAAATAATTATTTCTATGTATTCCATTTGTAATTATCCTACATATATTTTTGCCAATGCAGATGAATGGGCCTGGTACAAATTGTTTGCAGAAATATTGGCGACTGATAATTCCTTTACTATTAAGATGCCGAACAGACCCCTTCCTGGCGCGTTTGTCTATATTTTCAGATTTTGGATTTATTGACTCCAGTTACTCGGCTTCTGATTTGTTTTAAAGGTCAAATGTTCGATTCTAGAGACACGTACAGTGTGGGTGTTACTCTGCTGCTAGACCGAAAGACTGGTTTACAGGGAGACATGTTGTGTGGATCACTGGATAAGATCTCACCAATTTAGACGGCTGCTGGCTCTTGATTTGCATTTTCTACACATGCTTTTTGAGACTAGAACGATAGAAGACTTCAAAATAAAGTATTTCACCTTTATACTCCTGCCGAAAATGATTAGGCATTTTGACCATCACATCACTTCTCTCCTAAACAAAGAATTATCTTCCAAAACCTCTCATAACGTTTGGTCATCTCCCGAGATCTTATATCAGGGAAGATAATGTTGTTTCCGCACTAATTAAGTAAGAATATTTTTGTTATTCGATCTCAAAAAGTAAACGTTAATTATTCCACCGCTACCCAAAGTATGGGAAAATCTCACTTATTAGCCTAACGTTTAGCACATTACTCAATTAGCAGTCTAACGTTAATGAAACTCAGTTAACATCCAATATTTGTCCAATATGGCTCACTTGTAGCCAGTCACCGGAAGGTAAATTACTACAGCAGGTTTTCTCTTTTTTTAAAAAAAAATTTCTAAAAAAATGTTATTATTTCTAAAAATTGTAAAAATTAAATAAAAATATTTTAAAAATGAAAAAATTAGGGAAAAAAGAAAAATAATAAAAAATTACTCACAACGCCCCAACCCTCCACCCCCGCACCCCACCCCCACGCCCACCCCTACGCCCACCCCCCTTGTGCACCCCTCACCCCAGGCCAAATTTTTTTTCAAAAATTTTTTTTAACTCACTCATAACGCTCCGACCACCCTCGCGTCCCCCAACCCTCCTCTCGCCAATTAAAATTTTTTCTAACTCACCCATAACGTCCCAATCACCCCCGCATCCCATCCCCCACCCCCGCGCACACCCCAAAAAAAATTTAAAATTTTTTCAACTCACCCACAAAGATCTGACCATCCCCCAAAACCCGAAACAATCCAACTTCCCAGCCCAAAAAGAAAATGACAATGTTTTTTGTCAGGTTATCATGAGGTTAAATTTTCTAAGAGAATTTCTTCTGTGTGTTGAATGTTGGAGGAGCGCAAATGACGATGTGCATGATCTAATCGCATAAGTAGTTCATGCAAATCGTCAATACCTATTGCATAAGTAGATTGTCATTTTCTTTTTGGGTTGGGGGTTGGATTGTTTGGGGTGCTGGGGGATGGTCGGAGCTTTGTGGGTGAGTTGAAAAATTTTAAAATTTTTTGGGGTGTGCGCGGGGGTGGGGGAGGGGACGCGGGGGTGGTTGAGACGTTATGGGTGAGTTAGAAAAAATATAAAAAAAATTGGCGAGAGGAGGGGGTGGGGGGATGCGGGGGTGGTCGGAGCGTTATGAGTGAGTTAGAAAAAAAAATTAAAAAAAATTTTGGCCTGGGGTGGGGGTGCACGGGGGTGCGGGTGGGGGTGGGGGTGCGTGGGTGGAAGGTTGGGACGTTTTGGGTAATTGTTTATTATTTTTATCTTTTTTTCCTAATTTTTTGATTTTTAAATTATTTTTTAAGTAATTTTTACAATTTTTTAAAATTTTTGAATTCCTTTTAAATCACTTTATTCAAAAATACAATTTTATTTTTTAATTAAAAAGGGTCGCATGTCAACTCCTGGTTGGTCTGAGAAAGTCAACGGTTGATCAACGATCACCTCGCTACAAGTGAGCCATTTTGGACAAAGATTGGGTGTTAAGTGAGTTTCATCAACGTTAGGCTGCTAACTGAGTAATGGGCCAAACGTTAGGCTAATAAGTGAGATTTTCCCTATATAGTATATCTCAACGTTAGCAAAAATTATCGCTAGAGTCTGGGAGGGTGAGAGATAGACAAACAATAACTCCATCCCAAATGAGAGAGTTTGCTTCCAGCAAGACCCCGGCTCTGTATTTGCTCGCATAGATGACACAATATTCGGGATATGGTGTACTAGTGTGTTAGTGAAGGAATTTAGTAAATACAAGTAGAAAGCTTTCGATATTAAGATAGTCATAACCGTGTATATATACAAATAATGAAAGACAAAGACAAAGACAAAAAAGTGCAAAGTCAACCTAAAGTTTAGAAAGTGTCTAAGCCCCTACAGATACCTAAGGTGACTTTGTATCCTGCATAAACCTTGTTAACCTTAATCACCTGCCTCCATAAACTTATATCATAGACCATGTCCTTATAGAGGTGCAAATCTAGTAGGTCATGTCTAATCTGCTCATCCCAAGTCAGTTTGGGTCTGGCTTTACTCCTCCTCTCCTCTACAATAAGGCTTTCAACTGCTCTGACAAATGTTGTTGTCTCTCTCTTCTGGACATACCCAAACCATCTTAGTCTTCCCTCCCTTATCTTATCTGCTAGCCACCCCTAACCTTTCCCTAAATATATCATTTCTGATCCGGTGTCCCTAACCTTTCCCTAAATATATCATTTCTGATCCGGTGTACCCTTGTATGCCCGCACATCCACCTCAGCATCTTCATCTCTGCTACTTCCATCTTCCGCGACTGTGTCTTCTTGATGACCAGCAATATGTTCCATATAACATTGCCGGTCGTACTGCCATCCTATAAAATTTTTCTTTAATTTAGCTGGAAAAGTCATGCCACACAGTAACCTTGAGGCCGCCCTCCACTTACACCGGTTTGACTGAACTAGGTGTAGTACATCACTGTCTATGTCCACATCCTACTGTACAAATGATATTTGGTACTTGAACTTACTTACATGTGATACCACTTGACCCTCGATGGTGAGCTGGCTATTCTCACTGTTGACTGCATCGCTGAAGTTGCGATGTAGATACTCGGTCTTAGAACGCTAATCCTTAGGTCTCATACTCAGTGTATGTCTACTCTCTACGGCTAATATAATATCGTCTGCAAAACGTATATACCACGAAACTGTCTTTTGGATCGGCCTTGACAACTTGGTCGAGGAAAAATGCAAAAAGAAATAGGCTGAAAGCAGACCCTTGATGAGGGTCTTCCTTTGCCGGGAAGAAGTCTGTATTCCCCATAGGCATACGAACGGTTGTTTTCGTCCTACCATACATATCCCTAATTACGTCTATGTAGTTTATAGAGATTTCTCTTGCATCCAGACTATCCCAAATTAGCCTACGTGGTACATTATCATATGCTTTTTCAGATGAAGACCATATATACATCGCGTTTCTTCTCGCTGTACTTCTCCATCAAACTCCTTAAAATGTGTATTGCTTCCATAATTGACCGTCTTGGCATGAAACCAAATTGGTTCACCGTATTACTCTCTCATAACTTCATAGTATGGCTTAGCAATTCAATCCCCCTGTAGTTCTCACAACACTATGCGTTTTCATTGTTCTTATATAGAGAGACCATGATACTCCTTCTCTACTCGTCTGACGTTTTTCTGTTTTAAAATAAGGTTGAACAAAATTGAAGCGGCCTTCACAAAAGGCACGCATCACTAAGATCTAAGTTTTATTCTATTGGAATATAATTCATTTAGCTAGGTTTTCCTAGTTGTAAGCGGAACTTGTAGCAACTGGTAAGGTTGCTGTTTTGTGATCTTAAAGTCACATGTTCAAGCCACGGCAACAGCTTTTTGCACAAAGTACGTATATAGTAAGATTGCATACATCAGATCGCGAAGAGATCTGGCATGTCTCCGGAACAGCCCCTCTCTGTACCCTGCTCAAACGCGGGAGTCTAGTACACCGAAAACGTCCTTTTGTAAACACGGAAGCCTACTGCACCGGAAACATATTTTTTTAAGATTTTCCTGAATTTGTTACCTTTTTGCTCGAAAAGCATTGCCCCTGGGTTAATGGCGTTGCATAACACGATTTGATCTTTCTGAACTATCTCCTCATTATTAAAAAAGTGTTGTGGGCTACGTACTTATACTAGTGGAGGAATCCTATAACTAACTTTTAAATGGAATTTAATTTCATCACAATCTCAACTAGATTAATTTTATCTTTTTTCACGTGACATTTTCTACGCATGAGCTGAGAATTGGTGTATTCATGAACTTGAGCTGAGAGTTGTGTGTATCTTTTGAGATGGGCTTCACCTTCTGAGCTTGAGTTGAATGCATGTCACAACTCCCTCTCAAGTCTCAAGATGGCCAAAGTTTATATGCTTGGTTTTTTCAGCTATGTTACTACAATTTTGTTGTGAGAGAACAAGGGTATGAGGGAGACATCTTTGAGCCCCAAGTCTAATAGAAGATAGGACAATTATTGGTAGCAAAAAGGCGAAATCCCTCGCCTTAGCCCCCACCGCCCCATCTTTATAGAGCATTGTGGATGATGCAAATCAGGTGTCCAACGGCCTCCCAGGTTGGTGAGGCCTCACACGATGATCCACACAAGGTGCCCCCTATAAATTAGCAGAAGTGGAGCAATTGCCCCCTACAGACCAGCAAAAGTAGAGCACTCACACTGTGTGTGTGCCCAGATTCAAACTCTTGTCTGCTTGATATCATTCAAACCGAATATCAATTGGACTACATCTTGGGAGGAGAAAATTATTGTAACTTACAAGTTGTTGATGGGCTTTTGAAAACTGTTACTTCCTCTATTCCAAAGATATTGCCACATTTAAGTTTTAAATATAGTGTAAATTAAATTATTTCTTTGCATGCTAAGAAGCTGGAAAGATTAAGCGTTGCATCTGAAAAGTCTTTGTGTTACTTAGTGTACATGAGATATATCTCAATTGGTAATCGAGTAGCAAATCATACAACAAGGTTGTGTTGCGTGAGCTTGTCAGGACTAAATATGGACAATAAAATTCAATGACAGGCCTGGTTAGTGTGAGGTATTGTCAAACTTCTATCGTGTGAGATATATCTTAAGTTATATAGGTTTCATAGTTCAAAGGTTATAAAATGGGTTTTTTAAATTTTGTTTTCCAATAAAAATCTATACATATGAGGAAACAATCATTTAATTCATTGGTTGATCATTAAAACTATCATCAAATTCCAAATCGACCTTTTCATACATTACTTTGTTACAATGTATCGTCAAGTTTTGCTTAGAATAATAATTTTAAAAACTAAATATTTTTTTAACACAGTGACCATGAAATATCAAATTATGGAGTCAAACTTTTTGTTCAACTCTATGTGTCGTCCGGTGTCTCCGCCGTGAGACTAATTGGAATCAAACTTTTCAAACAAATTAATCCATGCATGCTTTAAGTCAAATGGTAAATATTAACTGTGGTCATGCTCTGATATAGTGATTATTTCCAAAATTATCTGTTTATTTGAAAACAATATTCTTGTGTATTTCCGACTATGCCCATGGAAACAGACTTGGGAAAAACAAACCACCAATGCTGCTAACTCAATCCATCATCCATGGAATAAAAAAGAAGATAGGAATTGAATTATTTTTTAGAAGTATCTTTTGTAGTTTAGGATGTAATTTATAAAATAGATATTCATATATTTAAAATTATGCATATATTGTTTTCATATTTGATAGCCATATTTTGAGACAACATAATGCTTCAAATGTTTGGAGTCTTTTGTACGATTTGTATCTCGGAGATGATTTAGTGATTTCTTTGGTTAATACAAATTTCTATTTATCAAAACAAGTAACAGCCAAGGCTGGCAAGTTCCCTTTAGCAGCCACGTATACATCATTTGACAAACTAAGAACATATGCATTTTTGAAGTCTTAGATTTGTATATTGGGATGTAATTCACAGAATATTTATCCATGTATTTAGGATCATGCATAGGCTACGGTCGCAGTTGATTTCGACATATTAAGACATGTCTAATACATTATATAGTTCTTTTACATGGATGAGATCTCCTCATTCTTTTTCCACCGTTCGTCACATGTTCCCCACCTTTTCATCTAACCTTACCTAACTCATCTTGGTGTTACGTGACGGACTTTGGGAAGGGGTGAAGAAAGAATGGATGAAGAGATATCTTCCCTTTTTCATATATTGCATCATGCGCATGTACTGATATACTGTTAACAAAATTTGCATTTAAACAAATAATAATAATGGCACATCTTTCCGCCGGCGCCCAGGTGGTCTCCTCCGTGAGAGCCTTTGAAGTTTGAACAGACACGGCGGTCGGTGACGTCACCCTAGTCTTCACCTACGGCACATTAAAGAAAGGCTTCCAAAACCACGTCCTAACGGAGGATCTCATGTCCACGCGTGACGCTTCCTTCGTAGGCAAATACACCCCAAACGACTCCTTCCTTCTCGTCTTCGGGCCTTACGACGTTCCTTTCCTGATCAACAAACCCGGTTTTGGTCATCGAATCCACGGCGAGCTCTATCGGGTCAGGTCTCCGATCGGGGACTTGTTCGGCTGGAGGAATTGGAAGGCGTTGCGACTGGACATTACGAGAGGTTGAAACTAAAAGTGGTGGACGGTGAGCGATCGTCGGCGGAGGAGTTGGAGGCTTATTCTGCTCACCGGAGCTTTGTGGAGGAGTTTTTTAAGAGGTGCGGATAGGTGAATTGAACGATTTTTCGAGAGAAACGGGGAAGAATTACGTGAGAAGTCTTAGGCCTTTGGGTTCTACTTTTGTTGGTGATGTCTGCAATTTCATAAGAAATTCTGATGCTTGAAATTTGGCTGCTTTTTTTTTTTTTTTTTTTTTTTTTTT
>AP025066.1:21829074-22055790 GCA_036186865.1 Eustoma russellianum
TTTTTTTTTTTTTTTTTTTTTTTTTTTTGTTTATGGTTGTGATAATTCATTATTCAATTTTGTTCTGCATTCTTTATATGATTTGATAGATCTGTAGTACGAGATACCAGAAATTAGGATAGAGCTATTAATTTATGAGATTGATCAGGCTGGATTTAAAGATACAGACGAAATGAATTTTAGGGAACAATTTGAAGATCAGGTTCGGTTCGAACATGTTTAATGAGATTCAAATTTGAATTCGAGTTCGAGTTCTTGACGAACTTAAAATTAAGCTTGTATTCGATTAATAAGTTTTAGAAAAAGTTTGATTCGGCTTGAAAGCCTGTCTATGATTCGTGAGCATTATTCGATTTACAAACTCAAATTGACTTGTGAGTTTGAGTTCGATTCGTCGACTCAAAATCGTGTTTTCATGTAAACTATGGGCATATGAATCGCTTCTACGAATCGAGCCTTCGTCGAATATTCGAGTCGAATAACATTAAGCTTTAATTTGATTCGTAAAAGTTTCGAGCTAAAATTATGATTCGGATTCGAATTTGAGCGAAGTCCTTAACGAATTAAACTCGAATAGCTCGCTACAAACTCGATTCGCCTGCACCTGTAAATGAATTCTTTTCGTTTTCTTGATTGTCTTTCTGCAGTTGAATTGATGGTCGTTGTAGAACTATTTTCATGTATGCTTCAAGCAACTTATTTGCCTTTTTATCAGGTGGATTGGTATCCTGGTTGAATAAGACGTATACCAAATCACTAGTGTCTAGTTGAATAAAACTAGATCCCTTCTATGGATTACTAAGCATTAGTATGTTGGAGAAATGAAATGGGAAAAGATTGGATTGCAAGTGGGTTTGTCAAAAGTTGACAACCACCATACTTTGAACTTAATTATGATTAGTGTTCGTTAATAAAAAGCGGAAACTAAAAATTTCTAAATTATCTACGTAACGAGTAGATGATTTTTGGCTTTTGAATCACTCGATTCCGATACCGGGTGAATGAGAAATTAATGCTCAAAGTTGAGTAAAATTGGTGGAAATTAGAAAAATTGGTGATGTGGCCTCTTGAGGAGTGAACACATCACCAATTTGCTTGTATACCACATTGCCCACTTGAGAGAGAAAGGCCACCATATAAGTTTCAAATTGGAGCTTTCTAATATGTGCCCTTGGGCATGAAAAGTTTTCTGACGGAGTCAGAACGCAGCTCAGACAAGGTTCACCACACACGCGCGTGCGCCGCCGCCGCCCGTCCGTCCGGCTCGTCTCGTGGCTCGTGGCTCGTGGCTCGTACGGTTCTTATCTTTTTGGATAAATTTTCTTTTACATTTTTCCAGAAAAATAATTACTTGATCCTACGGTCTACAATTTATCTGCGGTGATCCAACGGTCAAGATCAATTCTGATCCTACGGTTTATCTGCGGTTGATCGCAGTTGCTGATCCTACGTCTCAGATTTGATCTTATCTTCGGTTTACTGATCCAACGGCTTACGTTTGTTCAGACAAGGATTACGATCTAACGGTGGAGATCTTAAACTGGTTTAATCCAACGAGAAATCAGTATACCTTTAACAGGTTCGTCGATGTTCCTACGCTGTAGTGCCACTCGTATGAACGAAAACGGTTGTATCCTGGGAGACGTTTGTTCCATCCGGTTGGGCACAGTATACCGGAACAATTCGTCTTAAGGACAGAGTCCTTACACTCGCCTCGGTTTTGCTTGCGTTTTTGTTGTCAATTTACTCACATGCACACAGTGCACTTGTTCTGATTACAGGGTTAACATTCTTAAGACGAAGTCTATGATATATACTGTAATCTGGTTCGGTTTCTGTTTGCATATGCGGCTTCTGTTCGTACGACATTAATTGGTTTCGTGTTCTGTTCACTGTATTGCATTTAACAGAAACTGAAATATGGAAGGCGAAAGTTCCAACTCGTTCAACGGTGTGCATCTAGGCATTTCTGAGGAACATAACAATGCTGTTCCTGTTGCACCCGCTGCTCTAGTCACTGCTCCTGTTCCTGCTGTTGGACAGGTTGAAAAGCCAGAGAAGTTTGGAGGAAGTTACTTCAAACGCTGGCAGCAGAAGATGTTGTTCTTCTTGACCACGTTGGGTTTGGCTAAGATGCTGACTGAGGATCCTCCGGAGGTGGTGCCGGTGGAAGACCAGAATGTGAACATGCAAAACAATCTGATTGCTGAAGCATGGAGTTACAGCAATTATGTTTGTTTGAGTCACATTTTAAGTTGTTTGGATAATTCATTGTATGGATTGTATTCTACTTATAAAACTGCGAAATCCTTATGGCAGGCGTTAGACAAAAAGTACCGGACTGAGGATGCCGGTACTAAGAAATTTATTATTGGAAAATTTCTTGATTTTCAGATGACAGATTCCAGGACTGTTGTTTCTCAGATTGAGGAACTTCATATGCTTGTTGCTGAGATGAAAGAGGAGGGTATGACCCTCAGTGAATCTTTTCTTGTTGCTGCTGTGATTGAGAAGCTTCCTCTTTCGTGGAGGGAATTCCGAAGCTATCTCAAGCACAAGAGAAAGAAAATGTCTTTGGAAGACTTGATTGTCCGACTCCGTATAGAGGAAGACAATCGAAGGGCAGACAAGAAGCCGTCTTCCAGTTCTGGCCATGCAAAAGCTCATGTTGCAGAGGCGTCGAAAAAGAAGAGAGGAAATTCTGTCGGAGTGAACGCGAAGGACAAGAAGATTGCCAAAAAGTTCACTGGAAAATGTTACAATTGTGGAATTCAGGGGCATCGTAGTGTTGACTGCAGGAAGCCCAAGAAAAGGCAAGAGAAAGCCAAAGCCAACCTTGTAAGTGCAATGGATGATTTGGACTTGTGTGCTGTTGTTTCTGAATGTAATGCTGTAGGTAATCCTAGCCAGTGGTGGGTGGACACTGGCGCCACTAGACACGTTTGTGCAAACAGGGGAATGTTCAAGGAATATTCTCCTGCGAAAGACAATGAAAGGCTATACATGGGAAACAAAGATAGCTCGAAAATTGAAGGTTCGGGCAAAGTGATTCTGAAGATGACCTCCGGGAAAGAATTGACGTTGCAGGATGTGCTGCATGTTCCCGACATTCGCAAGAACTTAGTCTCTGGTGCTTTACTAGTCAGGCATGGATTTAGGCTAGTATTTGCTTGTAACAAATGTATTCTGACTAAGAATGGTGTATTTCTAGGGAAGGGGTACCTGATGGACAATATGTTTAAACTTAGTGTTATAACTATTGTACCAACGAAGACTACGCCCGATGAGGCTAATAAGACTGCTTCTACTTCCGCTTACATGCTTGAGTCTTCATGTTTATGGCATTTACGTTTGGGTCATGTTAATTATAAGTCATTACAAAGAACGATTAATCTCGACTTATTATCCAAACTAAGTTTCAATAATGAAAAGTGCCAAGTTTGTGTTGAAGCAAAAATGGCTAAGTTACCATTTTCTTCAATCAAAAGAAACACTGAAGTGTTAGATTTAATTCACACAGATGTTTGTGATTTAAAGTTTGTGCAAACAAGAAGCGGTAAAAAGTACTTTGTGACTTTTATTGACGATTGCACTCGATACTGTTACGTTTATTTGCTAAGTAGCAAAGATGAGGCGTTAGATGCTTTTAAAGATTATAAAAATGAAGTTGAGAATCAACTTAGCAAACGAATTAAGTCAATTCGTAGTGATAGAGGTGGCGAATATGATGCACCGTTCAATGAATTCTGTTCAGAACATGGCATTATTCATCAAACGACTGCACCATATTCACCTCAATCGAATGGTATTACTGAACGCAAAAACCATACTCTGAAAGAGATGATGAATGCTATGTTGATAAGTTCGGGCTTACCGCAGAACTTGTGGGGGGGAAGCAATTCTCTCCGCCAACGTTATTTTAAATAGAATACCACCAAAGAAGATGGATGAGACCCCATACGAGCTTTGGAAAGGCCATAAGCCTAGTTACAAATACTTGAAAGTGTGGGGGTGTCTGGCGAAGGTTGCAGTACCCAAACCAAGACAAGTTAGAATTGGGCCTAAAACAATTGACTGCATATTCATAGGATATGCAACTAACAGTAGTGCATATCGATTCTTGGTGCACAAGTCCAACATTCCTGGCATACATGAGAATGTTGTCATGGAATCAAGAAATGCAGTGTTCTTTGAAAATGTCTTTCCAAAGAAAGACGAAAACAGCGAAGAAGCAAGCACTAGTAAGCGAGTGCGTGAGACGACTCCTTAAGAAAGTGAGGAACTGCGTCAAAGCAAACGAACTAGAATACCTACATCTTATGGACCAGATTTTCTAACATACTTGGTAGAAAACGATCCAAGAACGTTTTCAGAGTCGATGTCAACTCCAGAAGCTCCCTTCTGGAAGGAGGCAGTAAACAGTGAGATAGAATCAATTCTTCAAAATCACACGTGAGAGCTGGTAGATCTTCCTCAAGGGAGTAAACCACTTGGATGCAAGTGGATTTTTAAGAAAAAACTCAAAGAGGATGGATCCATTGATAAGTACAAGGCCCGGTTGGTAGCTAAGGGCTATCGACAAAAGAAAGGTTTTGACTTCTTTGACACTTATTCACCAGTAACTAGGATTACTTCCATAAGAATGCTAGTTGCTATTGCTGCAGTCTACGACCTAGAGATCCATCAAATGGATGTAAAGACTGCCTTCTTGAATGGCGAGCTGGAAGAAGAGATTTATATGGAACAGCCTGAAGGGTTTACTGTCCCAGGACAAGAAAAAAAAGTTTGTAGACTTGTTAAGTCTTTGTACGGACTTAAACAAGCACCAAAACAGTGGCATTTGAAGTTTGATCAAGCCATGATGTCAAACGGTTTCAGGATCAATGAATGTGACAAGTGTGTTTACATCAAAAACACACCAAACGCCTATGTGATAGTATGTCTCTATGTAGATGATATGCTAATCATGGGTAATACACACGACATCATCTTGAATACCAAGAAGATGTTAACGAGAAATTTTGACATGAAAGACATGGGGGTTGCCAATGTTATTCTAGGAATTAAAATTTTTAGGGTAGCTGAAGGATTGGTCATGTCTCAAAGTCACTACATTGAGTCTGTTCTTAAACGATTCAATATGCTTGATGTAAAACCTGTAAAGACCCCACTGGACTTAAGTATACACTTGAGGAAGAACCGAGGTGAACCTGTAGCTCAATTAAAGTATTCACAAGTCATTGGGAGTCTGATGTACATAACAAACTGTACAAGACCTGACTTGGCTTGTTCAGTAAACAAATTGAGTAGGTTCACCAGTAATCCAAGTGACGAACATTGGAAAGCTCTAAATAGAGTGATGAGATATCTAAAATACACAATGAACCTTGGATTACAGTACACAAGATATCCAGCAGTATTGGAAGGATATTGCGACGCAAACTGGATATCAGATTGTAAGGATTCTAAATCCACCAGTGGATACTTATTCACTGTAGGTGGTGGTGCTGTATCATGGAAGTCTACAAAGCAGACGTGCATAGCTCGGTCAACTATGGAAGCTGAGTTTATAGCACTCGATAAAGCTGGGGAAGAAGCTGAATGGCTTCGAAATTTCCTAGAAGACATTCCATGCTGGCCTAAGCCAATCGCTCCTATCAGCATACATTGTGACAGTCAGTCAGCTATAGGACGAGCTCAAAGCAGCATCTATAATGGTAAGTCACGACACATACGTCGGAGACATAATACCATTAAGCAGTTGATCTCTAATGGCGTGATTTCCATTGATTACATAAAATCAAAGGAGAATCTTGCGGATCCGCTTACAAAAGCTTTGCCTAGAGATCAAATGTCAAAATTGACAAACGGAATGGGACTTAAGCCTACAAAGCATGAATCTTTGTAACGGTAACCCAACCTTGTTGACTGGAGATCCCAGAATCTTGGTTCTGATTGGATTGCTAAGTTATGAGGATTCAGTTAGCACTTACTCATTCCGTTAAACAAAAGTGCTATCTGCAGAGAACCGTTAGGTTAAGCTAATGCCTTTAATGATGTCCTATATCTTGATAAATCAAGTGGGGTATGACAGAATACTCTTGATAGGAATCACCTATGTAAGTGTGAAGTGGGGCCGCTTCTATGAGAATTCTGATAGGCAAGAATTCTCTAAAAACACTTTCTGAAACCAGGGTTGTTCATGGCCATAATGAACACAACCATGAGAACCAAAAGGGGTGTTAAAGGAAATGTTGTGTGAGTATCATTGTCTAGGTTCATAGTAAAGGCTGATAGTTCAAGACATCAGGTCACTACCCAGCTGAGTGGATCTGATGGTACATCACTAAGAAAGGTTCAAGGCCAGAAGCTACCTCTTCTGATGCAACATTTCTTTGTCTGATTTCTCGATAGAGTCTGCATTCAAATTTGCATTAATTTTCATTCATGTGGGGGATTGTTGGAGAAATGAAATGGGAAAAGATTGGATTGCAAGTGGGTTTGTCAAAAGTTGACAACCACCATATTTTGAGCTTAATTATGATTAGTGTTCGTTAATCAAAAACGGAAACTAAAAATTTCTAAATTATCTACGTAACGAGTAGATGATTTTTGGCTTTTGAATCACTCGATTCCGATACCGGGTGAATGAGAAATTAATGCTCAAAGTTGGAGTAAAATTGATGGAAATTAGAAAAATTGGTGATGTGGCCTCTTGAGGAGTGAACACATCACCAATTTGCTTGTATACCACATTGCCCACTTGAGAGAAAAAGGCCACCATATAAGTTTCAAGTGATCGCAGTTGCTGATCCTACGTCTCAGATTTGATCTTATCTTCGGTTTACTGATCCAACGGCTTACGTTTGTTCAGACAAGGATTACGATCTAACGGTGGAGATCTTAAACTGGTTTAATCCAACGGTCCAGATTCGTTCTGACCATAAACCGACTTCAACCTCCTTCAACCTCCTTCAACCACCCTCCATCTATATATTTTCGTTGCCATGCATGCATACAGAACACACTGTATTCAACACACAGTACCGCATATATTCTTCAAAGCATTCTGCATTCCACTACACGAGAAATCAGTATACCTTTAACAGGTTCGTCGATGTTCCTACGCTGTAGTGCCACTCGTATGAATGAAAACCGTTGTATCCTGGGAGACGTTTGTTCCATCCGGTTGGGCACAGTATACCGGAGCAATTCGTCTTAAGGACAGAGTCCTTACACTCGCCTCGGTTTTGCTTGCGTTTTTGTTGTCAATTTACTCACATGCACACAATGCACTTGTTCTGATTACAGGGTTAACATAGTATACAATACAAACTGTCTGATTCTTTAGTTAACAACGTTTAAGTTTGCTCAACTCGTCAATAAGATAGAAGATGTATCTACACAGCCGTTTTCATTTTCAATGGAGTTAAGGACATATTATTTCTTGACTTTGGAATATGATAGAATAAAACAAAGTGATTCTCTAAATTGGCTGCGCTTATTACATTGTGAAGTAGCAGTTGATCGGTACTGTTTGACACAATTTTCATTATGGCTCATTAGAAAACAACATCTGTGTATTTCTAACACATGTGTATAGTTGCGTACATCCGACTCCTCCATACCCTTTATAGACGGAAGTTTCTAAGTCAATGGGGTAATATTGTTATTGTATATATCTATACTGGATAGTTTGATACTTGTGAGTTGTAGCACGATGGAGTGAAATTTTCGAAATTTCATGGTGTTGTTGCCGCGCTAATTTTGATCATGGAGAAAAACCATTGGTTGTTTTTTTACAATATGGACAATTGGTGAAGTATCTCGTGAAAAGGGGACTTATGAAATAGGGGATATCCCTTCATCTATTTTCTTTCACAAAATGTGTTACTATACGACAGGTAGAAGTAATGGGTGGTGAGATTAGATGAAGGTTACCCGCATCTAGTCGCACCACCCCACCCTGCTGCCACATGTCACGTGGTCATGAATGGGAGAGACAGAAAATCCCATCACCATGAAATAGGGCTAGGGTTGTGCATCTGGCCTTGGTTATTGAAACTAGACTGATATATATATCTGGTCTCTGATTGAGTGCTCTACAACGCCAACAAGGGCGATTATCCTTAATCACGTGTAGGCGTGTTGACGAGCAAAATCGAGCAGAGTATTATGTTTTTGAATTCGGATTTATTTATCTTAACGAGCGGTTTGACTTGACTCGTTTTCTAAAACAAGCTTCAAATTCTGTTCGAATTTGGCTCGAAAACGTTGTAACTCTTTAAATGAGCCGAATAGTTCACAAACAATTAGACTCGTTTTAGTTAATGAATCTAACTAAATGTTCGAACTTGGCTCGTTTAAATAAAATTAACGAACGAACTCGAATCAAATACGAATCGAACTCAAACTGTTCGCGAGTAGTTCGGTTCGTTAAACATCCTTAATCACGTGTCCATCTGTTAGTATGTATCTGTTTAGATGTTACATTTGCTCAACCATCTTTGTGCAGTTTTTCTGCCTTTTTTTTCCATGTGCAACTCTTGTGTTGAGTCTGCGACCTGGTAATGCTTTGATTGGAGAATTCTTTATTGTATTTGTGGTTCACTGCTAAAGTACTAAAGGGATTTCCAAATGCTTGTTAGAACTCTGTTTAACAAATCACCTTCATCATGCATTTGAACAAGTACCACAATACTTGTCATACAACCATTTACACGCCATAAATTTTGCAACGATTCATTGCACAAGCGATAGATATGTATTTCAAGTCAATCGAATTAAGAAGAAAAATTATAAATATTGGCAGTTTAATTTATTAAATTAAAAGTAAGTAGCTTGACCGTTATTCTTGATTATTGCGTCAGAGTTGAAATGACGGTTGTTGCTTATATCTATTATGGCAGGCCAATGAGAGGTACCAATTTCTGGCACACCATAAAACATAGTTTTCTGCCACCAGGTCCTAAGACATAGCCTAACTGATTCCGGACAGGGGTTCTCGAAAGGAATGTCATGGTTCAATTCTTGCCAAAGGCAAAAAAGCCCCTTTCCAGCAAATGCATAGTGTGAGATATTCTTGGCCTGTAGGCTTGCCTGCAGTGCTGGGGGCTCCTTATGCAGACTACAGTGTAAATGATCAAGCTCCTGCTAGCGGACCATTGGGTACCTGATTTACCTCCCTACACTACCTTTGAGACTGAGTGTGGCAGAGACCCTTACTGGTTGGGGTTCAACCTTTTTTTTTTTAGTTTTCTGCCTGCAGGAGGTAAGATTCCTTCCATAGATTATTGAGGAGTACACAACAAAAACTCTCTTTCAGCTAATCATTGTAGCAAAAAGTAGAATCCCAATCCCAAGGGTTCCACACACCCTGGCCCGACGAGACAGCTCGGAGGAAGTAAATCAATTACTCAGCGGCCCGTTAAGGAGAGGCACAATATCCACAGACATACTAGGAGCCCACCCTCAAGACCTCCATTGGAGTCAGAAGATGTTGCTCCTACGCTGCAGTCTGCGGGACTCAAACCTTACATCTTGTAGCAGACCAGCCCTTCCGGAACCAACCGAACTATGCCCTGTGGGCTCAGTTAATCAAGCTTCAGTGTGCTTAACTGGCTAATGATAAAAGAAGAATCTATGCAGGCAGTAGTGGATTAGTTTATACATAAAATTGTGAATATATTATTGATCAAGTTAAATCTTTAAACATATAAGAGTTATCTTTTAAATAGCCTCCTAACAGAGGGCCACAAATGGCTCTAGTTTGCCAACGGCTACGTTATTTATCTAACTGCTCCGTTGTTTAATCCACTTAAAATGATGACTGATCTAAGTATACATGGTATATACTAGTGTATTTCTATTATGTATGTGTATGTGTGTAAGCTCTCTATATAATGTATATGTATATGATGAGTCTAAAACTTTGAGATAAGACAGAACTATCCAATGGTCAACAAACAGTCAACGTTAGAACACTTCAGCTCAGCTATATCTCAGTCCAGCAAATTCTTTCCCTGGACCAAAGGGCTGCACCTCTGCTCTACACTTCTGCCTAATCTAGAGATTTTACCTCTGATTCAAACAAGACCTTATCACTTCGGCCTCAGTAATTAGATACCTCAGTATCAAGCAAGCAATTTTCGCCACCAACTGCACTTCAGCTCTACCGCAGCCCCGAGCTTCAACCTCGGTCTCGACATGAGTAAAAACCTGTCCTTAAGCAACTTATACAGATCAGAGTAGGATATTTAAGGGAAATATCTTGGCCCTATGGGAACACTTGGCAGAGCTACATCATAAAGATTGGCTATCGCCGATTCTACACGCATCCCAGATTTGACAACATGCAAAAGTACCTATCTAATCCTACTGAACACCTACAACAAAGTAGCCCCCAGACACACGTTTCAGTGACATCCACGGTCAGAAACATTAAACAACGGGATGAATAAAGGCAATAGAGGGGGCACAAGGAGGAGGTCTTAAACCTTTCTTCTTCAAGACTAATACAGAGAAATCTCCATACAAAAACTGTGAGATCACCTCAAACTCTTAAAACACAAAATTATCTCAGTGAGAATAACCCAAACTGACTTGAGCATCGGAGGGTTTAACCCGTGGTCATAACCTCAGGACCTCTGATCTTTGCTTCTCTGTGCAGGTCATCAAGGAAGTAGTTTGTATACACCAGTCAGGAAGAGCTAACGAAGTTTATTCCGGATCATCTCTGATCCTTGGGGAAGATCCAGCTTCATCATTTAGCGTTAGAAGGAGGGCCTTCTATCCCTCTATCCAGAAAGAGATTGAAACAGCCAACATTCTACAATGGCTAGAGGCAGGCGTGAGGGATTGGGTGAGTCATCCAACCCGCAATGACGAATGGTTACTCGCTCAGATATGCCAGAACACGATCATCTTGAACATGAGCAACATTATCCAACTCCAGAAATATCAATGGAGGAATGAGACAAAGCGATGAAATATGTCGCTGAAAATTAAAAAGTATTTGAGGCTGTAGTGGACAACTCAAAGAAAAGCAAAAGGAAGTCGAGAATATGGATGAGGATCCCCCCTTCATCCTAAGGAACTATCACAGAATCAATCCTCCAAACCCCTAAAGGTTTTATGGCGGATGCTAGGAGATGCAGCTTCAAAGCCCCAACAGTGGAATCGGAGCCTATGGCCAGACAGTGTCTGAGTGTAAGGTCTCGATCCCTTAAAAGCATCCCAAAGGAAGATGAAGTTCATCGTAGGCCGAGAACTTGCTATGAAGAGCATAGACAAGAGTTTGTTCAGGCAGTCCAGGAAAGTCCTTTTTCCTGGGATATTGTAGAGTACTTGGCACCAGATAGCTTCAAGGTGACAAAGATGGATACTTATAATGGGACAACAGACCCAATGGATCATCTTTTTCAATTCCAAACTGCGATGAGTCTGAAAAATGTCCCAGATCCCTTGCATTGCAAAACTTTCCCAATGTATTTACGGGGAAAAGTTAGAAGATGGTTTCAAGAGCTCCCATCCAAGTCGGTGGGATCTTTCAGGTAGTGGGCGCAAAAATTCAAATCCCAGTTTGTATCCAGCACACCATTTGTAAAGAAATCATCACATTTAATGACTTTGAGGCAAGGTCTAGATGAGTCTGTGTTAAAATACATGCAACGTTTCTCAGATGAATCACTGCAGGTCAGTGACAGAAATGAGGGTGTTAAAGCGGCTGCCTTTATCAATGGGCTCCGAGCTGGCCGCCTCTTCTCTCAGTTGGTCGAGGAGGGTCCCACAACATTAAAAGAGTGTTTGGAGAAGGCACATCAGTCTGCCCGAGGTGAAGAGGCAAACAAATTGAAAAGGAGTCGAGCAGGGAGCTTGGCAAGAAAGCCGATCTAGTTACAAAAAAGAAGATCGGCGCAACGAAGGAAAGGACCGCGAGTGGCGCAGTGCGTTCGATCGCATGGGTGGAAGAGGTAAAGGAGGTAAAGAGGGTTTACCCTTTTTAGCCTCTAAAGATAATATTTTAACTGTCATGGAGAAAGATGGCTTGAGGGTTGATCCTAAACCTCTAAATGGACCCAGGGAGAAAAGAGACCCTAAGCTATACTGCCGATATCATGAAGATATTGGGCGTAACACAGAAGATTGCAGGCACTTGGCTCAAGCCATTCGGCAACTGATAGAGCAGGGTCATTTAAAGCAATTTTATGACCCACGCTCACGCCTGCACAATCGTTTATACTTTCAGCAGAACCTCCAGAAGGACAAGTGTCGACCAGAGTCCCCACCTCAGGACTACAGGCCGGATAATGATGAAGAGCCCCAAGTCGATTCCATTATTTACACCATCTCTGGAGGACCATCTCATCCAAGCCGAGGTGAATCCAGTTTGGCGGAAACCTCATCTGGTCCACCAACTAAGAAAGCTAAGTTAATTAAGGAGCTGACCTATGGGACAGAATATCCCATTCCACTTGACTCCAACAACACATGTTTAGTGATAGACTTGTGCATACACTTAGCTCCCGATAAAATTGTGGAAGTGCGACGTGTTTATGTGGACACCGGCAGCGCCGTAAATGTGATGTACTACCGTGTATATCAGCAGCTGGGCCTATCGGATTCTTTAATGAGGCCAATCAACCACTTCACTTAATGGTTTCAATGATGCTGTAGTTCGGCAAGCAGGACTGGTCACACTTAGTTGCAACTTTGGTAAACCTCCAGCATATCGTTGTCTATGGATAGATTTTATGGTGATCAAGGAGTGGTCTGCTTACAATATTCTGTTAGGTCGGCCAGCCTTAGTGGCTTTGGAAGCTATTGTGTCACCTCTGATGTTAGCATGAAGTTTCTCACTCCAGCTGGGGTGGTGACAATCCAAGGTGACATACAAGTGGCGCAGAGTTGCTACATCGTCGCTACTCAAGGCAATGAGGTAGTGCGATAGGTCAGCTTTGATGAACTGATACCTTCAGATGAAAAACGGTTATAGTTAGGCGATGCAGTTCAGGACTTCATCCTTGATCCAAGCCGCCTGAAATTGTTATAAAAATCGGGACATGGATGCTGTCTGAGCTGCTAACTCAGCTTCAGGCTTTGCTGAGAGAATTTTCAATAATCTTTGCATGGACTGCCGAAAATATGCCTGGAATCCCCTCACATTTGGCTGAGCACAAGCTAAATGTTGATCCTCAGATAAAGCCAATAAAGCAAAAAAAGCGAAATTTTTCTCCAGAGAGGATCAAAGTAATTGCAGAAGAAGACAAGAAACTCCTTGCTGCAAAATTTATTGTGGAAGTTCTTTATCCAATTTGGTTGGCTAACCCTGTGGTGGTCCCCAAGCCAGACGAATCATGGAGGATGTGTATAGATTACATTGACCTCAATAAGGCATGTCCAAAAGATTGTTACCCACTACCTAAGATTGATAGGTTAGTGGATTCAACGCTTGGTCATCAGATCTTCGATTTCTTGGATGCCTTCAAAGGCTATAATCAAATTGTCATGGCAAAGGAAGACGAAGAAAAAACTACATTCATAACATAGTCAGGTACTTATTGTTATGTAACCATGCCGTTTGGATTGAAGAATATTGGGGCTACCTATCAACGTTTGGTCAATTCTTTGTTCAATGAACAAATTGGCCGGATAATGGAGGTATATATAGATGATATGCCCATCAAGAGCAGGTCTCTTAATCAGTATATTCAAAACTTAAGAGAAGTTTTTGTTGTTCTGAGGGATTCACACATGATATTGAATCCGAAGAAGTGCACATTTGGGGTACGCATTGGAAAATTTCTTGGATACATGGTCTCCAAGGAAGGGGTGCATGCTAACCCTACCAAGATTGAAGCTTTAAAGAACATGCATCCCCCCAGGAATATTAAAGAAGTGGAGAGGTTGACATGCAGAATAGCAGCGTTGAGCAGGTTTCTCTCTAAGTCTGCCGAAAGATCCCTTCCTTTCTTTCAGATCTTAAAAAAAAGACTGCTTTCCAATGGGATGACCAGTGTCAAGAAGCTTTAGATGAGCTGAAGTCCCATTTGGCCGAGGTGCCGATGCTAACCACACCTTTGCCTAGAGAAGTAATCTTTTTGTATCTTCCACATGCAAAGAAGCAGTAAGCGCAGTCTTGCTCAGGGAGCAGGATAATGTGCAAAAGCCCATCTACTTCGCAAGCAAAATTCTACATGGACCTGAAGTAAGATATCCCAATGCTGAGAAGGTGGTATTGGCACTCATAACGGCTGCAAGGAAGTTCAGGCCATACCTGCTAGCTCATCCCATCATAGTGGTGACAGACCAGCCCCTGAAACAAATTTTAACAAGGACAGATACTTCTGGCCGAGCTGTCAAATAGGCTGTGAAGCTTGCAGAGTATGATATTCAGTACAAGTCACATACTTCAATAAAAGCCCAAGCCTTGACAGACTTTTTGGTTGAAGGAATATCCTTGGAAGAGGAGGTTTATCCCTCAGAAGTTTGGACTTTATATGTTGATGGATCCTCTTCCAAAGATGGATGCGGAGCAGGTTTTCCTAATAATCAACCCCAACAAGGAAGAATTTGAATATGCCTTGCGTTTTGACTTTGAAGCAACCAACAACGAGGCAGAGTATGAGGCCTTAATAGCAGGGATAGACCTCGCAAGGAAGTTAGGGGCAGAACGAATCATTTCCCGAAGTGATTCGTAGCTGGTTGTCTCTCAGATCAATGGGGATTATTGAAGCCAAAGAGAAAAGCATGAAAAGATATCTGGCTAAAGTGCAGCAGCTCGGCCAGGCATTTGAGCACTTCAGCATAGAGCATATCCGCTAGTCGGTCAATAAAAGGGCTGATGCGTTATCTCGACTTGCTTCTTCTACTTCAACCACATTGGGAAAAAAGATCGTGGTAGAGCTAGTGAAGCGTTGTGCTTTTGACGCCAATGAAGTGCTGCAAGCTGATTATCACAATACTTGGATGGATGAGATAATCAACCTCTTACAGCATGGAACTCAGCCCGAGGACAAGTGAGCAGCTTGGCCTCTGCGATTAAAAGTGGCAAGGTATGCTCTCTTTAATGGTCACCTATATAAAAAGTCTTTTGCACTGCCCTGGTTAAGATGTCTAACCGAAGAGGAGGGAGATTACATCCTTCGGGAGATGCACCAGTGAATCTGTGGAAGCCATTCTGGTGCTCGATCTTTAGCATGCAAATGCTACCTTGCCGGTTATTATTGGCCCACTCTGTGTCATGACGCAAGAGAATTGGTCAAGATATGTCAATCATGCCAAGTCCATGCTCCTATCTCTCACTTGCCTAGTCAAGAATTCACTGCCATCGCAAGTCCTTGACCTTTTGTACAATGGGAAATAGATCTTGTTGGGCCTCTATCCCGAGCTCCAGGTTCAGTCAGATTCTTGGTTGTTGCCATTGATCACTTCACCAAATGGGTGGAAGCAGAACCCTTGGCTACCATAACTAGGGGTCAGATAAAGAATTTCTGGTGGAAGAATGTTATTTGTCGCTTTGGTCTTCCACAATTCTCATTTCAGACAATGGAAAACAATTTGCGGACGACCCCGTCAAGAGTTGGTGTGCAGAGCTTAAAATTGAACAACGATTCACTTCAGTAGCACACCCGCAAGCAAATGGGCAAGTTGAATTGGCGAATAGGACAATCAAGGATGGCCTGAGGAAGCGCCTATCCAAAACTGGGGCAAGATGGATGGATCAACTCCCAAGTATATTATGGACATACCGGACTACTCCTTCCACCTCCACTAAGGAAACACCTTTTTCTTTAGTTTATGGCACTGAGGCAGTCATTCCAGCTGAAATTGGTTCCAGTTCTGCTCGGGTAAATCACTACTCTGCTCAGACGAATGACCAAATGATGCGTTTGAATTTGGATGAGTTGGAAGAAAAAAGGGACCAAGCCCACGTTCGCATGGCTCAATACACAAATTTAATTGCTCAGTACTATAATTCTCGAGTGCGACCAAGGTCTTATCAAGTGGGAGATTTAGTATTCCGAAACAACGAAGCAAGTCATGAAGCACCAACTGAGACTTTTAAACCTAAGCGGGAAGGTCCTTATCGTATAATCAAGGTGACTTCAGCATGAGCATACAAATTATAAACCTTGGAAGGCAAGACTCTACCAAGATGTTGGCATTCTGCACATTTAAGACTTCTATATCAGTGATGTATAAGTGCTTCACCTCAGCAGAACTAAGCTAGCAGAGCATGTCTCAATATACGTTTGGGACAGGTATCCCCACAAGTACCCCACCTTAGCAGGACTGAGTTATCCAAGTAGGTCTCATTAGGTACTTGGGACAAGTATCCCTAAAAGACCTCAGCAGGCCTGAGGTAGAGGCCCATTTAGGGTCAAAAGTTTTGTGAACAGGATTCACAATCATCCCGATGAAGGGATGCCAAGGTGAATCATGACAGTGTACATGAGCCTCATCAACATCTAGCAGGTCTAGAAAAAGTTGTGTAAATCGTTTGTATAGCTATCAGCAGTGCTGAAGATTTGAATAAAGCAATGTTTTAATGGCAAAGCCAGTATTAAGATTTCGCAAAATGTTATCTTTCATCTTGTTTAATAGATCAAATAAAGTAATAGGTTTACTTTAGTTCAGACGTGTGGAATTATTTTGTTCATAGTCCAAGTATTAACTTACATTTCAGCTTTAGCTAAATCGAAGTTAAGTACTTACCATTCAAGAAGCTCAGCAGGGCTAGGGCCTAATAGGAGTGATATAAAACCCTTGGCAGAGCCGAGGTCAAGTACTTGCATTATGAAGCCAAACATGTTGGATAAAGTCTTTGGCAGAGCCGAAGTCAAATACTTGCATTATGAAAAAACTCAGCAGGACTGAGGCCAAATAAGGGCGATATAAAACCTCTGGCAGAGCTGAGGTCAAGCACTTGTGCTATGAAGAGATCCTTCTTTCATTAGAACTGAAGCCAATTATGATGTTTGAAACCCTTGGCAGAGTCGAGGGGCAGAGCCGAGATCAATTACTTGATTTTTATGCTATGAAGAAATTACACGCAAGAATTCTGAAAACAAGAACAAGGCAAGTTGAAGAACAAAAGTTGAAAGAAATAAGATTTTCATTAGAAAATTTACAACTATTAGAACTAATGAGAAGCGCAAGATGAAAAAATCCTATCCTAATCTTCATCTGGATCTCTGAGGTCAGCCCCATTCTTGAACAAAAAGATCCCAATCTTTGGGCAGCACAACCAACTCAGTTAGCTTCCTAGCTATCTCTAGACAAGCTGCCGAGTCAGCGTAGGAAAACACCACCAACTTCTTGAGGAGGCGATGCCCATGGGAAGACTCTCCTTCCTCCTGAGAGGGGCTTTTCCATGAACATGCTGCTCGGAAGCCCCCCATCATTTTCTCCCTCTGAAACATTCTTTCTAACTTCAGCAGAAGAAGGGGCTTTAGAGGGAGCAGACCTTGACTGAGGCACATGTGCCTCAGCTTCGGCAGCAGGTGGAGGAAGGGCCATGATTTGGGCCTCAGATTCCCCATCTTTGTCCATTGGCTGAGCTGCAGCCTGAACAGGAATTTGGGCTACAGCCTGGATGGGGCCAATTGAAGTTTCAGCTGCAACAAAAAAAAGGTTAAAGAGCTGAATGAAAGCATGAAAGTTAATTGATTCCAACCAGCAAAGAATAAGACACTACCTTGGACTCCAACTTCTGCAGGAATGGATTCAGCAGGGAGCACATGCATCTTAGAAGAGGCTTTGGTAGAGGCCTGTTCTGAGGAAGAATGCTCTTCCTCAGTCCTCTTCCTCTTCCTGGGAGCCATCTTTTTCAACTTGGCTATTACTTCAGACACCATTGCTCCTGCAAGTGCAATAACAAATCAATCAAAATATTTGGAAGACATCAAAGGAAATTAGGGATACTCAAAATTTCAATACATACCCATAACAACTTCCAAGTCTGTTGTACTGAGAATCCAAAAATGGGGGCCACACAAGTGATCCAGATCGGCAGCTCTTAAAACCGACCTGTTCACCTTTTTCCAGTCTACGGCCAGTGACAGGTTCAGCAATCTGGAGGCTTCATCGCAGAATTTTTTGCTTGGCCTCGAATTATATGCACTGTCGGACTTCTAATGCTCCCCTCTGGTAATCCTATCTTTTTGATAAAAAAGAAACGACCTTTCTAGTTCTTAGTAAAGGTGGGCATGTTGATAGCGTGGTCAACTTCTTTGTTAGGAAACCTCCTACTAAAGTAGAACCAACTATCTTTGTGTTTGCACACAAATATCTCCCTAAAAACTTTGAGGTTGAATTCCTCCCCAAGAGCTCTCAGGTAGAGCAGATAACTAAGGATTACTTTCAGACTATTAGGCATGAGTTGGGGCAGCCTAAGATTATAGAACTCAAGAATAAAGAATAAGGGCTCAGGAATTGGAAGGCTGAAACCAGATTTAAAATATTCCTCATAAACTGCTTCATACCATAGGGGTGGATCATAGGCAGTTTGATGAGGAAGAGGAAGAATGAGAAGAAAAACAGTTTACACAAATAGGAAAGATTAGTGGCTTTCAAAGTGCACGCTGAGCCTTGCACCGCCGGAGATGGTGATCATTTGTCAACAGACACGGGGGCACTATAGATTCAGGGGCAATTATAGAGGGTGCACCAGTAAGGCACAACCTCCTCAAAGGACGTTTGTCCTTGCTAGAATCTGTCCTCTCAGAGAGAGGATATTGGCTCCCATCGTTACCCCCAAGATTAGCGGGATAAGAATGAGCTGATCTATTTTGGGAATCTGAGGAAGACGAAGCAATAATAGCCATTGAAATGAAGGGAAGAATGAAGCTTACAGAGTTTTGAAGGCTAAGAGGAAGAATCACCAGAGTTGAAGACGAAGAAGACTTTGCTGAAGATGGAAACAGGAGGGAAAGGCTGTTGGAGAAGGATAAGGAAAACACTTATGAGGAAGAAATACAAAAATGTGAAAAGGAAGAAAAAACTTTGGGGAAAAACTTAGTCTTTAATAAAGGTGAATTTGAAAAGGCGCAACACCTCGTGTTTCCCCTTTTCGATTGTCTCAATCGCCGAAAAGTAATGATGAGATATGTTGTAACTAGCGCTGGCATTAAATGAGAAGAATAACTCAATTAAAGATGGACACGTCACCAACTCATATGAATAGATTTGTCTGCCCTTGCTGGTCAGCTCAGCCACACTAAATCTGGGGGCAAAGTGATGAGTCTAAAACTTAACTATGGGATAAGACAAAACTATCCAATGGTCAACAAACAGTCAATGTTGGAACACTTCAGCTCAGCTATATCTCAGTCCAGCAAATTCTATCCATGGACCAAAGGGTTGCACCTCTGACTGCACTTCTGTCTAAGCTAGTGATTTTACCTCTAATTCAAACAAGACCTTATTTGACCAAGGTATTCACTTCGGCCTCAGTAAGTAGATACCTCAGTATCAAGCAAACAATTTTTGCCACCAACTGCAATTCAGCTCTATCGCAGCCCCGAGCTTCAACCTCGCCCTCGGCATGAGTAAAAACCTGTCCTTAAGCAACTTATCCAGATCAGAGCAGGATATTTAAGGGAAATATCTGGGCCCCATGGGAACACTTGGCAGAGCTACAGCATAAAGATTGGCTATCGCCGACTCTACACGCATCCCATATTTGACAACTTGCAAAAGTACCCATCTAATCCTACTGAACACCTACAACAAAGTAGCCCCCTGACACACGTTTCAGTGACATCCATGGTCAGAAACATTAAACAATGGGATGAATAAAGGCAATAGAGGGGGCACAAGGAGGAGGTCTTAAACCTTTCTTTTTCAAGAGCTAATACAGAGAAATCTCCATACAAAAACTGTGAGATCACCTCAAACTCTTAAAACACAAAATTATCTCAGTGAGAATGGCCCAAACTGACTTGAGCGTCAGATGGTTTAACCCGGTGTCATAACCTCGAGACCTCTGATCTTTACTTCTCTGTGCAGGTCATCATAGAAGTAGTTTGTATACACCAGTCAGGAAGAGCTACGACGCTTATTCCGGATCATCTCTGATCTTTGGTGAAGATCCAACTTCATCAGTATATGAGTACATACAATGTATTTCTTGATTATATATACAGTTTAATGTATGTATTTATGTACTTCCTCTCAAGCTTTGTTATATATAGTCATACAATCAAGCTAGAAAGGAAGAATCTGAAACATCTTGGTAGATACAGGTTTTCTTATGCAAAATTTCCTTATACTTCTGTTGTATTATTTTTTTATTAATTCTTTTAGGTTATTTTCTAAGAAAAATTAGATAGGATATTCCTTTCTCATGTTACTAAGTTTTCGGAGTTTTTGGAGCCTATAAATATGTTCCTTTGTACAATATTTTGAACATCTCTTTCAGCAATAAAAATTCAATCAATTCTGAGAGTAGAAATTGTGGTCTAGATTTATCTCTCACGTTCTTCAAGAAGCTCTTCGAAAGTCTACCAAGGTTCTTGGGAAGAACTTTGTTGATCAAGCAAGGGTGGTCAGTGTAGATACACAACTGGTCTAATAAGGTTCTTTAGTATTATCTTTGTTCTTCATATTCTTTGTATTCTTCGTGTTCTTTCGGCGTGTTCTTAAAGTGTTATTCGTGTCTTTATGTGAGTTTTTGATTTATTATTATCAATAGATCTTTTTCAGGCATGTGATTCCGCTAAGCACGATGAAGTGCACATTAGGGCCAGCCGACCTCTTTTGTATTTCGGCGGTCAAAATCTTCTTACACCTCTTTTGTATTTTTGCATTTATTGTTTTAGGTTATTTTTTAAAATAAAATTAGATAGGATATTACTTTTACTTGTTTCTAAGTTTTATGAGGTTTTGGAGCCTATAAATAGGGCCCTTTGTACACTATTTTGATCATCATCTTCATCAATAAAATTTGATAAATTTGAGACTTTTCCTCTTATGAGTTTTTGGAGTTTGTCAACTCAAGCTTCGTCTTTTGAATTCAATCAATTCTGTGAGAAGGAATTGTTGTCTGGATTTATCTCCTAAGTTGTTCAAGAAGCTTTCTAAGGGTCTACCAGGATTCTTGGTAAGAAGGTTGTTAATCAAGGAAGGTTTGCACAGTGTGGATAAATACCATACCTAACAAGATTTTTCTAATCTTTGTTCTTCATATTCTTTGCATTCTTCGTGTGTTTGTATTCTTTGTGTCTTTTGTGAGTCATTAAATTTCTTTTTATCAAGATGTCTTTTGAAGCGTGTGATACACGCATCAACGTGGTATTAAAGCCAAGAAATTTTGTGCCTTAATTTTTTCAAAACCCTAGCCGTCTTTTCAAAAAAAAAAAACCTTTTGTTGAGTCTTGATTTTGGTTATCTTGGGTATTCTATCTTGCATCTTTCTTTTTGTTTCTTTACAAGGAATATAAATTTGCATAAAATTATGGTTTGTAAATCATTGGTAGAATATGCGGCTTTGTTTTTCTTTATAAAGGTGCAACATTTTCTCATTCTTGTTGTAATTAGGCACCTTATGTTGTTTGGTTATTGTGCTTGTTAATTATTCCTAATTCTACTTGAGAATTTAGGTGTAATTCTTTGATTTTTGATGTCCGTCATTATCCAAATCTTAGCCACCTTAAAAAAGCTTCTAACCTTAAAAGAACATCATAATCCAATTTTTTTATCCCAAAAAAAGGAAGAAAAAATGCGCACCTCAGCAAAATAATAGAGGTCACTTTCCTTTTACAAAAAAAGGTTTCTATCATAAAAAGAAAGAAAAAAAGAAAAATAAATTCCGCCAACAATCTTTATTTACTGATTTTAATTTTTTGTAACCCACAAAATTACCCAATTCAAAATATTCAAGAAACGTCCCGTTTGATGCTGACCTAAGCTACACATACTCATCCTAAACATTCTTGCACTCATTTCTTGAGTATATTTTGGAGATATTTAGCTTATCACTTGGCAATTCAAATTAAGAGTTGTTAAAGCAACTCCTTAGGATTCAATATAGTCATACAACATAGTGGATTTCTTATTTTTTTTGAATCTTTTTTTTGCATATATACTTGTATCTCCGTGTCTAACCTTGTTGTAGCTTGTGACCCTTCAAGAAAAAAAAGAATAAGACATTTAAACACCCTTGGGAAATCAGATTCACATATTTATTGGTCTTGATTAGTTCGAACGATTTGAATACTTGAAAACAAACTGACAAGTACATGGCTTTGAGTGATGAGATTCTTTGAGAGGTAAAAGACAATTTTTGAGTGAATCCATACACGAGAGTAGAAAGGCAAAAAATAAAGTTGTTTGGTTTTCACTAGCGTAACCCTTTCTTTCATCTTCGTGTTAGTTTTTTCTTTCTTCTCTTTGTGTTTCATTTCAGAATGGCTGACCAAAAGAGAGACACCACAACTGATGACACTACATTGGAGAAAGTTGAAGAGATGGTAGCAACAATAGCATGCCGCCTTGAAATGTTTCGAGCCTTTTAGAAGACTTGAAGCATTTTCGTGATTCTCAGACATCCATCCCTGAGCGTGCATCTCATTTTGAGCAAAGAACCATCGATCCAAGGTACACGTCCAATGTGAGGAGTTTTCAGAACTCCTCGAGCAAGGAGAGAACCCATTGAAGAGGAGGTGATGGATGATAACAAAGATGATTTGAGCTAGAAATGACATACCATCTACGTCAAAATCGTAGACAAATCCATCATTAGGATGAGCATGAGTTTGGAAAGCTAAAGTTGACAATCCTTCCATTTCAATGAGCGTGAGTTTGAAGTGAGAGTGCAAGGTAGATCTCATCTATTCGTGTCATTCTTTTTCTAATGTATGATTTGTTGCTATTTAATTTGTTGATTATGCTTTGATATGGTAAGATCCAATTCAAAATATTAGAATGAGAATGGAGGAGGGCAGAATAAATACATGGAAAGAAATAAAACATGTCATGCACAAAAGATCATTCCTTCACATTATAATATATTACTGTTTCAAAAACTACAAATTTTAACTCAAGGAAACAAATATGTTAATGAGTACTTAAGAGAATTGTAAATAACCATGATAAGGACTAATTTTCAAGAAGGTGCTAAGTGTACTATGTCTCTATTTTTGAATGGTTTGAGAAGAGAAATAGCATCGAGATCCAACCATATGCTGATTTGGAGCCCACTATGCACATGGCAGAAAAGATCGAACGCCAAATAAAGAGGAGAAACATGTAGCCTAGAAGCTTTAACCAAAGTTCAACAAATCACTTCAAAAGAATACAAGTCCAGTGAGCTTTGGAATGCCTAAAGCTACCCTCTCTTGGTTGACCCTACCGCCACTGTCCATGGACAAAGGAAAAGATATAATAGACGATAAAGCATCCTCCAAAGGTACCTCTACTAACTCTACTTCTTTCAGGTCAAGAGAAGTTGTTTCTTTTAAAAGTCAAGGAAGAAGATATACTTGATCACAATGCCATAATAAACGAGTCATGTATATAGATGGTAACAAAGGATATATGTCCAAGAGTGAAAGTGAGAACGAGCCTAAAAATGAATTTGATAACTTGCATGATGTAGATGACGAAAATGAAGATTTCTATGTGGAAGATAATGAGGAACAAAATCAATATCTCTTTCTTTCTAGACGTTCTCTTGACACTCAACCTAAAGTTGATGAAAATAAAAAGAAAAGAGAAAACATATTACACATTCATTGAAAAGTAAATGACAAGATTTGCCTGTGATTGATCAGCCCTATCATTGCAAGTTTCCATGTTTGAATGATTGTGGTGTAATGTTTGTGACTAAGCAAGTGTTTGCATATTTTTCAATTGGTTCTTATCAAGATTAAATTTTGTATGATGATTTCATTCCTATGCATGCTTATCATATCCTTCTAGGGCGTCCATGGCACTTGATAGAAAAGTCATGCATGACGATTTCTGAATTGTTTTGTGCTTAAATTTTTTGACAAAACCATTAAATTTAATGCTTTGCGACCCATACATATCCTACAAATTCAAAAGAAAATGGCACAAACTAGGATAGATAAGAAAGAACAAAAGGTTGAAAAGGAGTTTTTGAATAAAGTTAAGTCTTCAAGTAAACCAACTTAGTCCATAAATAGCCATAAAACTGAGTCTTAAGTTGCTGAAAGTGTAAAAGAAATTTTGTCACACGAGCCAAAAAAAAGAAATAAGGTAGAAAGCAACAATCATTCTTTTCAAGAAGTTATGAGGTTAAACAAACTTTTGCATGAAAAGTATGTCTTCATCTTTTTGTATGAATATTTTTTTTGAATCTTGAATATTTACCATCTTCATTGCCTAAAGAAGTTGTTTCTTTGTTAAAAGAATTTGCAGGAATATCCTCGAATGGAGAGCAAAATGGATTGCCCTTCAATTCAAGTTATTGAGCATCAAATCAACTTCATCCTTGGAGTAACACTCTCTAACCAGCTAGCCTATAGAACAAAGCTCGAGGATATTGAAGAAATTAAACGTCAATTGGAAGGTTTTCTTGCTAGGAGGCAGGTTCAAGAAAGCATGAGTTAGTGTACAGTTTTCATTGTGGTGCCAAAGAAAGATGGTTCATGTCTTATGGGCATGGATTGTGAAGCTATCAACAAGGTCATGGTAAAGTATCGATACCCTATTTCTAGAGTTGATCACATGCTTGATGAGTTGCATGGGTCTAAATACTTTAGTAAATTTGATCTTAAAAGTAGATACCACCAGAAGACTAAGTTTGACTAATATGAGTGGTTGCTGGTGTCATTTGGATTAACTAAAGCACCTAGAAGTTTCATGAGATTAATGCGCCATATCTTGCTTGAATTCATTGGAACATTTTTGGTGGTATACTTTGATGACAAATTGATTTATAGCAAAATTTTTGACGAGCATATTGTTCACTGGCTTGCAGTCTTAGTAACATTGTAATGTGAATCATTGTACGCCCAATCTTAAAAAGTGTTCTTTCTTACATGAAACAAATTGTCTTAGGTTATGGTTTCAAAAAAAAGGTCTTATTAGGTTATGTAGTGAGTGAACACGGTATTAAAATGGATCAAGAAAAGTGAAGTCTAATTTATATTATACCTAAAACAATTTCTGAGGTCCACAATTTTTATTGCTTGGTTAGTTTTTATAGACGATTTATTAAAGATTTGTCTATCATTGATGTGCCTTTAAACAAAATTATGAAAAAGAAGTTAGATTTTAATGAAGGAGAGAAACACCAACATGCCTTTGATCTTTTGAAGGAAAAATTAACTACTGCACTTATTCTTAAATTGTCTAAGTTTTAAGAGACTTTTGAAATCAAATGTGAAGCATTAGGGCTAGATATAGGAGCTGTGTTGATTCAAGGGGGGCGTCCTACAGCTTATTTTAGTGAGACACTCAAAGTCGTTCATTTGAACTATTCCACGTATGATAAAAAGAATTATATGCATCAGTTCGAGCTTTGCGAACGTGGCAACACTAATTACAGTCTCAGGATTTTGTCATTCATACTGATCATGAGTCCCTCAAATATTTGAAAGTTCAAAGTAAGTTGAACAAAAGACATGCTAAATATGTTAAATTCATTAACAATTCCTTATGTGATCAAATATAAGCGTGGAAAAGATAATGTAGTTGTTGATGCTTTGTCTAGAAGGTATACTTTGTTCACTACTTTGTATTATGTATTGCTTGGTTTTGACTCTATTAAGGAGATGTATGCTAATGATCATGATTTTAATTTTATCTATTTGGCATGTGAAGAGTCATCTTTTGGTAAGTTCTATTGACATGAAGGCTACTTATTCTGTGAGCATCATTTGTGCATACCTGCTTGTTCTATGCATGAATCGCTTGTAAAAGAAGCTCAGTGTGGTGGTTTAATAGGTTTTTTTGGAGTACATAAAACATTGAAATCTTGAAAGAACATTTCTTTTGGCCTTAATTGCATAATTTTTAAACAAACTAAATCGAAATCTATACCTCATAGTTTGTATGCTCTATTGTGTATAACTTCTTCGTCATCTTTATAACTGATATATTGTTACAACACACCTTGATTGGCAATGACATCATCTTCCCAGGTCTTCAAATACCTTTTTAATCCATATTCCTTCACATATCCCAATGCAAGATCTCTCAGTTAGGCCTTTATACTGCTTCTTGATACAACATGTTGCTTCTTGCTTCTCCAAGTGACAAGATTACCCCACATAGGTTCCATAACCTGTTGTCGATCTCATATCAATCTTTGATCTAGCTCAATCAGCATCCATGAATACTAGGATGCTTCTGTCCGTGTTCTTCCTAATTTACAATCCATGGCCTAAAGCATTCTCCAAGCACCTAAGGATTCTGAAGGCTGCTTGTAGATCTTCATTAGTAGGATTATGCATAGATTGACTCACAAAAATTACAACATGACAGATATTAGGCCTAGAGTCTGATAAATATATTAACTTACTCACCAGCTTTTGATAACTATGTTTATCAGTAGAAGTAGTGTCCTACAGTTCTCTAGGCTTATGTCCAGGTTCACTACCGTGTTTGCTGATTCACACCGAAGCATTCCAGTCTCACTTAACATATCCATTATATATTTCCTATGTGAAATACACATCTCATCTATTCCTAGTCATTTTTATTTCTAAGAAGTATCTTAACCTTCTCAAGTCTTTCATTTTAAATTGTCTAAATAATTGAACTTTAATACTATATTCCATGACTGTCATTTCCAGTTATAAATATATCATCAACATAAACAATTAAAATAGTAGCCTCTCCCTCTGTTGAAACTCTAATGAATAGTGTATTGTCACTATGACTATGGACCAACTTATGTTTTTAACAGTTTTAGTAAATGTTTTAAACCAAACCCTTGATGATTGTTTCAATATATATAATGATTTCTTTAATTTACAAACTTCCCCATATTTGTTTGGTTAGGAAAACCAGGAGGTAGGCACATATAGACTTCCTCTTGTAAATCACCATTTAGAAATGAATTTTTAACATCTAGTTGACAAAATTTCCTGTCTAGATAAACTGCTACAGAAGATTATTCTAACTGTATTAAGTTTAGCTACTAGCGCTAGAGTTTCTAAGTAATCATTGCCACAAGTTTGAGTAAATCAATTCGCCACTAGTCTGGTTTTGCATATATTTATAGTGCCACCATTATTATAGTTGATGGTAAATACCCACCTACAATATAATGGATTAACTGCATCAATCACAGGAACCATTTTCCATGTATGGTTTTTAATTTGAACTCTCATTTGCTCATATACTGCATCATTCCACTCAGGTACATCAAAGCCTCCTGTATATTCTTGGGTATTACCTTACTATATAGTGAGTAGGTAAAGGTCTTAAGATCTGTATTCAACCTACAGTATGATACAAAGTTATAAATATGATACTTAGTGCATTCTGTTCTTTTTTTTAGTGCTACTGGTTTGTCATATATCTTAGGTTCATCTACATATTTATGTGAACTTCTTCCAGCTGATCTTTATCTTCAATAGTAGGATGTGCATTTCTCGTAGTGTATACTTATGTAATAGGTGTTCTACTCTATAATCCTCTATTTGACATGTCAAAAGACCTATTTGTTGGAAATATTCTATCTAAACTTTGATCCTTATGATCTTCTATTTGCTAAGAAAGAGTTATTACAACATCTATTATACGCCAAAAATCATTGTAGGTAGAAATTATCTTACTAGTTTTAACACTAGGATTATAAAAAAACGTTGCTTATCAAAGGTAACATCAAGAGTAACAAGCATATTTCTACTATTGGGATGGTAATACTTACAACCATTCTGTGATTTAGAATAACCTAGAAAAAACACTTGACAGATCGTGGCTCTAATTTCCTATTAAATGTGCTATATCTCTAAAAAGCTTGAAAAGTAATTCAGTTAAAAGATTAGTAGCTATTCAGGAAGACCTCTCTAAGAGCATTAAAAGACAGAATTCTAGAAGGCATTCTATTGATCAAATATGTAGCAGTTAAAATTGCTTCTCTGAAATAGAATTTATGTACTTTGCTGAGAACATTACAGTTCTAGTCACTTCAAGCAAATGCGTATTCTTTCTTAGAAATATGATTCTGCTGGGGTTGTATATGCATATGAAGTTCAATGATCTATACCATTTTCATGAATTAACTGTTAAACTGATTATCTAAAAATTCTATTCCATTATTAGATCTTTATGCCTTAATGGTACAACCAAACTGATTCTTTATCTGATTGAAGTAGTTCTTAAAGATTTGACCTATTTCAGATTTGTTTTTCAAGCAAATAAACCCATGTAACCCTTGTGTGATCATCCATAAAGGAATCATCTTGTCTCATTGATAATTTTTTGTCCTAAAAGGACCTCAAATGCGAGAGTAAACAAGATTAAATGGAGCAGTGGAATTATACATTTTATCAGGATAACTTTGTCTTGTGTCTTTACCTAATTGACAAGTTTAACAAATAATACTTTCTGGATCAACATTGGTAAAAAATATGATTAACATTTTAGGTATACAAAATTTGGATGTTCTAATTTTCTATACCATAGAAGAATGTTAACTATACATAAATTATCACAAAACCTCCTAGTTTCACTAGTGTCTTTTGGTTTTTGCCCCTTGTTCAGTCATTTGTTCATTTTAGCATGCAAAAACTGAATTTTCTGCCTCAAGCAGAAAAACATCATTTATGTTTTTAGCACTGCTAGTTATCCCTTTCATTCCGCTTTCTTGAAACCAACATTCAGGGGATGAAAACCTGGTTATACAGTCTAATCCTCTGTAATTTTCCAACAGACAACAAGTTAAACTTTAGGTTAGGAACACGCAGCACATCCTTAACAGTAGTCTATCATTTATTCTAACATTGCCTAATCCAGTAACTTGTAGAAAGGATCCATTTGCTATCTTAACTAACTTATGAGTAGGAAAATAATGATAGGATAAAAGAAGGTTACCATTACTGGTCATATGTCTGAAGCTCCCGAGTCATCAATCCAAGAGTTGTGTTGCCCATAAGTAGTAGCATAACCTATTTGGAATTACTCAGCGCCTGCCATTGAGGCTAGTATAAGTGGATTCTGACTAATATTCTATTTATTTGGTAACTGAAGTAACGCTTCAATATGGTTCCTTGTAGGAAGATTTGAAGTGTAAGCTTGTTGAACTAGACCCTAAGCATTATTAGTCATTGCCTTCCCACTGAACATTGGCTTTGAAGAGGACATCCAAGTGTTATTGTTTTTTTTGATGGTTTTCCGTCTCATGATTTTTCATAAAGCTTCCAACAATCATTAATTAGGTGTTTTTTTCGTAATACCTACAAAAAAAGTTTCCTCTTTCATTGTTTGAAAGTTGTCTCTTTGTTGACAAAGCAGAGACCTTTCAGTGACTAAGACATAAGTTTCTATATTCGGGCTGGGTGAAGCACCCATCATGACTTTCTTTCTTCTTTCTTCGTATTTGATATCAGCAAATACTGCCTTTAAACGAGGAGTTGTTTAGTGCTAAGGATTCTGCTCCTAACGTTATCAAAGTCTGTATGTGAAAAGTGAGAACTCTAAATATATAATTTTTGTTTTAGTGATAGTTTTATACAGTTGAGAGTCTGAGGCATACGACCTTTGGTGTACTTCAAATGCATCAATCCATTTCTATACCTTTGTCAACATCGTATAGTATCTATTTATAGTCAAATTGTTTTGTTTGATTTCGTGAAGCTAAGCTTCAATTTCATATAGTTTAGAAGTATTGTCTTGTTTGGAATACATTACCTTGACTGCACCCCACATTTTAGCTACAATACCGTACATCATTAAGTCATCAGAGATATCAGCGAGCATGAACCTTGGAATCTATGGCATTATGATGCTACTTTCAGGCTTTCATAGTTTGAATTTTGGGTCTCTTTCATATGGAACTATTACTGTTCCATATAGATAATCTTTCTTGTACTTACCAATCACAAACATTTCTATACCTCTGAACTACGAGAGATAGTTGTCTTTATTGAGTTTGTGACCTGTAATGATAATGGATGAATCATTCAATACTGCAGTGCTATTGAACCTTGCTTCTAATCCTTGGTCTAGAGTGAAAATGGCTTCAATGTGTTCAGAGGCAGTAGTAGAAGGTATAGGTGTGGCCATATTCGAATTTGAAAAAGTAGCAGAATCAGTTTATACCCATAAGATGGATCAGTCAAACCCTCATACAATATAGAAAATTATGAATATATTATTTATCATGTTAAATCTTTTAATCCAAGATGTAGGATCTGCAAGGCACCACTAGAAGAGGGGTTGAATAGTGGGTGCGGAAAATTTGGTTTTTAAAATTGTTTTAGACCAAAAACTCAACTTCTGAAAACAGTTTCTGTTTTCAGGACTTGTTTTGAAACGTTTTGAAAACTATGCTACAGGTCTTCCAAAATTCTAAAATTTGGAGAGATCTTAGTCTCAAATGTTATGAGTATCTCCTAAAAATTTCAGATTAAAATTCAACCTTTAACCCCTTAAAAAATCATTGGTGGTTAGATTTCGCAAATCAGTCAGAAACGGTAGTTTGATTTGAAAAATTAATTCCAATTAAAGCGTGACTCCAAATGCTCTGAAAATTTAATGACACTCCCCTTATTATGTGTTTTTAATTTGGTTGAAACAGTTTTGAAAAAGTCTTTTGGGAAGTTATTCAAATACATTCAAAGTCTCAACCTTTGCAAGCTTGAAAATCAGACTGCACTAGTCTCAGAACTTTTGACGTTTGGATGACTTATACTTGTCCCAAAGGGTTGAAAATTGCCAAATGAATCTTAAAACGTGTGGCTATGCTTCTGAAAAGTTTGGTGATTTTTGAAGTTCGTTTACTATTTTTAAGAACGTGATGAAAGTGATGCAGTGTGCTAGAAACTGAAAGTAAGTGCTGAAAAGTAAAGAACACAAGGAATTTTATATTAGTTCGGTTAAATCAACCTACTCCATTCTTCGAGGACACCTTTCTCGATTATCACTAATCACAAAACAACAAACATCACCTTACCACACATGGTTGATGGAGTTACACACTAACTCAAACCCTTTACAAACCTTGTGAGTGATTACAACGATCACGAACACCACCATCTAGCGGATGCAAGATTGATCACACCTTGATCAATCTTTTACAACAATATAGAGTATATGGTGGTATATATGAAGCCTATTCAAGATGTATGAATATGAATACAATAGGCTTTGAGAGAGAAGAAATAAAGAAGTGTAGTAGGAGAAGGAGATGAAAACGTTTAAGCTCTTTGATTTGCAAGACTTGTCTTGTATTTTGTTTGCTCTCCTTCTTCTCTTTTTATCAACATGTGGCCGCCCCCTATACCTCTTCTTCCTCTTGAAAATTATCTTTTAAGTCCTTGGAAGAATATCTTGCATCATTGTGACATTCACTTGCTTACTTGGCAACTCCTCATTGGATGATCATTATAGCCTTGCTTACTTGACACTCATTGATTGGATGAAAGTTGTCATCATTTGATGACTAGATAAATATGAAAATAACACTTAAAACATGTGTCAATTAGCCGTAAAAATGTTTCCATAAGTCTCATATTAAATTCCATAAAATTTGCAAGACAAAATGTCACATTTTATTACCATAAAATCGGCCACCTTGTTTTAACACATGCTGAAATTTTCAGCATGTGCACTGTCCAAGACTCATTCAAATTCATGTCATGTTGGTATAGATTAATTCCTTGAAAATTTAAGAATCAAATATGTTGAATCCAAGACCAAAAAATCGGCCATATGCATTCAACACATGCTGAAATTTTCAGTATGTGTGATACTTTAAATATCATCACAATATTTCCATACCATCTTCAAATCATTACCATTTTATCATCCAATTAATCCATTTAATTCAAAGAAGTAAATATGGCACAATCAAGAGATACATTTTCGGCCAACTCAATGCACATATGCTGAAATTTTCAGCATGTGTTACAAATGTGACATAGTTTGAAATGTTACCTTGTGTAGCTCCCTCCTTTATGTCACCAACCTTGTATACTTCATTTTTGGCTAATCAAGATGCCAAAAAGCTCCACATATGCTCAAACAAGGTGATATAGGCGTGTGCTATAGCTTGTACATATGCTGAATTTTATTTTTGCAAACTTTGTAAAATAGTGCACAATAATTATACACATATGGTATATTCCAATCAGCACTTAATTGATTTTTGTAGAACGCTTTAGAATGTAAAGAATATGTAAAAAGTGTCTAGATACATGTTATATGTCATACCAAAAGTGTTCCATGTATCGTGTTCGTAGAAAATCGAATTTTCGACTTTTGTAGATTGTGCGATTTTTCTCCGATTGAATTCAAACTTTTTGCACATGTTATATATATTATGTCACACATAATATAAATAGAATAACTTGAAAATTCAGCTCTAATGGCTGAAGTAAGTGGCGTCCCATGTGCATAAAAAGTTGAATTTGAAATATCCATAATTTGGCCTTAATTGGGGGTGATTTGTGCGTGCCAACATGGAATGATTTCATGGATGAATATAAAATATAGACCACGAAATTTCTGGTCATTTTTGAAGTGTAAGGGCTGGCCATCTATATATGGCAAGTACGTGACACGTTGGCGAAGTTTCGGTATTCACCCGATACGACAAGTTTTGGTTTAGAACCTTGTAATGTGTCGTAATAATTTTGCCATTACCATGACTTGTATCACATGATATAAGACCTGAATATACTCATAAATATGAGGTAAATATAGTGGTGTGACGTTAACATACGTTCGTAAAATATATAACGTGTCGGTAGTACGTTGGAATATATGTGTATAGTGCCTTTAAAAAAATATGAATATATATATATATATATATATATATATATATATATATATATATATGTGTGTGTGTGTGTGTGTGTGTGTGTTAAAAGTCGTGTATAAACGAGAGGAGAAAACTTTCCATTCTTCAATTTGTTGCCTTTGTGCCTTTTCCAAATATTGCTTCCTTTAATGAACTACTTAGTTCATTTAACTAAGTATTTCACTTAATGATCTACTTTAGTTCATTAATGGTGGCACCTGAAAATAATTCAAACACAACAAATGTTTGCCATTTGATGTAAGCTTTAAAGCTTCATGGCTCGTTAGTACGACAACATTATATATGAACTATATAAGGCAGGTTTTATGCAAAAACATGTCAAGTCATAAAACGTTTCATGCATTTCTTTAGTACACGTTATTTAAATCATGCATTTTGTAATCACTCAAACCCCTTTTTCTCAACAATCTCCCCCTTTTGATACGTTCATGATTTAAATTTTGTCGCTCCCCTCCAATCATGCACAAATTCAAATTTTGAATTTCAAATTTCGAATTTTCTCCCCCTTGATTTGTTCAATCAATCTCTGTCTTTCTCCTCCTTGATTTGTGCAATCAGTCTCTCTTTTCCTCTTAAATCATGCATTCTCTCCCCCTTTATTTTTGAAAGACAATCAAAAATGCATGTAAATATGGAAAGAGATATCAAATCACATCAGCAGAAATCATGCCTAATTTAGAACGAACATTTTCATACGTGGCCTGATTTAGTGCCTTAGTGAAAATATCTGTGACTTGTGCCTCTGTGCATACGTGATCTATGATAATATCACCATTGTTAACGTGATCACGAAGGAAGTGATAACGGACTTCTATATGCTTTGCCTTAGAATGTAGAACGGGGTTCTTAGATAAGTTGATGGCATTCATACGATCACAATATATAGGAATCTGATTTACCATAATCCCAAAGTCAGACAATTGTTATTTTAGCCATAGTAATTGTGTGCAACAAAGACTAAGTGCCATGTATTCAGCTTCAGTGGTGTATAAGGCTACGCTTGCTTGCTTTTTAGAAAACCATGAAATAAGTGAATTTCCTATAAATTGACAAGTGCCACTCGTGCTTTTTCTATCTATTTTACATCCACCATAATCTGCGTTAGTATAAGCATGCAAGTTAAATTCACAATCTTTATAATACCAAATGCCTAAGGTGGGTGTGTGCTTAATATATCGAAATATTCTTTTCACGGCATTGTAGTGAGACACTTTAGGGTGACTTTGAAAACGTGCACACAAACATACACTGAACATGATATCAGGTCTACTAGCAGTAAGATAGAGCAAAGAGCCAATCATAGACCTATATAAAGCATTATCAAAGTCCTTACCATGTTCATCTTTATCAAGTTTAGTGGTGACACTCATAGGGGTGGGGGACGGTTTTAAATTCTCAAAACTGAACTTTTTAATCATATCATTTATATACTTAATTTGGCTTATATGTATACCTTTTCCCATTTGTTTAATCTGCAAGCCAAGAAAGTAATTCAATTCATGAACCATAGACATTTCAAATTCAGATTTCATGCAGGTTTCAAAATCTTCAACAAGTTTATGAGAGGTGGAGCGAAAAATAATGTCATCAACATAAATTTGAATGATTAGTAAATTCGATTTATCTTGTTTTAAAAATAGAGTACTATCTATAGTCCCTCTTTTAAAACCATTTTCTAAGAGAAAAGTAGCAAAAAGATCATACCATGCTCTAGGTGCTTGCTTTAAACCATATAGTGCCTTCTTTAGTTTGTACATGTGATCGGGATGGTTCAAATCTTCAAAACTGGGTGGTTGTTTCACGTATACTTCTTGTATAAATCCATTTAAAAATGCACTTTTCACGTCCATTTGATAAAGTTTAAAACCTTTCATGCAAGCAATAGCAAGTAAAAGTCGTATAGTTTCTAAACGTGCTACGGGTGCAAATGTTTCGTCATAATCTATTCACTCTTTTTGATTATATCCTTGTGCTACAAGTCTAGCTTTGTTTCTAACAACTTTTCCTTCTTTATTCATTTTATTTCTAAACACCACTTTGTGCCTATTATAGTCTTATCTTTTGGTCGTGGCACTAAATCCCATACATCATTTCTTACAAATTGATTAAGTTCATCATGCATAACATCAATCCAAGAAGAATCACTCAAAGCATCAAACACATTTTTAGGTTCAATTTCGGATATCATGGCGTGAAATTGATTTATTTCATCCAGATTGATCCTTCTACGTGGTCGTACGCCGTGAGTGATATCGCCTATAATAAGATCATGTGGGTTATCTCTATACCATCTTGGTTGATTATTTTATACGTTCTCATGTATTTCTAAGTGATCATGCATTCTTAGTGTATCATGCGTGCCATCATCATCATCCAACACGGGTTTTAATTCAAAATCATCGTCATATTCTTTATCATTATCAATCTCACCAAATTCATTAAACTTCACATGAATGGATTCTAAAATTTGTCTAGTGACGGGATCATAATATCTATATGCTTTTGAATTCACAGATTATCCAACAAAGATGCATTCAATTGATTTAGATTCAAACTTATCTAAATTGTCTTTCATATTTAAAACAAAGCATTTGCAACCAAACACACGAAAGTAATCAATTTTTGGCATGCGATCATTTAATATCTCATAAGGCGTTTTTTTATTTTCTTTTTAATAGACAAACGATTAATTATATAGCATGCACAATTTACGGCTTCCGCCCATAAAAATCTAGGCAATTTATTTTCACACAACATGGTTCTAGCGATTTCTTGTAGTGTCCTATTCTTTCTTTCTACTACTCCATTTAGTTGAGGAGTTCTAGGTGGCGAAAACTCATGTTTGATTCCTTTTTCTTCGCAAAATGCAATCATGTCCTTGTTTTTAAATTCACTGCCTCTATCGCTTCTAATCTTTTTCACATTTAAACCATATTGATTTTCAAGTTGTTTTATTAGTTTTGCAATCTCAATGGCACTATCATCTTTATTTGCAAGAAATAACGTCCAAGTATAACGATAAAAATTATCAACAATCACACATTCATAATGACGTCCACCGAGACTTGTAGTGGACTAGGATCAAACAAATCAATGTGTAATAATTCTAAAACTCGAGAAGTGCTTATTTCATTTTTAGATTTAAGTGTCTCACGTGTTTGTTTGCCTTTAATGCAAGATTCACACAAGTGAAAGTTGTCTAAATCAAGTTTAGGCAATCCTCGTATTAGGTTCTTTCGTTGGAGTTTTTCAAGTGTAGAAATGCCGATGTGTCCTAAACGTCTATGCCACAAGTTAACATTAGGTTCATTTGACATAAAACACTTAACCTTAGCGTCTAATATGTCATCCATAGAGAGCGTAAAAAAGTTTCATTCCCTTTTTCCTTTTAACACTACTTCTCAATTTTTATTTATTATATTGCAATAAGGATGAGTTAAACACACATCAAAGCCATTGTCAATAAATTGTGAGATGTTAAGAAGATTATAGGATAAGTTCCTTACCAAAAAGACGTTGGAGATTTGAAGGGTGCTTGGGCTTCCGATTGTATCTTTTCCGATGATTCTTCCTTCATTGTTGTCTCCAAAGGTCACGGATCTGCCTTTTGTGACCTTCTTCAACTTTGTGAACAAGCTCGGGTCACCAGTCATGTGCCTCGAGCAACCACTATCAAGGAACCATTTGATAGATGTATCTTTTGATGTGTGGGTTCCCTGCAATGTACAAAAATGATTTAGTTACCCTTTTAATTTTGGGTCCTTACGAGTTAGTTATTCACCTCTTAGTAAAAGTACCTTTCGGTACCCATACTTGGGTGATCCTTCTCGGTCTAGCAAATGGTAAGAATGTAGATGAAGGAGCAATGTAGTAGACATGTGGTGAGTGGACTTGAGGCCTTTTGCTGAGAACTCCTTTATACGCATCATATGGTATGCGTTTTTGATATGTCCTCGTGTTGGTGTGCGTAGTGCGTGATCTAGATGAATGAAATGGATGGCGTGCATGCATCACTTATTTCTTCTCATATTTATACGGCACAGAATTATATTTCGTATGATATGAAGAAGAGATGTGACGAGATGAGGGGAGAGGGGGTCTTTGCGTCATCTTAGTCGCAATGTTTGCTTTAGGTGTGTCTACTTTCTTAGACAAGACGAATTTGGTTGGTTTAGTTGATACTTCATTTGTCTCAGTGTAACCTAATCCGGTTTTATCACTATCATGTTTTTGTGATAATATAATGCGATCTAGCATGTTAGATCCCGTTTCAAACTGTTTCATCATTTTCTCTAAATCCATATTCCTTGATTTCAAATTTTAAATCTTGGATTTCATTTCATTATTTTGTGTTGTCAATGATGCGATCTTTGATTTTAATGCATTTATGATGCATGACGACTCTTCTTTTGAATCGTTTAATTGAGCAACAAGATTTGTGTTAGAAGATTCTAACAACTTCTTGTCTTCAATTAATCGCTTCTTTTCTTTTGCGAGAGTCATAGAAAATTTATGCAATTCTAAATACTGACTGAAAAGATCATCATATGAAGGCTCAGATTCAGAATCAGAGTCAGAAGATACCTCGTTTGATGCTTTGGATACAAAGCATACTTGTGGAGTCTCCTCTTCTATATCAGTCTCAGAATCAGATATGTCACTCCAAGGAGGCCTTGAGAGCTCTTCTCTTTTGCTTAGGTTCTGAGACGAGTCTATTTTTGGTCCAATCCTTGTCAGGGTGTTTGTTTGTTTGCTTGTCCTTATTAGGGCAATCATATGATAGATGTCCAAGTTTACCGCATCCGTAGCATTTAACGTCCTTGTCACTTGTTTTATTTTTATTTCTTTTAGTGGAAGTAGCCTTAGGTTTGTTTTTAAATGACTTTCTCATGAATTTTCAAGCGTTTAGCCAATAAAATTAAGTCATCGTTGTCTGATTCAGAGTCACTATCATCTAAGTGATCGGAAGAAGTAGAGACGTATTCATTTGATTTAAATGCAATAGTCTTACCTTGTTTTGATGATGATTCCGATTTCCTTACAGTGAGTTTGTTCTCATATACCTTAAGTAATCCAATTAGTTCCTCCATTTTAATTGATTTGGTTTCTTTGCTCTCCTCTATAGCCGTCACTTTTGGGTCCCAGTCAGATGGAAGGTTTCGTAATACCTTTTGGACCTTTTCCTGCATAGAGAAGGTTTTGCCACGAGACTCAAAAGAATTGTAAATGTTAGTCAAGCGTAGATCCATATCAACGATAGACTCATTTGACAATAATTTAAATGACTCAAGTGTGGACATAAGCATGTTGATTTTGGACTCTTTTACTTGACTAGTCCCTTCGTGTTTCATCTCAAGAATTCTCCACATTTCTTTAGCATTAGAGAAATTAGACACATAGCTAGATTCACTTTTACTTAGCCCATTTAGAAGTAATTGCATGGCTCTAGCGTTCATGCTCAGTTTCTTTTTTATCATCACTAGTATACTCTTGTTTAGGCTTAACAACCTCTAGTGTGACTCCATCTACAATGGATAATTTTGACGGAACAAATGGACCATCTTCTATAATGGACCATAGATCAATATCAATAGCCATAAGGAAAAGTTTCATTCTTAACTTCCATTGAATAAAAGACTCACCGTCAAAGAGAGGAGGCCTTTGACTAGACATACCTTCTTGCTCGGTTTTGAAGTTTGTAGTTGCCATCTCACTTAGATTGTTAGATCTTTTTGTTGTGAGTGTTCATGCACTCTGGTACCACTTGTAGGATCTGCAAGGCACGCACCACTAGAAGGGAGGGGGGTTTAAATAGTGAGTGTAGAAAATTTGGTTTTTAAAATTGTTTTAGACCAAAAACCTAACTTCTGAAATAGTTTCTGTTTTCAGGACCTGTTTTGAAACGTTTTGAAAACTAGGTTACAGGTCTTTCAAAATTCTGAAATTTGGAGAGATCTTAGTCTCAGATGTTATGAGTATCTCCTAAAAATTTCAGATTAAAATTCAACCTTTAACCCTTTTAAAAATCGTTGGTGGTCAGATTGCGCAAATCTGTCAGAAACGATAGTTTGATTTGAAAAATTAATTTCAATTAAACCGTGACTCTAAATGCTCTGAAAATTTAATGACACGCCCCTTATTATGTGTATTTAATTGGGTTGAAACAGTTTTGAAAAATTCTTTTGGGAGTTCAAAGTCTCAACCTTTGCAAGCCTGAAAATCAGATTGCACTAGTCTCAGAACTTTTGACGTTTGAATGACTTATACTTGTCCAAAAGGGTGGAAACTTGCGCCAGATGAGCCTTAAAACATGTGGCTATGTTTCTGAAAAGTTTGGTGATTTTTGAAGTTCGTTTACTATTTTTAAGAACGTGATGAAAATGATGCACTATGCTAGAAATTGAAAGTAAGTGCTGAAAAGTAAAGAACACAAGTAATTTTATACTAGATCGGTTAAATCAACCTACTCCAGTCTTCGAGGACACCTTCCTCGGTTATCACTAATCACAAAACAACAAACAACACCTTACCTCACAGGGTTGATGGAGTTACACACCAACTCAAACCCTTTACAAACCTTGTCAGTGATTACAACGATCACGAACACCACCATCTAGCGGATGCAAGATTGATCACACTTTGATCAATCTTTTACAACAATATAGAGTATATGGTGGTATATATGAAGCCTATTCAAGATGTATGAATATGAATACAATAGGCTTTGAGAGAGAAGAAATAAAGAAGTGTAGTAGGAGAAGGAGATGAAAACGTTTAAGCTCTTTGATTTGCAAGACTTGTCTTGTATTTTGTTTGCTCTCCTTCTTCTCTTTTTATCAACATGTGGCCGCCCCCTATACCTCTTCTTGCTCTTGAAAATTATCTTTTAAGTCCTTGGAAGAATATCTTGCATCATTGTGACATTCACTTGCTTACTTGGCAACTCCTCATTGGATGATCATTATAGCCTTGCTTACTTGACACTCATTGATTGGATGAAAGTTGTCATCATTTGATGACTAGATAAATCTGAAAATAACACTTAAAAACATGTGCCAATTAGCCATAAAATGTTGCCATAAGTCTCATATTAAATTCCATAAAATTTGCCAGACAAAATGTCACATTTTATTACCATAAAATCAGCCACCTTGTTTTAACACATGCTGAACTTTTCAGCATGTGCACTATCCAAGACTCATTCAAATTTTTGCCATGTTGGTATAGATTAATTCCTTGAAAATTTAAGAATCAAATATGTTGAATCCAAGACCAAAAAATCAGCCATATACATTCAACACATGCTGAAATTTTCAGCATGTGTGATATTTTAAATATCATCACAATATTTCCATACCATCTTCAAATCATTGCCATTTTATCATCCAATTAATCCATTTAATTCAAAGAAGTAAATATGGCACAATCAAGAGGTAAATTTCGGCCAACTCAATGCACACATGCTGAAATTTTCAGCATGTGTTACAAATGTGACATAGTTTGAAATGTTACCTTGTGTAGCTCCCTTCTTTATGTCACCAACCTTGTATACTTCATTTTTGGCCAATCAAGATGCCAACAAAGCTTCACATATGCTCCAAAAAGCTGATCTAGGTGTGTGCTATAGCTTGTACATGTGCTGAATTTTATTTTTGCAAACTTTGTAAAATAGTGCACAATAATTATACACATATGGTATATTCAAATCAGCCCTTAATTGATTTTTATAGAACACTTTAGAATTTATAGAATATGTAAAAAGTGTCTAGATACATGTTATATGTCATGCCAAAAATGTTCCATGTGTCGTGTTCGTAGAAAATCGAATTTTCGACTTTTGTAGATTGTGTGATTTTTCTCCTATTGAATTCAAACTTTTTGCACATGTTATATATATTATGTCACACATAATATAAATAGAATAACTTGAAAATTCAGCTCTAATGGCTGAAGTAAGTGGCGCCCCATGTGCATAAAAAGTTGAATTTGAAATCTCCACAATTTGGCCTTAATTGGGGGTGATTTGTGTATGCCAACATGAAATGATTTCATGGATGAATATAACATATAGACCACGAAATTTCTGGTTATTTTTGAAGTGTAGGGGTTGGCCATCTATATATGGCAAATATGTGTCACGTTGGTGAAGTTTCGGTATTCACCCGATACGACAATATTTGGTTTAGAACCTTGTAACGTATCGTAATAATTTTATCATCACCATGAGTTATATCATATGATATAATACCTTAATATACTCATAAATATGAGGTAAATATAGTGGTGTGATGTTAACATACGTTCATAAAATATATAACGTGTCGTTAGTACGTTGGAATATATGTGTATAGTGCCTTTAAAAAATCTGAATATATATATATATATATATATATATATATATATATATATATATATATATGTTAAAAGGCGTGTATAATGGAGAGGAGAAAACTTTCTATTCTTCAATTTGTTGCCTTTGTGCCTTTTCCAAATATGACTTCCTTTAATAACTACTTAGTTCATTTAACTAAGTACTTTACTTAACGATCTACTTTAGTTCATTAATGGTGGCACCTGAAAATAGTTCAAACACAATAAATGTTCGCCATTTGATGTAAGCTTTAAAACTTCATGGCTCGTTAGTACGACAACATTATATATAAACTATATAAGGCAGGTTTCATGCAAAAACGTGTCAAGTCATAAAACGTGTCATGCATTTTTTTTGTACACGTTATTTAAATCATGCATTTTGTATTCACTGAAACCCCTTTTTCTCAACACAGGAGAGTATCCCTTTATATAGGCTACGAACAGAGGTGCAAAAGTGGCCCTAGTCTGCCCACGGCTACATTATTCATCTAATGCTATATTGCTAAATCAACTAAAAAACAATGACTAATAAATATATATATGGTATATACTAGTGTATTTCTATTATGTGTGATATTTGTATAAGCTCTTATACTCTATACACAGTATAAGAGCTTATACAAATATCATAGATAGTAGAAATACACATATACAGTGTATTTTGCTGATTATATATACAATTTAGTGTATGTAATAAAATAGGATTAGAAATTGGTGATGTCTCTTGTGCAAGGGACGTATAAAATAGGGGTAGGGTTTTGCAACTTTTGCCTCACTTACTGAAACAAAATCATCATAACGTTTAATTCTTTGTAATGCCTACAAGTAAAAGGCAACTTGTCCATAGTTACAAACACCCACTCGTTAGAGTGCATCTGTATAGATGTTATATCTGCTCAACCACCTTGCTTGGTTCCTACAAAATTTGCAAATCTTGTTGTCCTTGCAAATTATCATCCAACTTAGATGGGAGAATGCTGTAATGCATATGTGACTCTCTGCTAAACCACTTAAGAATTTTAAATGTTTATTAAAGACTTGGTTAACAATCCACCTTCATCTTACATTTGAATGCCAGTACCTAGGTACTTGTTATATAATCATATACACAACATATATGTTACACTAACCAATGCACAACAGATACTCATGTGGTCCAACACATCAATAGTTTTGTTTTGCACTAGAAATTGAATTTATGTCTAGACTGGCCATTGCTCTCTCCAAGGATTGTCTACAATGATTCGTGACATGTACTTTCAGATGGAAATCTGATATTTTGTTCACCAGCTCGTGATGATGACATGGCAACCTCAGATGGAGTCAAGTGAAGTGGTTGAGCGTGCAACTGGGGTTCTTGAAGAATGCCCCATCCTCTTGACAGGATAGAAGTAGAAGAACCATCTATGCCTATGTGAGTGACATGTTTCACGTCTGTTGGAAATCCAATGTCCATCCCCATGTTGTCTTCTTCCATTTCGTCATCCTTGTACACTAGATCATTGTTTGAGAAATCAGTAAATATTTTAAACCCATCACGCATAAACAACAACAGCATTACCTCATTGCCTTAGAGTCTCAGGCGGAATATAGGGGGATCGAATGTACACAACTATACCCATACTCATGTGTTAGAAATGTTGGAGAAGTTGGAAAGAATTGGAAGGAAGGAAAATTTTTTGGACAAGTGGGTTTGTCAAAAGTTGACTAGCACCATATTTTGAGCTTAATTATGATTAGTGTTCATTGATCAAAACCAAAAACTAATGGCTTCTAAATTATCTACGTAACGAGTAGATGAATTTAGGCTTTCGAATCACTCAATTCCGAGTTCGGATGAATGAGAAATTAATGCTCAAAGTGAGAGTAAAAATGTAGGAAAAATGAAAAATAAGTGATGTGGCTACATAAGAAGAAGCCACATCACCAACTTGTGTGAATACCACATTGCTCATATGAAGTGCATTAGCCTTCATATATAGTGCTAGTTTGGTCACTTTTAAGTGTGCACTTAGGGCATTGGAAGTTTTTGACGGAGGAAGGACCTAGCTCAGGCAAGGCAGGGCACCACACGCGCGCGCCACCCCCCTGTCTGGCTCGGCCCGGGCTCGGGGCTCGGGGGCCTGGCTGGTTCTTATCTTTTTGGAGAAATTTTCTTTTACATTTTTCCAGAAAAATAAATCAAGTGATCCAACGGTTGAAATATTTCTGATCATAACCGTTGCAAGATCTAGCGGTTGTAGATCGTAGTCTACACGGATTATGATCTAAAGGCTGAGATCGCATCTGGCAGCAGTTTCTTCATCTGACTTTCTACGTTTAAAACCGCTGCGGTTTACGATCTAACGGCTGTGGATGAAAACCGTCAGATCCGACGGCTGAGATCGAAAACTGCTTTCAACCGCTCTTTTCCTTCCCTCCTATTTAAAGGCCTGCTTCTCCAGACCTCTACAAACTGCGAAAATTTCTTCTGCTTTCTTCCTCGCATACATACTGCTGCATTCATTCTTTCAGTGATCGTGAAGTTAGTGCATTTACAGGTTCGATGAGTTCCTACACTGCAGTGCCGCTCGTGAATTGTTTACCGTTGTATCATGGGAGACTTTTGCTTCACTGGTTGGGCACAGTATACCGGAGCAATTCGTCTTAAGGACAGAGTCCTTAGACTCGCTTTGGTTTTGCTTGCGGTTTTGTCAATTTGCACAAACACACACTACACTGGTTTTGATTACAGTTTTTGACATTCTTAAGACGAATTTTATATACTGTAATATGTTCTGTACTGCAAAAATAGATTATTTTCTAATCTGTTTCGGTTTTCTGTTTCTGTTTACGGCTTCTATTTGTACAAGACTAATCGGTTTTGTATTCTGTTTCTGTATTGCATTTACAGAATCTGAAATGGAGAACGAAAGTTCGAACTCCTTCAATGGCGTGCACCTTGGTCCGTCCGAAGAAGTGAACACTGCTGTTCCAGTTGCACCCGCTGCCATTCCTGCTCCTGTTCCTGCTGTTGGACAGGCTGAGAAACCGGAGAAGTTTGAAGGCAGTTTCTTCAAACGTTGACAGCAGAAGATGCTGTTCTTTTTAACAACTCTGGGGCAGGCAAAGTTGCTCACTGAGAATCCTCCGATGGTGATACCAGTCGAGGATCAGAACGTGAATATGCAGAATAGTTTGATTGCTGAAGCATGGAAATATAATGATTATGTCTGTTTGAGTCATATTTTAAGTTGTCTCGATAATTCATTGTATGGACTGTATAGTACCTTTGAAACTGCAAAATCATTGTGGCAGGCTTTAGACAAGAAATACCACACAGAGGATGCTGGTGCTAAGAAATTTATCATTGGTAAATTTCTTGATTTTAAGATGACTGATTCCAGAACCGTTGTTTCTCAGATTGAGGAACTTCAGATGTTAGTGGCTGAAATGGAAGAAGAGGGTATGTCCCTTAGTGAATCTTTCCTTGTTGCTGCTGTGATTGAGAAGCTACCTCTTTCGTGGAGGGAATTCAGGAGCTATCTCAAACATAAGCGAAAGGAGATGTCATTGGAAGATCTGATTGTTCGATTGCGTATCGAAGAAGACAACCACAGATCTGAGAAAAAGTCTGCTCAATATTCTGGTCAAGCAAAGGCTCATGTCGCAGAGGCGACGAAGAAAAAGAAAGGCAATTTGGGAGTGAAGAACAAAGGCAAAGAGATCGCCAAAAAGTTCATATGAAAATGCTACAACTGTGGCATTCAGGGGCACCGGAGCAGTGACTGTCGCTAGCCGAAGAAGAGGCAAGAGAAAGCGAAGGTAAATCTGGTTGGTGTAATGGAAGATCTGAATCTTTGTGCTGTTATGAGTGAATGCAACATTGTGGGAAATCCGCACGAATGGTGGCTAGACACAGGGGCTATGAGACATGTTTGTGCAAGCAAGGCAATGTTCACAGAATACAAGCCCGTTGATGGTGAACAGCTTTACATGGGAAATGATGCTTCATCAAAGATTGAAGGTGAAGGAAATGTTGTTCTAAAGTTGACGTCTGGAAAGTTTCTGACTCTGCAGAATGTTCTGCATGTTCCTGATATTAGGAAGAATTTGATCTCTGGTGCATTGATGGTGATGCATGGTTTTAAACTCGTATTGGAGTCTAACAAAGTTATCATTACTAAGAATGAGTTGTACTTGGGAAAGGGGTACTTGGTAGACAGGATGTTTAAATTAAATGTTATGACCATTGTACCTAGGAAGGAAAAAGTTGTGCCCCTAGTGGCTAATGAAAACGCATCTACTTCTGCTTACATGCTTGAGTCTTCTTGTTTATGGCATTTACGTTTGGGACACGTTAATTACAAATCAATTCAAAGAATGATTAATCTTGATTTGTTGCCCAAACTGAATTTGACTAAGAAAAAATGTCAAGTTTGTGTTGAAGTGAAAATGACTATGGCTCCTTTTCCTTCGATTGAAAGAAACGCTGAAGTGTTAGATTTAATTCATACAGATGTGTGTGATTTAAAGTTTGTGCAAACAAGAGATGGTAAAAAGTACTTTGTAACTTTTATTGACGATTGCACTAGATGCTGTTATGTTTATTTGCTGAGTAGGAAAGATGAGGCCGTTAATGCTTTTAAGGATTATAAGAATGAAGTTAAAAATCAACTTAGCAAACGGATTAAGATAATTCGTAGTGATAGAGGTGGTGAATATGATTCACCGTTTAATGAATTCTGTTCAGAACATGGCATTATTCATCAAACGATTGCGCCATACTCACCTCAATCCAATGGTATTGCTGAACGTAAGAATCGAACTCTTAAAGAGATGATGAATGCTATGTTGATAAGTTTGGGTTTACCTCAGAACTTGTGGGGGGAAGCAATTCTCTCCGCCAATGTCATTCTAAATAGAATTCCATCTAAAAAGATGGATAAAACCCCTTATGAACTTTGGAAAGGTTATAAGCCTAGATTCAAATACTTAAAAGTGTGGGGGTGTCTGGCTAAGGTAGCAGTACCTAAACCAAGACAAGTTAGAATAGGGCCCAAAACAATTAATTGTATATTCATAGGATATGCAACAAACAGTAGTGCATATCGATTCTTGGTGCACAAGTCTAACATCCCTGACATACATGAAAATGTTGTCATGGAATCAAGAAACGCAGTGTTTTTTGAAGACGTCTTTCCAAAGAAAGATAGAAATAATGAAGAATCCAGCACTAGTAAGCGAGCTCGGGATACAACTGCTCAAGAAATTGACAAACCCCATCAAAGCAAGCGAGCCAGAAGACCCACTTCTTTTGGACCAGATTTTCTAACTTTTATGGTAGAGAACGAGCCAATGACCTTTTCAGAGGCAATGTCAACACCAGAAGCTCCATTATGGAAAGAGGCGATAAACAGTGAGATAGAATATATTCTCCAAAATCACACTTGGGAGCTGGTCAATCTTCCACCAAGAAGTAAACCACTCGGATGCAAGTGGATTTTCAAGAAGAAGTTAAAAGAAGATGGATCTATCGACAAATACAAGACGCGATTGGTAGCCAAGGGTTATCGACAAAAAGAAGGGTTTGATTTCTTTGACACTTACTGACCAGTGACAAGGATTACATCAATCAGAATGCTAGTCGCAATTGCAGCAGTCTATAACTTAGAAATCCATCAGATAGATGTTAAGACGGCTTTTCTGAACGGTGATTTAGAGGAGGAGATATATATGGAACAACTAGAGGGGTTTGTTGTGCCAGGACAAGAGACGAAAGTTTGTAGACTTGTTAAGTCTTTGTACGGACTTAAACAAGCACCAAAACAATGACATTTGAAGTTTGATCAGGTAATGATGTCAAACGGCTTCAGGATCAACGAGTGTGACAAGTGTGTTTACATCAAAAACACACTTAATGCCTATGTGATAGTATGTCTCTATGTAGATGACATGTTAATCATGTGCAGTACTCATGACATCATCTTGAATACCAAGAAGATGTTAACACGGAATTTTGACATGAAAGACATGGGGGTTGCAAATGTTATTCTAGGAATTAAGATTTCTAGGGTAACTGAAGGGTTAGTCATGTCACAAAGTCATTATATTGAGTCCGTCCTCAAACGATTCAATATGTTTGATGTAAAACCAGGAAAAACCCCACTTGATTGAAGTGTGCACTTAAGGAAGAACCGAGGTGAACCAGTAGCGCAATTGAAGTACTCACAAGTGATTGGAAGTCTAATGTACATAACGAACTGTACAAGACCAGACCTAGCTTGTTCCGTAAACAAATTGAGCAGGTTTACCAGTAATCCAAGTGAAGATCATTGGAAAGCTCTAAATAGAGTGATGAGGTACTTGAACTATACAATGAATCTTGATTACATTATACAAGATATCCAGCGGTATTGAAAGGATACTGCGATGCAAACTGGATATCAGATTGTAAGGATTCTAAGTCCACTAGTGGATATTTATTTATTGTTGGTGGTGGTGTTGTGTCATGGAAATCCACTAAGCAAACATGCATAGCTCGATCCACAATGGAAGCCGAGTTTATAGCATTAGAAAAAGCTGGAGAAGAGGCCGAATGGCTTCGGAATTTTCTAGAGGACATTCCATGTTGGCCTAAGCCAATCGCTCCTATTAGCATACACTGTGATAGTCAGTCAGCTATAGGACGAGCTTAAAGCAGCATCTACAATGGTAAGTCACGACATATACGTTGGAGACATAACACCATTAAACAGTTGATCTCTAATGGTGTGATTTCCATTGATTACATAAAATCAAAGGAGAATCTTGCGGATCCGCTAACAATAGGCTTGCCTAGAGATCAGATGTCAAAGTTGACAAACGGAATGGGACTTAAGCCTACACCGCAAGGATCTTTGCAATGGTAACCCAACCTTGTTGACTGGAGATATCAGAATCCTGGTTCAATGGGACAACTAAGTTACAAAGGTTCAGTGAAGCGCTTACTCATTCTGTTAATCAAAAGTGCTATTTGCAGGAAAGTTAGGGTAAGCTAATGCTTTTAATGATTTCCTATACCTTGATATGTCAAGTGGGGTATGGCAGAATACTCTTGATAGGAATCACCTATGTAAGTGTGAAGTGGGACCGCTTCTATAAGAATTCTGTGAGGCAAGAATTCTTTAAAACACTTTCTGAAACCAAGTTATTCATGGCCAAAATGAACACAACCATGAGAACCAAATAGAGGTGTTAAAGGAAATGTTGTGTGAGTATCGTTGTCTTGATTCACACCAAAGGCTGACTGGTTCAAGATATCAAGTCACTAAATAGCTGAGTGGATCCGATGATACATCACTATGAAAGATTCAAAGCCAAAAGCCACCTCTTCTGATGTAACATATCCTGTCTGACTTCACGATAGAGTCTGCATTTGCATTTGCATTAATTTTCATTCATGTGGGGGATTGTTGGAGAAGTTGGAAAGAATTGGAAGGAAGGAAAATGTTTTGGACAAGTGGGTTTGCCAAAAGTTGACTAGCACTATACTTTGAGCTTAATTATGATTAGTGTTCGTTAATCAAAACCGAAAACTAATGGCTTCTAAATTATCTACGTAATGAGTGGATGAATTTAGGCTTTCGAATAACTGAATTCTGAGTTCGGGTGAATGAGAAATTAATGCTCAAAGTGGGAGTAAAAATGTGGAGAAAATTAAAATAGGTGATGTGGCTACATAAGAAAAAGCCACATCACCAACTTGTGTGAATACCACATTGCTCACATGAAGTGCATTAGCCTTCATATATAGTGCTAGTTTGGTCACTTTTAAGTGTGCCCTTAGGGCATTAGAAGTTTTTGACGGGGGCAGGACCTAGCTCAGGCAAGGAAAAGCACCACACGCGCGCGCGCCGCCGCCACCCGGCCGGCCAGCTTGGGGCTCAGGGGCTTCGTGGGCTCGTGGGCCTGGCTGGTTCTTATCTTTTTGGAGATATTTTCTTTTATATTTTTTTTAGAAAAATAAATCAAGTGATCCAACGGTTGAAATATTTCTGATCATAACCGTTGCAAGATCTAGCGGTTGTAGATCGTAGTCTACACGGATTATGATCTAAAGGCTGAGATCGTATCCGGCAGCAGTTTCTTCATCTGACGGTCTATGTTTAAAACCGCTACGGTTTACGATCTAACGGCTGTGGATGAAAACCGTCAGATCCGACGGCTGAGATCGAAAACTGCTTTCAACCGTTCTTTTCCTTCCCTCCTATTTAAAGGCCTGCTTCTCCAGACCTCTACAAACTGCGAAAATTTCTTCTGCTTTCTTCCTCGCATACATACTGCTGCATTCATTCTTTCAGTGATCGTGAAGTCAGTGCATTTACAGGTTCGATGAGTTCCTACGCTGCAGTGCCGCTCGTGTGAACTGTTTGCCGTTGTATCCTGGGAGATGTTTGCTTCACAGGTTGGGCATAGTATACCGGAGCAATTCGTCTTAAGGACAGAGTCCTTAGACTCGCCTCGGTTTTACTTGCGGTTTTATCAATTTACACAAACACATACACTAAACTGGTTTTGATTACAGTTTCTAACAAGAAATTGCGTCAAGCTGTGTCGATCAACTGCTACTTCACAATATAAGAAGTGCAGCCAATTTAGCGATACAAAACTCATTTATAATTTACGCATGCTGGCTTCTTAAGTGTCTGAAAGCAGTGATTTCAAAGTGGATATACCTTCAACATTGGCATATAAGTTATACAACGCCTTACCAAATAGCTGAGGAAGGTTCTTAAAGTTCTTAACCAGGCTCTGAAATTTTTGAACGGCAAGTAGACTTGATATGCTCTTCAAGCTTCCATCTGTTAGGCTTTCTTCATCATCTGCAGATTTTTCGTCTCCCTCCTTGTCATCCTCTTGTATCCCTTAAGCGAAAACAACCAGAAAAAATAGCACATGTTAGAACACAAGGTTTATGCTTTAAACTACTACGGTTCATGTACGGGTTAGAGCAATTCGTGCAGAACAAGAGAAAGTTATTTGCCCTTCAAATTTGTGTGAGTGATTAATATACTTGTTGGAGAATCATTTGCACTGCGCTTTGGCCGATCTGAGAAGTGCCCTCCAACAGCAATGCTGGATTCTGAGACACATCCCATTGACAAAGGAAGAAAAACTAATCTTTCTACGCGGTTCCTCATCTCTTCAAGAAACTCAGAAGCTTTCGAGCTCAAGGGAGATAAAGAGATGGAGCTATGGTGGCTGGGGAAATGAAATTGAAGACGTAGATGTGGATGCTGTTATATTGATGCAGGCTTCAGCACTAAGTTAGAATCATGCTTTGCACATTTTGCCCTTTTTCTTCTGGTGGAAAAATGTCATATCCTGATCCCGTAAGTTCCCAACATCCTATAATCTCAAGAAGTTTCGTAGAAGATGTAAATCAATAATCTAACGACTTTTTAGATTGACAAGGCTTTTTACCAGACAACATACAAAAGTACTAGCTGCAAAATGTGTCGGCAACCCTTTAAGCCAATTAGTCTAGACGCTAGATACTACGGTCTAAGTCATTGATGGTTCAAATAGCATTATTGCACCTACACTGTACGTGGCTTAGTTCAAATCTGTGTCTTTCTAGTTGCAACGTTCCGACCCGAATACCAATTGACTCCTGAAAGATATCTAGTCCGTTTCTTATATGAGTTGTGTGAGGACTAAAAGAGACATCTAGAATCTCTATTGGGGGAGTGTGTTAAAGAACATTTAATCAGCAAAATGACATCTTGGCTGCTATACCACTGAAATGACATTTTTCTTCTCTCCTGTCTTTATTTAACTATCTGGTGGGCTCCTTTGTATATTTTCCAGCCTTAGAGGAGAAGTTATATTTGCTTAGTCACATTTTGAGATCTATACTTCAACTTTACTGTTTTTTCGTTTTTTTTTTCAGTTTTTTTAATGTTTTCTTCTTCAGGAAAATGAATAAGACTTGAGGTGAACTCCATCTCTTATGAGTGTAAATCAAGCAAAACTTAAAAGATTAGTAGAGTTGAATATAATACATGTGTATGGCAGAGAGGCATTTCTTGATTCTGAAGGCTGCGTAAGTATTAATGATGGAAGGTAAGATTCTTATATGAGGACTAACGAATTCATGTTAGAATAATCTGGTAATAAAAACAGACCGCCTAGGATAGAAAAAGAGAGATTCGATTAAAAAAATTTACGAGTGCAAAGTTTATTTCCATTTTATAGTTGTTTATTCATTCTCATGCTTTGGCTTATTTGTTAATGTATTATAGTGTGGTTAATTGTAATTCTATAATTTTAATAGCAAGATGATGTAGCACACCGAATTCAGGCAGACTGGTATAGGTGAAGGGCGGCCTCAAGGGTGATATGTGACAAGAATTTTCCAACTAAATTAAGAAAAAAATTTTTAGGGTGTCAATGTGGCCGGCAATGTTATATGGAACAGACTACTGGGCCATCAAGAGGACACAAGCACAGAAGATAGAAGTGACAAAGATGGGGATGCTGAATGGATGTGTGGGCACACAAGGCTAACGTAGCACCCCAGCCCGATACCGGACATCGATACCAGTGCACCCGCCGTAGTCTGCTATGAGAACTACGAAACATCAAAGCGGATCAAGTACATGTCATCCATAACATAAGATGAATGAGCGGAAACGTCGTAAAATTTAAAACTTCAATAACAACAATATAACCAAATGAAATACAGCGGAATTAAAATGTGTTCGGGGAAAAGACTAATATATCCTCCAAAAGAAAATGTTAAACAGTAAGTCTTTCAACTAAAAGAGAATGTACGTAAATCTATCCACTTTCGTGACCTTCATCCCAATGAGTCCACTCGCCGTCGTCCTCTACAAAGATCATTTCGTATCCTGGCTCACCTGAAAAGAAGATGGAGTATCTATTCTTAGTGAAAACATCGCTAGCAAGTAACCCATCTATACACCTTACGGGACTACACACGATGAGTCACCAGTATATAAATCAATGCCCAAAATAAGATGCTCGGGTTAGCAAATAACATCTTTATAACAATTCATCAAAGCCAAACAGGTCGCATAAATGATACACCAATACGGAGCCAACACAACATGTCAAATGTAGCGACCTGTCCCGAGCCCTAGTACTCGAAACGACTCACCCGCCGTATCTCGCTAAAGAGAATACAAGGCATCGATACAATTCAATTACACGTCATCATAATAACGTAAATCGATGTCAGCGGAAGTCATTACTAAAATCCTCGATAAAATAATCATCCTCATTAATACCATGTCTAAGAATTTCTAATCAATACAATAGTCAAATGTATGTAAACACTAATCCCAAAATACATAAACCTCGAATATCGAAATAGCTGTCTCAACTAACCCTCGAAAGCCTTTTATGAATATCCTTAGTCTCGGAATCTCCCGTCTCGATCTTCTACGGCATACCAACTCCTATGTAAGCATACCCTAACTTCTCATGCCTGCAAAACTGGTGAGTGGTGGTGTGAGCCAAAATCAATGGGCCCAGTAAGCAACCTACCTATACCCATTATGAAAATCATACATGCAGAGACAATTACAGATAACATACAACCAACATACATGTCTCTATTACTCAATTAAATTCATTCGAATATCTGTAACAGTTGACACATCAAGAATAGTCAAATAAGATCCATCATTCACTCTACATAACTGTGAAACATGCTCTTCTCAAGTATGACATACACAACAACAAATAATCATACAAACAATGAAGAGAACAATGCATACCAATGAAGTTATTAAACCGCAGAAAGTAAGTCACTCCACATAATAATGCGCAACTTATTGATGCATGTCTTTCCCTATGTGTCACACGCAACAACATCCTTATCCCACACAATATGTTCTTTTTTTTCCATGATATGCCATGCATGGCCTGGGGTCCTAACACACACTCCATAACGTGGAGTCAGCGCACACGCTCCGTAACGTGGAGTCAACGAACACACGCTCCGTAACTTGGAGTCAACGAACACACGCTCCGTAACGGGGAGTCAGCGCACACGCTCCGTAACGTGGAGTCAGCGAACACACGCTCCGTAATGTAAAGTCAACGAACACACGCTCCGTAACGTGGAGTCACTCGTCCCGTAGGGATGCAATGCTAATGCACGTGTCATGAATGCTGCACACACATAATCCACAATCCGACACATACATGCTCCTATATATACCCACGCCCATACACGTGCATATATACTTACATGTATACCCCCATTTTATTACGGTGTATTCATACTCATATATATACCCGCGCCATACACGTGCATATGTACTTGCATGTCTACCCCACACATCTATATACACATGCAACACGCACTGAGATCGTACAACCATACATACACCCAGTTCATTTATACATACCTATCTCACATATACTTACAACTCGCACATAGAGAAAGTCCAATTACAGATATGCAGCAAACAACACATTGATGCACGATAAGCATAACAAGCACAAATAGACCACTTACCTCTGATGCATGACACTATAACGAGCATAGATAGACCACTTACCTGACCACAAGCCCTGTATATTGCTTATAACTGCCACGGCTTGGCCACCTCGTGCCGCAATACCAACCAGTCTCTGCCATGTTTGTTTGGAACCAACCCAACTATACAATATATTTCCAAAACAATTTTCAAATGTTCGATAATTTTCCAAAATGATTTTCAAATATCAATATTCCAAATTTTTTTCCAAAACCAAATAATTTCCAAACCAAATAAGCTAAGTAATCACAAAGTCCAAAATACCAAATAGTATACCCTTCAAATTTTCGTCCTTACAAATACCAGTTTACAAATATTATTTGCATAGCTACATACATATATATATATATATATATATATATATATATATATATATACCCGATATAAACATATACTACCATATACATATAAATATACTTCACTCATGCAAATGTAACAAGCAACAGTGGCCATTCGATCACTAATAAGCATCATTTATATATAACACACACAAAATATTTTTATTCAACAATTTCTTTTTCTTCTAACATTCGGCTAGTGACTTTTTCTTTGCATTCAAATGTTTTTTTTCCCTTATGATGAAGCCAAATTGCAGCAAAAGATGCAAATGTTTCAAAAAAAACAATATGGTTTAATTCTCAGTCAAATGGATGGATAAATATAGTAGCTTAGCATACTTTGTGCTTTCCAGTTGAGTATATAATTTGATTAAAACAATATAGATGATATAACATATATGTTACCATTTATGTATAGAAATTACAATTCCCAATATCCCTCTAAACTTTCCGCCAGTTTCATATTTGTACCCATATCCCAAATACCACTTGCTGAAGTTTGCAGAACAATTGATTTTATATATATACATATATTATGTCTATATCAATTATAGCTTGGAAATAACATATGTATTGAAAACTTGCTGATTCATCATAACCTTACAATTTCATAGCACATACATAAATAACATACATCACTCATATATATAATTATCACTCACACCATAAACATATTCACCCACTCCACTTTAGTTTCCTACCCACTGTTCATGCATAAATAATTGTTACCCTCCAACGCATGTATAAAACCTCACAGCACCTTATTTCTGTTTTCCTTTCATTCACACCATTTTCGATAACAACCACACAAATAAACATAATAACCTAAGCATAAAACATATCAATTTGTAATATGTCATGCAAAAATAAACAACAAATAAAACATATAGCAAATAAGTACATATATGAAATCAGTTCAAAAAGAGAGAGACCACCTACCTCTTGGTTGTAGACTAAGATTAGTGGCGGTGATGTAGTGGTGTTAGTGGTGGTAGCGGTAGTGTAGGCTTTCTTCTCTACCTTCTTCTTTTCCTCCTTTTTCTTTCTCTTTTCTTTAGCCTCAACATTTTTTTTCATTTGCTCTCAATTTTTTTTCCTGCAGATGGCCGTTTGGCCTATTATATTTAAGAGGGGAATAAGTTTCATTCTCTCTTGCTTATGTGGATAAGAGGTAATTTATGAGGGGTGGGGGGTTTTGAAAGGTTTTTTTTAACAAAGGATAATGACAATTTAATGGGGGTGTTATATGAAAAGTTTTTCTTTTTAACAAACAACACATTTTTTTAATATATAAAATTTATTCTTATTTTTTCTTTTTTCCTTTTATTCTATCCGGGTTGTAACATCAAATCTTATGCTTCGTGTTACATGATGCATATACTTCTTTAAAACCACGTACTGAACTAAACAAAAACCCATACATATGCCTTCTTTCATAAACATGTCATGCGTGTCGTTTCGTAAAACTTTTCACAATTCTTCTTATCTTATTCTTCGCGCACCAGAACATTATACTCTATGGGTGATCAATCCACAGCAACGAGAACTTTATATCCCGTGCTGAAAGGTCCACGGCTCTATAACATATAAACTTTATACCTCATGTTGAAAGACCCACGGCCCCATATCATAAACTTTATACCTGTTGTTGATTCACAGGTCACGCTTTTATACCCTGCCACTGCAGACGTGACTTTTATACACTGCGATTAACCAGCAGCTGTAATCTTGTCTTCTTTTAAGTATACGTGTCTTTTCGCAAAGCAAAACTCATGTCAGAATGCAAAATGCGTATGTTGTGATGCAAATGCTCATGTCACGTCATATCAGTCTCCTAAACATGTACACACACACTTTACGTATTGATTACAGGGTCACCAACCTTAAACCTACCTCAAGCATAACTCACTCGTACCATTTCACACCCTCTCGTATTACAAAAATCATCTCAAGTTCATACTTAGCCTTACTCATTCACACTTAACGTTCACAACTCAAATACACCTCGAAAACACTTGTATTTTATGAACCATGAAAAGGAATACAAGTATCTTAAATACATGGAACGCTTAATGTGTCGAAGAAAGCTTCCAGAACATTTGGAACGCTTTCAAGAGGCGGCTAATGTGACATAAAGCGCCTATACTAGGCGTTCGAAGTATTCTGGAATCCACTGGTACACATCGAACGCCTACATAAGGCGCCTCAAGTGACATGGAGCGCCTTATGGGGTGTTCGGAGTATTCTGGAATATGCTGTGGCACATCGAACGCCTACATAAGACGCCTTATGTGACATGAAGCGCCTTATGAGGTGTTCGAAGTGTTCTAGAATGCACTGGGACACATCGAACGCCTAAAGTGGGTATTCGAAGTATTCTGACGATTCCCAAAAACTGAAATTCTGCAGCAACTCCTTCTCTTCATCTTCTTCCTTCACCCCTTTCATCTTGAACACCTCAAATTCAACTTATCATCTAAATCCATCAGGCATAGTACACAAGTAACATGGATTGATTCATAAACATATCAAATTGCGTCCACTCTAAGCCTTCTATCACCCACATCTTCCAATATATCATCAAACTTTCCAACACAACAAATCTACAACAACCCACCGTTCACCCTTCAAACCTTCTCCAAATCCTCTCAAATCATCTAAGGTACAGTTAATAGACATAATAGCTTATAACAAGACAATAAACACATCACGGGTGACACTTTTTGTTGAGAAATATGTTTGGATAATTTTCAAAGTCATGATTTTAAGTGGTGAATACTTAGAAATGTCACATATGGTGTTATAAGTGATTAAAGGATGAAAAAGTGAAGAAAAATGACGTGGATCTCTCAGGCAGAGTCACGTGGATCGATCGATGTACATCATCCCCTAACATGGATTGATTGATGTTGGACCGAGAAGAACCAAAAACTTACTGTGAGACGTCGATCTCTCACGTGGATCGATCGACGTACGTAAGCCCCTCACGTAGATCGATCGACGTACGTCAGCCCCTCACATGGATCGATCCACGTCTCATAGAATGTTTAGGGTTTTTAGAAATATTTTTTTAAAATATGTTAAAGTGGTTGTTTTCATTTGTATATGATTTATACATGCTCATTATGTGAATCTTATGTGATTTTGATGATTTTAAATGTATTGTGACTAACGTGCCTTGGAAGTTTCTACAACTTACCAAAAAGGGCAAAATTGGTATTTTGAGTTTTGTAGGAACATCATATGGTGAAAATATTTTGGTCTCACTGGAAGCAGACTCTCTATCACTTGGGATAGAGGTATTGTCTGCCTACCACTTACCCTCCCCAGACCCTAACGATAGCTTTTGCTGTCGTTGGGATATACTGGGTCTGGATGATGATGATGATGATTCTCATTATATTTATCATGACAAAGGCGATATCATGAGTATTTATGACCATCTGGGTCATTTCTAGAGTTTTCATATATCAGGGGTATTTTGGTCATTTCACCTCCAATGGTATTTTTGGTATTTTCACTCAAGGAATCTCTTGAGCATATTATTATCTTCATTCTGGAGCTGATTTGTTATTTATTTGAAGATTATATGATGATTTTATCTTATTTCTCTCAAATGATGATATTGTTGACTATAGCTGGATATGTGACGATTTGAGATGTCACATTCTATTTTTTTCTTGAAGACTCTCTTATATATGTTATAAGAGGAAATTTATCATCATTATTCAGAGTTTTTCAAGGTGTTAAAGGTGTAGAAATGATCACGACATATAAGAAGAAATATTAAGAATTTCGGTGTTACACGTTGACATAATCTTGTCAACTATTAACTATTTATTTCTTCTTCAAAAATTTGAGTTGCTACACATATTTGTATGCTCAAAAATGTGTATGAGCAGGTGGAGGTGATACATTATTCATTTTATGGCTTGGTGACAAGTGGACTAACCAAAAAAGAGCTAGTTGGCAAAAATTGCCAACTTGGATTTTTCAAATATAGCCAATCGGCTACTTGGGCTATATGGCTTTTCATGGCAGATTTTTTGAGTCAAAATGGAGCTCTCACATGCCCTATTGTTGTGCTTGGAGTTGAGGATAATTTGGCGGTATTATCCTTTCTTATTTTATTAAAGAAAATCAAAACTATTTTTGATAAAAATGAAGTAGCCAACAGCTACTTTGGGATATTTGGAGCCGAATTTTTATTTTGAAGTTGTGAATGTGCACATGCGTATTCTTGTGCCAAGAAGTTGATGTATTATCTTCCCCATATTATCTACATTTTGTAAAGGATAAATGAGACAAGCCAAGGTGGAAAATCGGCCAACAAGGTGATATCCAAGGTGGACCATTTATGTTGTCTCATTTTGCCAAGTGTACAAAGGCCAACCAATGATCAGAAGACATTTGGACTTGATGATGAAGATGATGACACATTGGAAATCTTATCTCTAACGCTTATCTATCAATCAATCAATCAATCATACCCAGTATATCCCAACGATAGCACAAGCTATCGTTAGGGTCTGGGGAGGGTGAGAGGTAGGCAAACAATACCTCCATCCTAAGGGATAGAGAGTTTGCTTCCAGTGAGACCCCCGGCTCTATATGTACATGCACAGATAATCATAATAATAGGACTATGTACTAGTGGACCTATTTTATTAAACATATGCTACAGTCTTCCGATATTAAAATAGTCATAATAGTGAGCATGCACACATAATTGAAAGAAAAAGACCGAAACTAAATATGCAAAGTCAATTAAAGTGTAAATAATATCTAATCCTCTAAGCATGCTCTAAGGTGTCGTATATCATGTCTACCCCCTCCTTAACCTTAATCATCTGCCTCCATGAACTCCTATCCTGGACCATGTCCTCAGAAAGGTGCAACTCTAGTAAGTCATGCCTAATCTGCTCATCCCATGTCAGTTTGGGCCTGCCTTTACTCCTCTTTCCTTCTACGGTGAGGCTTTCGGTTGCTCTGACAGACACCGTTGTCTGTCTCCTCTTGACATGCCCAAACCATCTCAGTCTTCCCTCTCTTATCTTATTTTTTATACTAGTCACCCCAAACCTTTCTCTGTACACCTCATTTCTTATCTTGTCTAGCCTTGTATGTCCGCACATCCACCTCAGCATCTTCATCTCTGCCATTTCCATCTTCTGTGATTGTGTCCTCTTGATGGCCCAACAATCTGTTCCATATAACATTGCCAGCCGCACTGCTATCCTATAAAATTTTCCTTTTAATTTAATTGGAAAATTCTTGTTGTTGTTCTTGTTCCATTCTTTGAAGTAAAGGTGTTCTTGTTGTTTTTGTTGTGCTACAAGCCTCTTGAGCTTTATTTGTAAGATTGATTAGCCATTCTTATAAGGCTATATCAATAGTGTAGAGGTGTTGCAACTAAGTGTTGCTTAGAAGGTGATTATCCAAGTCTTGAATAGGGTTGGTGTATAACCCAAGGATCAAGCTTGGTTCTTGTTATAAGGTGATTCATTTGATAGTGATGTTAGTGTATGTGCCCTAGGCCATGATTTAGATATTTATGTTATGCATTTATTATTAATAAAAGAGGTTTTATTATCATTATTGTTGGTTAGTATGTTACACAATTTTGATATATGTCCCTGATTCATTATTGTTATGGAGATAAAATAATTTATAATCAGTATGAGTATTGATTTGATAATCATGAGATGATTATGTGTATGGTGATACGAATCAATCTCATAGATACTTGTTAGAGAACAGTGTATTGGACAGACCCATCATGAGATTGCTACATGGATTAGCGTCATAAGTAAATCTCATGATAGTCATGTTTTAATCCTTTGACTTGAGATTGTCATAGTTTCCAACATAAGGACTATTATATTTTGACATGATCAAACGTTATCCGTAACTGGATAATAATAAAGGTCATGATTGAATGTGATAGAAATTATGTAGAGGATATTGAACAATCAAGATAGAATTTGTCCCTCTCTTTTGAGAGAGATATCTTTGGGCCCCTCGATTAGTGAGACTGTGAAATGCATGGCCGTGCTCAAATGAATTGATAGTGTGATCAATATCATTTGTTCTATGAGTCTACTTAGAGATCGAGTAATCATATGTTTGAACTATATAAGTATGACGCTAACCATGACTTATGTTCAAACTAGATATCGTGTGACAAAGGGATTAATGCATGTACTATTATTAGGCTAGTTGGACTTTACTCGTATTAATTGGGTAGTTGTAATGCCTTGCTAGAGGCCAATTACGACTTGTTGGTTCAATAGAGATTTGATCAACTGCCAATTAATATGGGCCTATCGGGTCACACACAAGAATGCGTATGCCTGAGATTAATAATATTAATAATATTAATATTGGATATTAATTATTATTATTATCATTATCGTTTTAATATTAATAATATTAATATTGGATATTAATTATTATTATTATTAATTTTGTTTTTTTGTATATATTTATATCATCGGATAATAACAGAGAATCCATATCTGATATGGATTTTGATTGGTGTTATCTAATCCTAACAGAATCCGTATTTGATGTGGATTATGATAGGTATTAACCAATCCGATCAGGAATCGGATTTGATATCTATATATATGTACGGAGCATGGTGTATCTCGTACACCACACAACCAGTAGAAAAACGAAAGGGCAAGAATCGTTTTTGTGAAAACCGAATTCTTCAGCCGCGCCGTTTGAAGAGCTAGCACTCCGGGCGGAAGCGTTCGTGTGGATACCGACAGAGGGTGATCGTATTTTCGCACCTCTTCCATCTGCAGATTTCGAATCTACGGAGGTACTTTTTGATTTCTTTTGTCGAATTAAACGAACAACATGGATCCTTGGTAGGAAATCAGAGATCAATTTTTGTTTTCCGCTGCGCGTTTTTGTAGTGACCTCGTTCGATTTCCTAACAGTGGTATCAGAGCCACTTGTTGATTTCGTTTAAATCGATTATATCATGCTTATGTGATTATATGCTTACTGTTTTTCGTATGGCATGATATGTACAAAACCCCAACTCGGATTTCATATGATGAGAGAAGAATGGTGCTTTTCAAATCGTTTTCATGAGATGATTTGTATACGGCGGTTTTCGTTTGTCATGTGATGATCAAAACGGATTCTGTTTATATTAGATATAAACATATGCTATGTGTAGAACCCTATTCGAATCTCATCTTGTGAGAGCGGATTGATGTTTTCAATTCGTTTTCATGAGACGTTATGATTCGAGATTGTTATATGTGATATAAAGTTTTCATTTTTCATGTGATGATCAAAAACGATTATGTTTATATCGATATGAGCAACCGATAATGATTCTGTAAGAGTTATGCATATTCAAAACAGACAGATTATCAATTCGATTGATGATTCTGTTTTCGGATTTCGAATGGCAGATTGATTCTATTTCGGATTTCGAACAGCAGATTATCAATTCGATTGATGATTCTGTTTTGGGTTTTGAATGATAACTCTCGGTTCGATCGGTGCTTCTATAAGGGTTTACACGTAATCAAAACAGTAAGATCGTTAATATAATTGACGTGTCTGTGTTAGGGTTTCGAAAAGAAAATTATCAATGCGATTGATACTTTCTGTTTGGCTTCGAGGGCGCTGCCCCTCAGACCCCGCCTGGGGCTCTGCCCCTCGGACCCCGCCCGCTAACCGGCTAGCGGGACCGCCGTATGCGTATGCCCTATAGTTCGTTACCGTGACATTAAGAATGTCAATATATATTTATTTGTTATAATATGTTTGTGTAAAATATATTATAATTGCTGATGTCTTTGCATGGTGCATAGCATGGCCTCAGGACCTATGTGATTGACTTAGTCATATTTCTGTTTTGGGTTATTATGGCCTGCGTGCCGCTGTAGTTTTTGTTGTATTTTATTATACAAGTAGTTAGGGTTTTTCTTTATTATTGTAATAAATGAAGAATCAAGCTACAAAAGTGGTGATGGCGACACATACCAAGGACGAGTGGATTCCATGGAGATGGAGGCACGATCTCAAGACAAGAAGATATGTATCTTGCAAATGTTGTAATAGGAAGTCTTTCACATAGGGTTTCCTTTATGATCTTCATTTGGTCTCATGAAGATCATATTTAGTTTGGCCATGCTATGTCACGTTTACATATTTATCATTTTGTATGAGATGCGTGGATGATATATTATATATGCATATAGGATGCTACGATATAATGATATGCAATGCAAGACATAAACTAAGTTGAACCCTCATTAATAATTTAAGTCTTGATGCCATCCATGTCTTAAACACCTATTAAAACTGGGATTGTATTAAAGTAGGTATTGCCAAAGCAATGTGCTTTAAACATTCCTAGCTACGTAGAATGAGTAATAGTGCTACTCATATGTTTAAAATTGGTTAGACTTAATTGGGCTATCAAAACGGTTTTGGGCTCAAGGCATTAGATGGAATCTAACATACAATGATATATGATGTCATTATTCCATAAATTCTAAGAGTTACATGAGATGTAATTGGTAAAGATGTTACCTACCTAAATAACTTAATTTTAAGCGTCATGCCAAAGCTGAGTTTAGAATTAAGTCAAATATGGATCTTAGCTCACTAAAATATTTCTTTTGAGGGTTATGTTTTAGTGAGAGTTTTATAAATTTTAACCTCATTATTAATAAGGTGTTACTTTGCATGTTTTGTAGATCATAAATGGCTGCTAATAACAATTCCACCTTATCGCTGCGATCTATCCTTGAGAAGGAAAAACTAAAAGAATGTGGGACTAATTTTGTTGACTGGTTTCGAAACTTGAGAATTGTTCTCAAGCAAGAAAAGAAGTCCTACGTGCTCGATGACCCTGTCCCTGAACCCCCTCCTGTTGATGCTTCTGCTGCTGTTAAGAACAAGTATAAGAAGCATGTGGAAGATTCAAACGACATAGGATGTCTTATGTTGGCAACTATGTGTTCAGGACTTCAGAAAGACCTGGAACACTTAGAAGCTTATGAGATGAGTGTGCATCTCAAACAAGCTTTCCAACAACAGGCTAGGCAGGATAGGTTCGACACCGCCGTTGCACTTTTTGACTGTAAGATGTCTGAAGGTGAATCTGTTAGCGCTCATGTTTTAAAGATGAAAGGCTATATAGATCACCTTGCAAGACTCGGATATCCCCTGAGTTTGGAACTCGCTACGGATTTGATCCTACACTCTTTGCCTAGCAGTTTTTCTCAGTTCGTCATGAACTACAATATGAATAATATGGAAAAGTCCATTCCTGAGCTACATAATATGCTCAAAACTGCTGAGGGGAATATCAAGAAGCCTACCCATGTATTGAGTGTCAATACTAAGCTAATGAAAAGGAAAGCTAAAGGCAAGGGTAAGGCTAAAAGCGCAAAGGGTGCAAAAGGGGCAAAGGGTCAAGCTAAACCGAAACCTGGTCCCAAGGCAAAGGTTCCTAAGGAAGGAACTTGTTTCCATTGCAACAAGCCTGGGCATTGGAAAAGAAATTGTGATGTTTATTTAGAGGAGTTGAAGAAGCTGAAGGGTAGTACGACTACATCTTCAGGTATTTATGTTATAGAAATTAATTTATCTACTTCTTCTTCCTGGGTATTAGATACTGGATGTGGATCCCATATTTGTACAAATATGCAGGGGCTCAAAAGGAGTAGGATGCTGAAGAAAGGCGAGGTGGACCTACGTGTTGGCAATAGAGCAAGAGTTGCTGCTATAGCTGTAGGGACCTATGAGCTTGTCTTGCCCAATGGGATTTTGTTAGTTTTAAACAATTGCTTTTATGTTCCTACTATGAGTAGGAATCTTATTTCAGTGTCTGTTTTGGATGATGAAGGTTATTCATTTTTAATTAAAAATAAGAAGTGTTCTATTTTTGATAAAAATGACTTGCTTTATTGTATTGCAAGTAGTTATAATGGCATTTATGTCCTTAACCTTGATGATTCCAATGACAGTAATATTTATAACATATCTTCAAAGAGAACTAAGCCAAATGAACTAAACCCTTCATATTTATGGCATTGTCGCCTTAGCCATATAAATGAGAAGCGCGTATATAAACTCCATCAAGATGGATTATTAGATTCATTTGATTTTGAATCATTTGAAAATTGCGAGTCTTGTTTGCTTGGAAAGATGACAAAGACTCCTTTTACTGGACATAGTGAAAGGGCTAATGACTTATTGGGCTTGGTACATACAGATGTATGCGGCCCAATCAGCATTAGTGCCAGGGGAGAATTTCAGTATTTCATTACTTTTACTGATGATTTCAGTAGGTATGGCTATGTCTACCTAATGAAACATAAACATGAGTCTTTTGAAATGTTTAGAACTTTTCAAAATGAAGTACAAAATCAACTTGGTAAGACAATTAAAACCCTTCGATCAGATCGAGGTGGTAAATATTTGAGCCAAGAATTTGACCAACATCTAAGAAATTGTGGAATCGTTTCACAGTTGACTCCTCCAGGAACTCCACAATGGAATGGTGTTTCTGAAAGGAGAAATCGGACTTTTTGGATATGGTTGGATCTATGATGGGTCAAGTAGATCTTCCTTTATCCTTTTGGGGTTATGCCTTGGAGACAGCTGCATTCATTTTGAACCGTGTACCATCTAAAGCGGTTGAAAAGACACCATATGAGATTTGGACTGGTAAGAGACCCAGTTTGTCTTTTCTTAAGATTTGGGGTTGTGAAGCTTATGTGAAAAGATTAATGTCAGATAAGCTAGCTCCAAAATCTATCAAATGTATTTTTGTGGGGTATCCTAAAGAAACTAAAGGGTACTATTTCTATATTCCCTCAGAGAACAAAGTATTTGTTGCTCGAAATGGAGTCTTTTTGGAAAAGGAGTTTCTCTCCAATAGAACAAGTGGGAGTATAGTACAACTTGAGGAAACTCAAGTTCACAAGATACCATTGAACCGTCTTTAGAGACGATTTCAGAACCACAAACAGTTGTGGAGCCTGAAAATGTAACACAAGTCCAACGCAGATCTGATAGGATACATCGTCAGCCAGAGAGATACGGATTTCTTGTGACTGATGATAGTGAAGTTATGCTCATAGATCAAGATGAGCCTACTTCCTATCAGGAAGCTGTGTCAGGTCCAGATTCAGATAAATGGCTTGGAGCCATGAATTCTGAGATGCAATCCATGTTTGATAACCAAGTTTGGTCTTTAATTGATCCTCCAGAGGGTATTAAGACTATTGGTTGCAAATGGGTTTTCAAGAAGAAAACTGACATGGATGGAAATGTGCAAACCTACAAAGCAAGGCTTGTGGCTAAAGGTTTCAAGCAAACTCATGGTATAGACTATGATGAAACCTTTTCACCAGTAGCTATGCTTAAGTCTATTCGAATTCTACTTGCCATTGCAGCATACTATGATTATGAGATATGGCAAATGGATGTCAAAACTGCTTTCCTTAATGGAAATTTACTCGAGGATGTGTACATGATACAACCTGAGGGTTTTGTAAATCCTGAGAATTCAAAGAAGATTTGCAAGCTTCAAAGGTCCATCTATGGATTGAAGCAAGCATCTCGAAGCTGGAATCTTCGTTTTGATGAAACAGTTAAGAACTTTGGTTTCATCAAGAATGAAGATGAACCTTGTGTTTACAAGATGGTCAGTGGGAGTGCAGTAGTGTTTCTGGTCCTATATGTGGATGACATATTGCTTATTGGAAATGATATCCCTACCTTGCAAAAGGTTAAGGCTTGGTTAGGGAATTCATTTTCAATGAAGGACTTGGGCGAGGCTACCTATATCCTTGGTATCAAGATCTATAGAGATAGATTTAAAAGGATAATAGGCTTGAGTCAGAGTACATACATAGATAAAATGTTGAAGAGGTTCAACATGCAAGAGTCAAAGAAAGGATTCTTGCCTATGTCTCATGGCATTCATCTTAGCAAGAATCAATGTCCTCAGACATCTGATGAGCGAGATCGAATGAATAAAATTCCTTATGCTTCTGCTATAGGATCGATCATGTATGCCATGTTATGTACTAGACCAGATGTCTCATATCCATTGAGCACAACAAGTAGATATCAAGCTGACCCTGGTGAAGGTCACTGGACAGCTGTCAAGAATATTCTTAAGTACCTCAGAAGGACTAAAGATGTATTCTTGGTTTATGGAGGTTTGGATGACGAGTTAGTTGTAAATGGTTACACAGATGCTAGCTTCCAAACCAACATAGATGATTTCAGATCGCAGTCCGGTTTTGTATTCACATTGAATGGTGGAGTTGTTAGTTGGAAGAGTTCAAAACAAAGCACTGTGGCTGATTCTATAACAGAGGCTGAGTATATAGCAGCATCAGATGCAGCTAAAGAAGCAGTTTGGTTGAAGAAGTTCATCACTGAGCTAGGAGTGGTACCTAGAATTGCAAATCATGTGGACATTTATTGTGACAACAATGGTGCCATAGCACAAGCAAAAGAGCCTAGGTCTCATCAGAGATCTAAACATATACTCAGACGCTACCATCTCATTCGAGACATCATCGATAGAGGAGATGTCAAGATATGCAAAGTTGACACAAACGATAACATAGCGGATCCATTGACTAAGCCTCTCTCACGGGTCAAGCATGATCAGCATACTAGATCTATGGGTCTCAAATATTTGTAGGCCTAGTGCAAGTGGGAGATTGTTAGTGTATGTGCCCTAGGCCATGATTTGGATATTTATGTTATGCATTTATTATTAATAAAAGAGGTTTTATTATCATTATTGTTGGTTAGTATGTTACACAATTTTGATATATGTCCCTGATTCATTATTGTTATGGAGATAAAATAATTTATAATCAGTATGAGTATTGATTTGATAATCATGAGATGATTATGTATATGGTGATACGAATCAATCTCATAGATACTTGTTAGAGAACAGTGTATTGGACAGACCCATCATGAGATTGCTACATGGATTAGCGTCATAAGTAAATCTCATGATAGTTATGTTTTAATCCTTTGACTTGAGATTGTCATAGTTTCAAACATAAGGACTATTATATTTTGACATGATCAAACGTTATCCGTAACTGGATAATAATAAAGGTCATGATTGAATGTGATAGAAATCATGTAGAGGATATTGAACAATCAAGATAGAATTTGTCCCTCTCTTTTGAGAGAGATATCTTTGGGCCCCTCGATTAGTGAGACTGTGAAATGCATGGCCGTGCTCAAATGAATTGATAGTGTGATCAATATCATTTGTTTTATGAGTCTACTTAGAGATCGAGTAATCATATGTTTGAACTATATAAGTATGACGCTGACCATGACTTATGTTCAAACTAGATATCGTGTGACAAAGGGATTAATGCATGTACTATTATTAGGCTAGTTGGACTTTACTCGTATTAATTGGGTAGTTGTAATGCCTTGCTAGAGGCCAATTACGACTTGTTGGTTCAATAGAGATTTGATCAACTGCCAATTAATATGGGCCTATCGGGTCACACACAAGAATGCGTATGGCTGAGATTAATAATATTAATAATATTAATATTGGATGTTAATTATTATTATTATCATTATCGTTTTAATATTAATAATATTAATATTGGATATTAATTATTATTATTATTATTATTAATTTCTTTTTTTGTATATATTTATATCATCGGATAATAACAGAGAATCCATATCTGATATGGATTTTGATTGGTGTTATCTAATCCTAACAGAATCCATATTTGATGCGGATTATGATAGGTATTAACCAATCCGATCAGGAATCGGATTTGATATCTATATATATGTACGGAGCATGGTGTATCTCGTACACCACACAACCAGTAGAAAAACGAAAGGACAAGAATCGTTTTTGTGAAAACCGAATTCTTCAGCCGCGCCGTTTGAAGAGCTAGCACTCCGGGCGGAAGCGTTCATGTGGATACCGACAGAGGGTGATCGTATTTTCGCACCTCTTCCATCTGCAGATTTCGAATCTACGGAGGTACTTTTTGTTTTCTTTTGTCGAATTAAACGAACAACATGGATCCTTGGTAGGAAATCAGAGATCAATTTTTGTTTTCCGCTGCGCGTTTTTGCAGTGATCTCGTTCGATTTCCTAACAAGTGAAATCCACGGAAAGGTGTTCCTTGGGACTGGAGTAGGTCACATTGACCGAACCAGGATAAATTCTCGGCGTTCTTGTTTTGTTTCTTCATTTCTGTTTTCTGTCCGTTTTTACTGCAGATTTCACACAACTTCTCACGTTTTGAAAAAATAGATAAACATTTTTAAAATTTGTGATTTTTGATGGAGTTATACTTCAGACTGTTAGATTTCATTTGCAACAAGAATCACTTGATTTGAGCAAGGAAAAGTTAGTCTTTCAGTCTTTGCAAGATAACTGCTCCAATCTGGCTGCAATCTGACCAGTTTTGAGAAAACTAAAATTCTGTATTTATCAAGAATTGTTTAGGGTCAGGTTCTTTTGGAAACATCATCCACACATTCTAAGGAGTGTTTTGATATAAAGATCAACCTTTTTGGTTGAGTATTCAAAGATAAACACATTTTGCAAAATCAGCAACATTCTGTCCAATTCTGTCCAGATTGACCATCTGAATCTTTTTATTTGTTTGAAGGGTCAAATGATCTTATGTTTGTCTGATTTTTGGACAGTCTTTTTAACACATTGAATTTCAATTATGGAAAGTTTCATAATTTTTGGAGTTGTTTACAATTAGATTTGAATTTTTCAAAAACGGGTTCTGAATCTGAGGTGGTCTCAGATTATGTTTTCAAATGGGATTTTTGTAAAGGGTTGTAGTGTAATTTCCGCTAACCACTATTCACCCCCACCTCTAGTGGTGTTTATTGCAGGTGCACGGTCCAACAATTGGTATCAGAGCGATGTCAACACTGTTAGTGTATGTGCCCTAGGCCATGATTTGGATATTTATGTTATGCATTTATTATTAATAAAAGAGGTTTTATTATCATTATTGTTGGTTAGTATGTTACACAATTTTGATATATGTCCCTGATTCATTATTGTTATGGAGATAAAATAATTTATAAGCAGTATGAGTATTGATTTGATAATCATGAGTTGATTATGTGTATGATGATACGAATCAATCTCATAGATACTTGTTAGAGAACAATGTATTAGATAGACCCATCATGAGATTGCTACATGGATTAGCGTCATAAGTAAATCTCATGATAGTCATGTTTTAATCCTTTGACTTGAGATTGTCATAGTTTCCAACATAAGGACTATTATATTTTGACATGATCAAACGTTATCCGTAACTGGATAATAATAAAGGTCATGATTGAATGTGATACAAATTATGTAGAGGATATTAAACAATCAAGATAGGATTTGTCCCTCTCTTTTGAGAGAGATATCTTTGCGTCCCTCGATTAATGAGACTGTGAAATGCATGGTTGTGCTCAAATGAATTGATAGTGTGATCAATATCATTTGTTTTTTCAGTCTACTTGGAGATCGAGTAATCATATGTTTGAACTATATGAGTATGACGCTGACCATGACTTATGTTCAAACTAGATATCGTGTGACAAAGAGATTAATGCATGTACTATTATTAGGCTAGTTGGACTTTACTCGTATTAATTGGGTAGTTGTAATGCCTTGCTAGAGGCCAATTACGACTTGTTGGTTTAATAGAGATTTGATCAACTGCCAATTAATATGGGCCTATCGGGTCACACACAAGAATGCGTAAGGCTGAGATTAATAATATTAATAATATTAATATTGGATATTAATTATTATTATTATTATCGTTTTAATATTAATAATATTAATATTGGATATTAATTATTATTATTATTATTATTATTATTATTATTTTCGTTTTTTGGTGATTATATATATATATATATGTATTATCGGATTATAACGAGAGAATCCATATCTGATATGGATTTTGAATATCCTGATAGAATTCGTATCTGATATGGATTTTGATTGGCATCAACTAATCCGATTAGGACTCGGATTTTGATGTCTACGTATGTGTATATATATTTGTGTATCTCGTATACACTACACACGGAAAAAATACACAGAATCATCAAAGAAACCCTAGAGCCGTTTTTGTGAAAAACCGAGTTCTTCAGCCGCGCCGTTTGAAGAGCTAGCACTCCGGACGGAAGCGTTCGTGTGGATACCGACAGAGGATGATCGTATTTTTGCACCTGCTTCATCTGCGTATTTCGAATCTACGGAGGTAATTTTTGATTTCTTTTGTCGAATTAAACGAACAACATGGATCCTTGGTAGGAAATCAGAGATCAAGTTTTGTTTTTTCTGCTGCGCGTTTGGCAGTGATCTTGTTCGATTTCCTAACAAACACCACTCAAAGAAGCAAGATTCAACACCGTAGAATCAATACAAAGACAAGAAACAATTACTCTATGTAGCCTGCTTATCTCAGATTAAAGGTACATACTATGGCAATAGTTTCTCACAAAGGTGAGTTGGAAGGTATGTCCACTCAACGCCCTCCTCTTTTTGATGGCAATAATTTTGTTCATTGGAAACTAAGAATGAGGCTATTCTTAATGGCTATAGACATCGATTTATGGTCTATAGTTGAAGATGAGCCGTACATTCCAATGAAAGTTGTACAAGTTAGTGGAGTCACTCAAGAAGTAGAAAAATATAAAAGTGAATGGACATCGGAAGATAAAAATAAAATGTCAATGAATGCTAAAGTTATGCAATTACTCTTGAATGGACTTACAACGTCTGAAGCAAGATATGTTTCAAATTGCACAAGCGCACACGAGATGTGAAAATCACTTGTATTGAAGCATGAAGGTACTAGTGGTGTTAAAGAGTCAAGAATAAACATGCTTATGACTGAATTAGAGTCTTTCAAAATGTTGCCAAACGAATACATAACATCTATGGATTGAGGATTACTAACATTTTCAATGCCCTTGAAGCTTTAGGAAAATCATTCACGAACAGTGAAAAAGTTCAAAAGGTGCTACGAAGCCTTCCTGCTGAATGGGATCCAAAGGTGACTGCAATCTATGAGACAAAGTCAATCACTAAGATGGATGAATTAATCGGGTCTCTTAAAGTCTATGAGGTAAAACTAAACCAACGAAAGTCCGAGTCATCTAAATCATCAAGTAAGTCAATAGCATTCAAAACAACTGAATCACATACAAATAATGATGATAGTAATAGTGACACTGAATTAGATGATGAATTGATATTAATAGCGAGAAAACTTAGAAAGTTTTTTAAACGTCCTAATAGGAATAGGCAACGTTCTTCTTTTTCTTCTTCTTAACCTAGAAAAAATAACACAAACAAATGGTATAATAAAGATTTAAAGTTTTATGAATGCGGTCAAAAAGGACATATTTCATATGATTGTCCCACGAAGAAAAATAATAATAATAACAACAACAATAATAAACAAGTCAAGGACAAGGAGACACAAACGACAAAGACAAAAGAGTCTAAGGCAAGGAAAGGGAAACGAGCAATGAAGGTGAGCACATGGAGCGACTCATCCGACTCAGAATCCGAAACTGAGGAAGCTCAAGTCTGCTTCGTATCAAACGAGGTATGTTCTTCATCTGATAGTGATTCTGATAGTGACATGACATTTGATGAAATGTATGAAGAGTTCTTAAGAATACATACATGCTCACTGTAAGAGGCTCTCTAAAGAAAAGAAGAAACTAATTGAAGAAAATAACAAGTTGAAGACGTCCAAGTTGGAATTTTCCGATCAATTAGTCTTAAACAAGAGTCTACTAATACTCTTAATTCTTTAGAGAATAAAATTGAATCATATAGGAAAGATGAACAAAAGATAAATATGGAAAATAATATGTTAAAGTCTAAGTTAGAAAGTTGTGAACATGAAATAATACAACTTAAGTCGTCTAAACTTAACTTAGAAAAAATGTTAGAACAATTTAATTTAGGTGCTAATATGTTAGATACACTAATCTCATCGCAAAAGTATGGAAATGATAAAACTGGCTTAGGCTATAAAGAAGAAGATGACAAAGTAGGTAGAAAGACTAAGTTTGTATCTTCAACTACTAAACAGCCTTATAAAGATGCAAAAACAACTTTGCCTACTAAATCTTCTTGTACTCATTCTTCTGTTTACTCTAAGGCAAAAATGCAACATACACCTATAAAAGCATACACGCATAAACATACATCTAGGCCAAACTTTGCATCTAGACAACCTAGAAATTATGCCTATATGTATACAAATGCAACTAGACATAATAAAATACATCCAACGTATTATGAACCGAAGTATAAGCAACACTCTTATGAGTCTTATAAAAATGCCTATGAACACACTAGCATGCTTTATACACATTATAAAAATCGGCCATCATATAATGATTATCAACCATGGCGTAACGTGTATAACAATGCATCTTCACTTATGTGGAATAATCATCTATATGCAAATCCTTCTTATTTTTCAAATTATAACAATGCTAAAAATGTGCCTAGAAGGTATGTTCAAGTTTGGATACCTAAAGGATATCAAAACAAGAATAGTGCCCCTAACATTCAAGGACACAAATAAAGGGTACCTAAAACTTTGTCTCCATTGTAGGACAAACGCAAGGAATGCAAGAAGGAGGCAAGGATAAAGACTTTAAAAACTAAATGGTTTTTAGATAGTGGATGTTCTAGGCATATGACGGGAAACCCCAAACTATTCACCGAACTTGAACATATTGATGGTGGAAAGGTGACATTTGGTGACAACAACAAAGGAAAAGTTGTTGGAAAAGGAACAATCGGGGACCTAAACACATTTCAAATACGGAATGTGTTGTTAGTAAGCAATCTCTCTTATAATTTACTTAGTATTTCTCAACTTATAGATTGTGGTTATAATGTCTCTTTTCTTCCCACTTCTTGTGATATAATAAATGAAAAAGGAGAAATAGTATTAAAAGAAAATAGAGATGGTAATATTTATACTCTTACCTTAGATAGCATATTAGATGCTAAGGTTAAGTGTCTAATATCACATGACTTAGATGTGAATTTATGGCATAGAAGATTAGGCCATATAGGAATTTCAACCATTAGGAAATTATCTAAAAAGAATTTAATTAGAGGTATGTCTAAGTTAGACTTAGATAATTTTCAAATGTGTGAAACATGTATAAAAGGAAAACACATTAAAGAAACATTAAAACCGAAACATGGAGTGAGTACTAGTCATGTACTAGAATTGCTTCACTTAGACTTATTTGGTCCAAGTAGGTCAAAAAGTCTAGGTGGACACTACTATGTGTGTGTCATAGTAGATGATTACTCATGCTACACATGGACATTGTTCCTAACACACAAAGACGATGCTCCATTAGCAATCGAAACTCTTATTAAGCAACTTGAAAACATTTACAAAGAAAATGTTAAAAGAATTAGAAGTGATAGAGGTGGAGAATTTAAAAACAAATATGTAATCAGATTTTGTGAACTACATGGAATTAAACATGAATTCTCACCACCTAGAACACCACAACTCAATGGAGTTGTTTGAACATAAAAATAGAACAATTCAAGAAGTTGCTAGGACAATGCTTTGTGAAAATAAATTACCTAAATATTTATGGGCTAAAGCTGTTAGTTGTGCATGCTATATTATAAATAGGCTTACCATTAGAAAGAAAACAAATAAAACGCCTTATAAATGCTAAACAATAGACAACCTAAGATAGATTATCTTAAAGTATTTGGATGTAAATGTTTTATGTTGAACACTAAGGATAATATAGATAAATTTGAACAAATGTCTACTGAATGCATATTTGTTGGGTATTCAACTAACTCAAGAGCGTATAGGTGTTATAATCCTTTATCTAGAAAAATAATTGAATACATACATGTGAAATTCAATTAAAATCATGCTTTGAAGTTAGTGATAAACATCAACATGAACAAGAAACAAAGGTTGAAAATATGTATGATGATGATGTATTACTTGAGCCTGTACTTGATCATCTAGAACCAACTCCCCCTGAACATGACATGCATGAATCCTTAGATGAAATAAATCAAGAGACTTTGCAATTGGAAGATACAACTAATGATCCAATTACATATGATAACGTTCATACTAATGAAACATTTGAACAAGATGAGGGTGAACCTAGTCAATCTAGGAAGTGGTGGCACTCTAAAGAATTAATCATTAGGGATCCAAGTGTTAGGGTTAGAACACGTAGAAACATAAGTCAAATTGAAGGACATAGCTTAGTCTCACACATAGAACCTAAGAATGTTAAGGAAGCCTTAGGTGACATATCTTGGATAGAAGCTATGCACGAAGAATTAAACCAATCCACAAGGAACAACGTGTGGGACCTAGTACCTAAACCTGAAGACAAGTCTATAATAGGAACTAAATGGGTCTTTAGGAATAAAATGGACGAACAAGGAAATATTACAAAGAATAAGGCTAGGCTAGTTGCACAAGGTTATAATCAACAAGAAGGTATAGATTATGAAGAAACCTTTGCACCCGTTGCACGACTAGAAGCAATTAGATTGTTACTTGTGATTGCAAGTCTAAGCAATATTAAGCTCTTCCAAATGGATGTCAAGAGTGCATTCTTGAATGGATACATCCAAGAAGAGGTGTTTGTCAAACAATCCCCTGGATTCAAAGATCCAAAGAATTCTAACCATGTTTACAAGCTTAAGAAAGCTCTATATGGTTTGAAACAAGCTCCAAGAGCTTGGTATGATAGATTTGTAAATTTTCTTATTGCAAATAATTATCAAAGGGGGACCATCGACAACACAATATTTCTAAGAAGAAAAGATAGTGACTTATTAATAGTTCAAATATATGTAAACGATATTATCTTTGGTTCAACCAACCCTACCTTAGTAAAAGACTTCGAAGAGTGTATGAAGTCAGAATTTGAAATGTCAATGGTAGGAGAATTGAACTACTTCTTAGGCCTTCAAATCAAACAAACCCCTCAAGGAATTCACATTAGCCAACTTAAGTATGTCAATGATATGATTAAGAAGTTTGGCTTTGAAGAGTTGAAACCTACAACTACCCCCGTGAGTGTTAGCACAAAACTTGATAAGGATGAAAATGGTAAACTTTTTGAAGACACACTTTATAGGTCTATGATTGGCTCATTGTTATACTTAACTGCATCAAGACCTGATAATATGTTTAGTGTGTGTATGTGTGCTAGGTTTCAATCTTGTCCTAAGATATCTCACTATAATGTAGTGAAAAAGATCTTTAGATATCTTAAGCATACACCTCACTTAGGACTTTGGTATGATAGAAACGCTAAGTTGGAATTGTACGCATATAGTGATGTTGATTATGGTGGTTGCAAGTTAGATAGAAAATCCACTAGCGGTACATGTCAATTCATAGGAACCAACTTGATCTCTTGGTTTTTTAAAAAGCAAGCTAGTGTAGCTCTTTCTACCACTGAAGCCGAGTATATTGCTTTCAGTCTATGTACTACCCAAATACTTTGGCTTAAACAACAACTTAGTGATTTTGGCTTTAAAATGAAAAAGATTCCAATTTTCCGCGATAGCACAAGTGCGATCAATCTTTCTCAGAATCTGGTGCTTCATTCTAAGGCCAAATACATTGAGGTGCGATATTACTTTCTTCACGATCATGTTCAAAATGAGGATATAGTCATAAACCATATAAGAACTAATCACCAAATCGCTGATATCTTTACCAAACCCCTTAATCAAGCCACGTTTGAAAACTTACGAGCCAAGTTAGGTATAATGACTTGCGACACCATTGTATAGTTCTATCTTTTGCATGATTTGCAAAATAAATGGGGAGATAGAATAAGAACATGATTTTAGTTGGTAAGTCATGATTTGGTATGATAAGTTTCAATTGGTATAAGTTGAGTATAGGTTAAGAGGGAGAGTATTAGTTCAGGGGGAGCAAAACTATTTAAAATTTTGCTGAAAACAAAGTTTAAAAACAATTGGTAAGATTTATGATGTTAAACAAATGGTTATGAGTTGTGACATTAAAATCATGTTAAGTTTATTTTGAAAATCATCCAAAAGGGAGAGAATGTTGAGAAATATGTTAAGATAATTTCAAAGTCATGATTTTAAGTGGTGAATACTTAGAAATGTCACGTATGGTGTTATAAGTGATTAAAGGATGAAAAGGTGAAGAAAAATGACGTGGATCTCTCAGGCAGAGTCACGTGGATCGATCGATGTACATCATCTCCTAACATGGATCGATCGATGTTGGACTGAGAAGAACCAAAAACTTACTGTGAGACGCCGATCTCTCACGTGGATCGATCGATGTATGTCAGCCCCTCACATGGAACAATCCACGTCTCACAGAATGTTTAGGGTTTTTAGAAATATTTTTCTAAAATATGTTAAAGTGGTTGTTTTCATTTGTATATGATTTATACATGCTCATTATGTGAATCTTATGTGATTTTGATGATTTTAAATGTATTGTGACTAACGTGCCTTGGAAGTTTCTACAACTTACCAAAAAGGGCAAAATTGGTATTTTGAGTTTTGTAGGAACATCACATAGTGAAAATATTTCAAGGATGTATTCTCATTATATTTATCATGACAAAGGTGATATCATGAGTATTTATGACCATCCGGGTCATTTCTGGAGTTTTCATATACCAGGGGTATTTTGGCCATTTCACTCCCAATGGTATTTTTGGTATTTTTACTCAAGGAATCTCTTGAGCATATTATTATCTTCATTCTTGAGCTTATTTGTTATTTATTTGAAGATTATATGATGATTTTATCTTATTTCTCTCAAATGATGATATTGTTGATTATAGCTGGATATGTGACGATTTGAGATGTCACATTCTATTTTTTTCTTGAAGACTCTATTATATATGTTATAAGAGGACATTTATCATCATTATTCAGAGTTGTTCAAGGTTTTAAAGGTGTATAAATGATCACGACATATAAGAAGAAATATTAGGAATTTTGGTGTTACACGTTGACATAATCTTGTCAACTATTATCTATTTATTTCTTCTTCATAAATTTGAGTTGCTACACATATTTATATGCTCAAAAATGTGTATGATCAGGTGTAGGTATACATTATTCATTTTATGGCTTGGTGAAAAGTGGACTAACCAAAAAGGAGCAAGTTGGCAAAAATTGCCAACTTGGATTTTTCAAATATAGCCAAATGGCTACTTGGGCTATATGGCTTTTCATGGCAGATTTTTTTGAGTCAAAATGGATCTCTCACATGCCCTATTGTTGTGCTTGAAGTTGAGGATAATTTGGTGGTATTATCCTTTCTTATTTTATTAAAGAAAATCAAAACTATTTTTGATAAAAATGAAGTAGCCAACGGCTACTTTGGGATATTTGGAGCTGAATTTTTATTTTGAAGTTGTCAATGCCCACATGCCTATTCTTGTCCCAAGAAGTTGAGGTATTATCTTCTCTATATTATCTACATTTTGCAAAGGATAAATGAGACAAGCCAAGGGGGAAAATCGGCCAACAAGGTGATATCCAAAGTGGACCAATTATGTTGTCTCATTTTCCCAAGTGTACAAAGGCCAACCAATGATGAGAAGACATTTGGACTTGATGATGAAGATGATGAAACATTGGAAATCTTATCTCTAAGGCTCATCTCACACTATAAATAGAGGCAATGGTGAAGAAGATGAAACACACTTGAAGCTCACAAGCATTTGTTGAATTGTCTAGCTATCATCTTCTTCTTGTTGTTGTTCTTGTTCCATTCTTTGTAGAAAAGGTGTTCTTGTTATTTTTGTTGTGCTACAAGCCTCTTGAGCTTCATTTGTAAGATTGATTAGCCCATTCTTATAAGGCTATATCAATAGGTTGTAGAGGTGTTGCAACTAAGTGTTGCTTAGAAGGTGATTATTCAAGTCTTGAATAGGGTTGATGTATAACCCAAAGATCAAGCTTGGTTCTTGTTGTAAGGTGATTCATTTGATATTGAAATCCAAGGAAAGGTGTTCCTTGGGACTGGAGTATGTCACATTGACCGAACCAGGATAAATCCTCGGTGTTCTTGTCTTGTTTCTTCATTTATGTTTTCTGCCTGTTTTTACTGCAGATTTCACACAACTTCTCACATTTTGAAAAAATAGCTAAACATTTTCAAAATTCATGATTTTTGATGGAGTTATACTTGAGACTGTTAGCTTTCATTTTCAACAATAATCACTTGACTTGAGCAAGAAAAAGTTAGTCTTTGAGTCTTTGCAAGATAACTGCTCCAATCTGGCTGCAATCTGACCAGTTTTGAGAAAACTTAAATTCTGTATTTATCAAGAATTATTTAGGGTCAGGGCCTTTTGGAAACATCATCTACACATTATAAGAAGTGTTTTGATATAAAGATCAACCTTTATGGTTGAGTATTCAAAGAGAAACACATTTTGCAAAATCAGCAACATTCTGTCCAATTCTGTCCAGATTGACCATCTGAATCTTTTTATTTGTTTGAAGGGGCAAACAATCTTATGTTTGTCTGATTTTTGGACAAAGTCTTGTTAACACATTGAAGTTCCATTCTGGAAAATTTCATAATTTTTGGAGTTGTGTACAATTAGATTTAAATTTTTCAGAAACGGGTTCTGAATCTGAGGTGGTCTCAGATTCTGTTTTCAAAGGGGATTTTTGCAAAGGGTTGTAGTGTAATTTCCGCTAACCACTATTTACCCTCCCTCTAGTGGTGTTTATTGCAGGTGCACGGTCCAAGACTTTTATGGGCACATTTAACAACAACAAAGCACAACATAACTATTCTCAGAAATTGGCCTAAAGAACATGGCTTTACTCAATCAACAACAACAAATACATATAGTAGAGCATTTAACATAAACGCATCAAGATTACCAATGTGTGATCCAATTTTCTCTTTATAAGAACATAGGGTCTGTTGAATCAAAATTTGCATAAGCGTATAGAAAGATTACTTTCCTTTGTTTCTAGGTAGTCTTAAGAGTGCATGGTGGAAATTCGTGATGGATTGGATCTAGGTTGTCCGCTCTTTCTTCTTCTTCTTCTTTCTTTCTCTCTTTTTTTTCTCTCCTTCTTTTCTCTCTCCTTTTTTCTCCAGTTGTTTCCCCCTGTTCTTTCTCCTCTTAACCGTTGACCACTCCTGGGAGTTATACTAATTAGTGTAACTCCCTCAACACTTAATTAAGGGAGGGCAACTTTGATAATTTGACCTAATTTTCTTAACTTCAGCTTTTTGACTATTTTTCTACCTACATTTTATTTAACTAAGCCTCATAAACCTATACAATTAATACAATTGTATTTTATGTTGTTTTCTAATTATTAAATGTCGGACTTGAAAGTTACGGGGTATGACATTCCACCCTCCTTACAAAAAGTTTCTTCCTCGAAACTTATGTACCTTAGTTAAAGAGTTGAGGATACTTCTCCTACATCTGTTCCTCAAGTTCCCACATGGCTTCCCGTTTCGTGTGGTTGCTCCACTGAACCTTCACATAAAGAATCACCCGCTTCCTTAACACTTGTTCCTTCCGGTCAAGTATTCTCACTGGTACCTCTTCATAGGTAACATCACTATTGAGTTCCAAAGGTTGTGCTTCGAGCACATCGCTCGGATCCGTCATGTGCTTCCTTAACTATGATACGTGAAAGACGTTATGGAATTGCACCAATACCGGAGGTAATGCCAACCTATATGCCAAACCTCCCACCTTCTCAAGTATCTCGTAAGGACCAATATAACGGGGGCTTAGCTTTCCTTTCACTCCATACCTCATAATACCCTTCATAGGTGATACTCTCAAATAAACCTTTTTACCTACATTAAACTCCAAAGGCGGTTGCTTGGAATCCGCCCAACTTTTGTTGCGGTCCTGAGCCGTCTTGAGTCTATCTCGTATGATTTTCATCTTTTCTAGCGTCTTCTCGAGTAACTCAGGTCCGGTGATGGTCCTCACACCGACTTCGTTCCAGTAAAAGGGTGACCTGCACTTCCGTCCATACAATGCGTCGAAAGGAGCCATCTCAATTGCACTGTAGTGACTGCTATTGTACGAGAACTCCATTAATTTCACCATTCCGAACCAACTTCCTTTGAAGTCTAGTTAATAAGTCCTTAGCATGTCTTCTAGGCTCTGAATAGTCCGGTCAGACTGTCCATCAGTTTGGGGATGATACGCTGTACTCAACCTTAATTCCGTACCCATGGTTCTCTGAAAAGCTGTTCAGAACTTAGACGTAAACCGTGGATCTCGGTCGGACACTATACTCACTAAAATACCGTGCAAACTGACAATATTGTCCATATATAGATTTACCAACTTATCGAGCGATGATTCGCTCGAGATGGGTAGAAAATGTGTAGACTTGGTTAATCGATCTACAATGACCCAAATCATGCCATATCCATTTCTCGTCTTTGATAAACCGGCTATGAAATCCATCGTGATGTGCTCCCATTTTCATTCTGGAATCTCCAATGGCATAAAAAAATCCACCAGGTCATTGGTGTTCCGCCTTAACTTGCTGGCACATCAAACATCTCTCGATGAACTCCGCGATATGCCTTTTCATTCTGGACCACCAATAGTACTGTTTGAGATCTATGTACATCTTGGTGCTACCAAGATGTATCGATAACCTTGAGCTGTGAGCCTACTGTAGAATTTCTTTCCTTAACTTGTCTACATCAGGGACACACAGTCTTCCTCTAAACCATAATCTCCCATCCTCATTGGTTTGAAATCCCTCAACCTGACTATGCTTCAACTTCTCAGAAATCTCACCCAAAGCCTTATCATTCTTCTGAGTCTCTTTCACCCGGTCAAACAAACTCGGGGTGATGGACATTTCCACCAAGACATTCACTGTGAAGTCAATCAAATCTAAACCCAATTCTTCCATTTCTCTTTCTGGAAGCGATTGTCGTGCATGGCTTGATTTCTTTCTTAACGCGTCAGCCACTTTGTTAGCCTTTCCTAGGTGGTAATGAATAGTCAAGTCGTAGTCTTTCAGCAATTCCAACCATCTTTGTTGTCTCGTGTTTAATTCTTTCTGGGAGAACAAGTTCTTTAGGCTCTTATGGTCGGTGAATACCGCGTACTTTTCCCCATATAAATAATGCCACCAGATCTTCAAGGCAAACACAACTGTTGTGAGCTCAAGGTCGTGCGTCGGATAATTATGCTCGTAGGGTTTTGGCTGTCTCGAGGCGTACGCACTAACTCGTTTGTGTTGCATCAAAACACAACCTATAAGTAAGGTATTAGACTAAACTTAATTGGTATGCAAAATCATAACATTGTGCTGCAGTTTACATACTTAAACCATTCTTTGACGCATCTCTATAGATCACAAACCCATCAGTTCTGAAGGATTGAGCCAATACTGGGGATGTGGTTAACCTCTTCTTAAGCTCCATGAAGCTTTTCTCGCATTCCACCGTCCACTCAAACTTGGACTTCTTTTGGGTAAGGCGACTGAGGAGTACTGCTATTATGGAGATTTCTCGACAAACTTCCTGTAATAGCCAGCTAGACCCAAGAAACTTCGTATTTTGGTGACATTAGTGGGTCTAGGCTACTCAGTGATAGCTTCCACCTTTTTCGGATCCACAGAAATCCCTTCTTCTGATGACATATGGCCAAGAAAGGTCATGCTTCTCAACCAAAACTCACACTTGCTATATTTGGCGTAAAGTTGTTTCTGTCTCAGAATGCCTAGAACGATTCTTAGATGCTCTGCGTGAGTTTGCTCGTCAGAAGAACACACCAAAATATCGTCTATGAATACCACCACAAACTTATCCAACTGTTCTCGAAAGATTGTATTCATAAGGTCTATAAAGGCTGCAGGGGCATTTGTCAACCCAAATGGCATCACTAAGAACTCATAGTGGCCATATCTCACGCAGAAGGCTGTCTTTGCAATATCTTTGGCCTTCACTCGTAACTGATGGTATCCTAATCGAAGGTGAATTTTAGAAAAGATCTTGGCACCTTGAAAGATGTAAGAAATCCTTATGTTAGAACCACAAAATTTAACGAAGGGTCAAGTTTCACAAACTTACCTTGAGCTGGTCAAACAGATCCTCAATTTGCGGAACGGGTACTTATTCTTGATGGTAATTTTATTCAGCTCTCGGTAGTCAATATAGAGCCTCATGCTACCATCCTTCTTTTTCAGGAATAAAATAGGTGCTCCCAAAGGTGCCACACTGGGGCGAATAAACTTCTTGTCCAATAATTCCTGAAGTTGTTCCTTCAGCTCTCTCAATTCTGCCGGAGCCATTCGGTAAGGGGCTTTGGAAATGGGTTCTGCTATTGGGATCAGATTATCTCAAACTCGACTTCCCTCGGAGGTGGCACTCCTGGCAGTTCTTCCGGAAACACATCCAGAAACCCGTTGACCATTGGAATATGCTCAATAGATGGTACTTCCTGAGTAATATCCATCGCATGCACTAGGAATCCCTCGGCACCTTTCCTTAAGGCTCCGCAAGCTTGAGCAACCGACATATATATCTTCTTGGGGACTTTTTTCGTTTCGCATCTCCTTGGAAGATTACTTCTTTCATCTCTGCATTCTTGATTATCACTTTCTTTGTTCAGCAATCAATGTTGGCGTGATACTTGGCCAACCAATCCATTCCTAATATGACGTTAAAGTCGTACATCTGGATAGGAATCAGTGTGGCGGAGAACATTTGTCCTCCAAACTCTAACTCGCAATCTCAGTACTGCTAGTGCAAAATCATAATTTGATCTCTGACCGCTTAGATACGGTACGGATTTTCTAACCACTCAGGTAAATGACCAAGGTGCTTAGTGAATCTCTTTGCCACAAAAGAGTGGCTTGCGCCGCTATCGAAAAGAACGTTGGCAGGTATCTTATTTACTAAAGCAGCACCTAGGACCATATCAAGTTTCACACAAGGAGTTAAACACGTAAAGGCTTAATTCAATCAGAATTTAAACTTATTTTAAATTTTACCTGCTACCACATCGGTGGATTCTTGAACATCAGTGTCAGTCATGACATGGACACAGACATTTGTCCTTGGCTTTGCCCTCAGCTGCTGGGCCACTTCTCCCGGAGTATTCTTCTTCATTTCTGGGCAATCTCTAATAAGATGGCCCACTTGTCTGCATCGGTAACATGCTACAACAAGCTTCCTACATTCACCGACATGACTCTTGTTGCAGTGTGGGCAAACTCCCACAACCTGCTGGACGACTGGATTCTGGGGTGGAGGTCTCTGAAAATTTCCGACTGGGCCTCCCTTCTGGATCTTGGCCCAACGTCCGGGTCTGCCACCAATTCTAACCTCCTCTCTTGGCCTCTTGCCTCTATTAGACGATCCTGCACTAGCTTCTGTTGCCGCTACTCTGTGGAAATCACTCTCGATACGAAAGCACGTGTCTAGCATATCCTCGTACGTTTTCATTCCTGCATTCACAATCACTGACTGAATTCTTGAGTTCAGACCTCGCTCAAACTTTGTCATCTTTAAGCGATTATCAAACATAATCGCAGGAGAAAATTTACCCAAAGCATGGAAACGGTCGTATACTCCGACACTGTCTCCGACCCTATTCCAGCCTGTCGAACTCCCTTATCTTGTCTAAGATTGCTGTCTCGGGTACATAGTATTTCAGGAAGACCTCACAAAATTGTGCCCAAGAAATAGGTGGGGTCATCCGCAGTGCCATTCCGGCCCACCATTCTCCTTCCTTGCCACACAGAAGGAGTGTGTCCACATCTACCTTAATTTCCTTAGACACTTGCACCAACCTGAAGCATTTTTCTACCTCAGCCGACCAATGTTGAGCCTCCTCAGGGTCAGTACATACCTCAAACTCCAGAACTCTCATCTTCCTCGTCTATCCATAGAAGAACCGGATGTTATGTTGCGGTGGCGAAGGAGGTGGAGGCTGCTGCTGTTGGGGAAACCCCTGTGCAATCACTGTCAGTGCATCCGTAAGTACCTGGGGTAAAACCACTTGTGGGGGCTGATTTTGATGTCCGTTGCTAGAGTTTCCTGTGTTATCTCTTCGTGGAGGCATTTTCTGAGAGGTCAGCACTTTCATTAGCATTCAGTGAATCCAAAGCAATACTAAAAGTTTGAATGCATAGTTATGGATGGGGTATGAAATTAAAATTGATACCAAAATTTAAATGATATACGCTCTCGCACACACCTAGCCCAAATCATACTTAGACTCTAGATGATTAGCGCTTATACCTTAAGATCAAACTTGAGGGGAAATCACATCTTAAATTGCTAAAAGATCATGAATCAGCAGAAACGTCGTAAAATTTAAAACTGAAATAGCAACAATATACCCAAATTAAATACATCAGAATTGAAACGTGCTCTAGGAAAAGACTAATATATCCTCCAATACAAAATGTTAAACATTAATTCTTTCAACTAAAAGAGAATGGACGTAAATCTATTCACTTCGGTGACCTTCATCCCAATAAACCTACTCGATGTTGTCCTCTACAAACATCATCTATTCTTAACAAAAACATCGCTAGTAAGTAACCCGTCTATACACCTTACGGGACCACACACGACGAGTCACCAGTATATAAACCAATGCCCAAAATAAGGTGCTCGAGTTAGCAAATAACATCTTTATAACAATTCATCAAAGCCAAACAAGTCACATAAATGATATACAAATACGTGTAGGATTTGCAAGGCACCACTAGAAGGGGGGATTGAATATTAGGTGTGGAAAATGTGGTTTTTAAAATTGTTTTAGACCAAAAACCCAACTTCTGAAAACAGTTTCTGTTTTCAGGACCTGTTTTGAAACATTTTGAAAACTAGGTTACAGGTCTTCAAAAATTCTGAAATTTGGATAGATCTTATTCTCAGATGTTATGAGTATCTCCTAAAAATTTCAAATTAAAATTCAACCTTTAACCCCTTTAAAAATCGTTGGTGGTCAGATTGCACATATCTACCAGAAACGATAGTCTGATTTGAACAATTGATTCCAATTAAACCGTGACTCAAAATGCTTTGAAAATTTAATGACTAACCCCTTATTAGGTGTATTTAATTGGGTTCAAACATTTTTGAAAAATTCTTTTGGGAAGTTAGTCAAATACGTTCAAAGTCTCAACCTTTGCAAGCCTAAAAATCAGACTGCACTAGTCTTAGAACTTTTGACGTTTGGATGACTTATACTTGTCCAAAAGGGTTGAACATTACGCCAAAAGAACCTTAAGACATGTGGCTATATTTCATGAAGGTTTTATGATTTTTTGAAGTTCGTTTACTATTTTTAAAAACGTGATAAAAATGATGCATTGTGCTGGAAACTCAAAGTAAGTGCTGAAAAGTAAAGAACACAAGGAATTTTATACTGGTTTGGTTAAATCAACCTACTCCAGTCTTCGAGGACACCTTCCTCGGTTAGCACTAATCACAAAACAAAAATAACACCTTACCGCACTTCACAATTTGGCCTTAATTTGAGGTGATTTGTGTGTGCCAACATGGAATGATTTTATGGCTGTATATACCATGTAAGCCATGAAATTTGTGGCCATGTTTGAAGTGTTGGGGCTGGCCATCTAAATATGGCAAGTACACGACACGTTGGCGAAGTTTCGGTATTCACCCGATACGATAATTTTTGGTTTAGAAACTTGTAACGTGTCGTAATAAATTTTTCATCACCATGACTTATATCATATGATATAAGACCTGAATATACTCATAAATATGAGGTAAATATAGTGGTGTGACGTTAAGCGTACGTTCGTAAAATATGTAACTTGTCGGTAGTACGTTGGAATATAAAAATCTGAATATATATATATATATATTAAATGGCGTGTGATATGAGAGAGAAGAAGACTTTCCATTCTTCAATTTGTTGCCTTTGTGCCTTTTCCAAATATCGCTTCCTTCAATGAACTACTTAGTTCATTTAACTAAGTACTTCACTTAATGAACTAGTTTAGTTCATTAATGGTGGCACCTGAAAATAGTTCAAACACAACAAATGCGTGCCATTTGATGTAAGCTTTAAAGCTTCATGGCTCGTTAGTAGGACAAAATTATATATGAACTATATAAGGCAGGTTTCATGCAAAAACGTGTCATGTCATAAAACGTGTCGTGCATTTCTTTAATACACGTTATTTAAATCATACATTTTCTAATCACTTAAACCCCTTTTTTTCTACAATCTCCCCCTTTTGATGATTTACAAAATAACCTATGTTCATGATTTAAAATTTTTCGCTCCCCCTCCAATCATGCACAAATTCAATTTTTGAATTTTCTCCCCCTTGATTTGTGGAATCAATCTCTCTCTCCCCCTTAAATCATGCATTCTCTCCCCCTTTATTTTGGAAAGACAATCAAAAGCGCATGTAAAGATGAAGATAGCAATAAAAAAATCATGCATTTCAAATAATATCAAAAGTGCGTTCTTAAGGGTTATTTATTCAACCCTTGAGAATGTCCCTTGTGGTACCCAAATTTGGGTGACCTTTCCAGGTCTTCCAAAAGATGGGAAATGTGATGAAGATGCAACATAATATACGTTAGGCGCAAATGCGTTTGGCCTTTGGCCAAGAATCCAATCATGCATATAGTATGGTTTTTGTTTTTGATATGCATTTCGGTTTGCTTGCACGGGGCATGATCTAGATGCATTTTTATGATATGAATGTCGCATATGCATCAATGGCTTTCTTTCATATCTATATGGCACATAATTGGACTTTGTATGATATGAAGAATCGGAAACACGATGAGATGTCATAGGGGAAGGTCTAGACGTCTTCTTAAATGCCATATATGTCTTAGATGCATCCATTTTCTTTGATGGAATGAATTTTGTTTGTTTGTTTAGTGACTCATTTTTCTCAGCATATCCTAGTCCGGTTTTGTCACTATCATGCTTTTGTGAAGAAATGATGCGACCTTGCATGTTTGTTCCCGTGTCAAATTGTTTCACCATTTTCTCTAAATCCGCATTCCTTGATTTCAAGTTTGAAATCTCGGATTTCAGTTCAGTGTTCTCGAATGTCAATGATGAAATTTCAAACTTTAATGAATTTATGATGCAAGATGACTCTTCTTCTGAATCGTTTAATTGAGACACAAGATTTTTGTAAGAAGATTCTAACAATTTCTTGTCTTCAATTAATCGCTTCTTTTCTTTTACAAGAGTCTTTGAGAACTTATGCAACTCTAAATATTGACTAAATAAATCATCATAAGAACATTCAAAATCAGAATCAGAGTCGGAAGATACCTCATTAGATGCCTTAGATGTAAAGCATACTTGTGCCTTTTGTTCTTCCGTATCATCAGTCTCAGAGTCGGATGTGTCACTCCAAGTGGAGGCTTTGAAAGCTCTTCTCATTTGTTTAGGTTCTAAAACGAGTCTAGTTTTGGTCCGATCCTTGTCAAGGTATTCGTTCGTTTGTTTGTCCTTGTTCGGACAATCATATGACAAGTGTCCAGGTTGTCTACATTCATAACACTTTGTTTCCTTATTTTTATTTCTATGATCCTTAGATGAAGTAGACTTATGTTTATTTTTAATCGATTTTCTCAAGATTTTTCTTAATCTTTTAGCCATCGTGATTAAATCCTCATCATCGGAATTTGTATCACTATCAACTACGACGTATTCATTTGATTTAAATGCTATAGCGTTATCATTTTTAGAAATAGACTCGGAATTTCTTAAAGTGAGTTTGTTTTCATATACCTTAAGTGATCCAATTAGTTCCTCCATTTTCATTGATTTGGTTTCTTTACTATCCTCTATAGCCGTCACTTTAGGGTCCCATTTGGATGGAAGGCTTCGTAATATTTTTTGGACCTTTTCCTACATAGAGAAGGCTTTGCCAAGAGACTCAAGAAAATTGTCAAATGTTAGTCAATCGTAAATCCATCTCAACAATAGACTCATTTGGCAATAATTTAAAGGACTCAAGTGTGGACATAAGCATATTAATCTTGGACTCCTTTACTTGGCTAGTCCCTTCATGTTTCATTTCAAGAATTCTCCACATCTCTTGAGCACTAGAACAATTGGACACGTAACTAGACTCACTTTTACTTAGACCGTTTAAGAGTAGTTGCAAGGCTTTAGCATTCATACTCAACTTCTTTTTGTCATCACTAGTGTATTCTTGTTTCGTTTTTATAACATCTAGTGTGACACCATCAACAATTGACAACTTAGAAGGAACAAATGGACCATCTTCTATGATGGACCATAGATCAATATCAATAGCCAGAATAAAAAGTTTCATTCTTAATTTCCATTGAATAAAGGACTCACCATCGAAAAGAGGAGGCCTTATGGTTGACATTCCTTCTTGCACAGTGTTGGAGCTAGTGGTTGCCATCTCACTTAGATCGTTGGATCTTCTTGTTGTGAGTGTTCTTGTGCTCTAATACCACTTGTAGGATCTGCAAGGCACCACTAGAAGGGGAGGTTGAATAGTGGGTGCGGAAAATGTGGTTTTTAAAATTGTTTTAGACCAAAAACCCAACTTCTGAAAACAGTTTATGTTTTCAGGACCTGTTTGAAACGTTTTGAAAACTAGGTTACAGGTCTTCAAAAATTCTGACATTTTGAGAGATCTTATTCTCAGATGTTCTGAGTATCTCCTAAAAATTTCATATTAAAACTCAACCTTTAACCCCTTTAAAAATCGTTGGCGGTCAGATTGCGCAAATCTGCCAGAAACGGTAGTCTGATTTGAACAACTAATTACAATTAAACCGTGACTCCAAATGCTTTGAAAATTTAATGACTAACCCCTTATTAGGTTTATTTAGTTGGGTTGAAACAGTTTTGAAAACTTCTTTTGGGAAGTTAGTCAAATACGTTCAAAGTCTCAACCTTCGCAAGCCTGAAAATCAGACTGCACTAGTCTCACGACCTTTGACGTTTGGATGACTTATACTTGTCCAAAAGGGTTGACTCTTGTGCCAAAAGAACCTTAAGAGGTGTGGCTATGTTTCCTAAAAGTTTTGTGATTTTGGAAGTTCGTTAACTATTTTTAAGAACGTGATAAAAATGATGCACTGTGCTGGAAACTGAAAGTAAGTGCTGAAAAGTAAAGGACACAAGGAATTTTATTCTGGTTCGGTTAAATCAACCTACTCCAGTCTTCGAGGACACCTTCCTCGGTTAGCACTAATCACAAAACACAAAAAACACCGTACCACAAAGGGTTGATGGAGTTACACACCAACTTCAACCCTTTACAGACCTTGTAAATGATATACAACGGTCACGAACACCACAACCTAGCGAATGCAAGATTGATCACACCTTGATCAATCTTTTACAACAATATAGATTGTATAGTGGTATATATGAAGCCTATTCAAGATGTATGAATATGAATACAATGGTCTTTAAGAGAGAAGAAAGAAAGAAGTGTAGAAGGAGGGGGTGAAGACGTTTTGCACTAGATGATTTGTGAGACTTGTCTTGTCTTTTGTTTGTTCTCCTTCTTCTCTTTTTATCACCATGTGGCCGCCGCCCCCCATGCCTTTTCTTCCTCTTGAATATTATATTTTAAGTCCTTAGATGAATATCTTGCATCACTGTGACATCCACTTGCTTACTTGGCAACTCCTCATTGGATGATCATTAAGCCTTTGCTTACTTGGCACTCATTGATTGGATGAAAGTTGTCATCATTTGATTACTAGATAAATCTGAAAAATAGCACTTAAAACATGTGCCGATTAGCCATAAAAATGTTGCCATGATTCACATAATAAATTCCATACATTTTGCAAGATAAATTATCAACATTTTCCATGCAAAAATTCGGCCATATGCTTCTACACATGCTGAAATTTCAGCATGTGTGATATTCACACTATATTCAAAATATTGCCATGTAGGTAGTAGATTTATCCCTTGAAAATAAAGAAGAACTCAATCATCGTTTAGTACATAAAAATCTCTACTAATTTGGGAATCAAATTGGTCATCATATAGACCATAAAATCGGCCACATACATTCCAACACATGCTGAAATTTTCAGCACGTGTGATATTTAAAAATATCATCACATTATTTTTATAATACTTTTAAAACATTTCCATTTTATCTTTCAATCAATCCATATAATTCAAAGAAGTAAATATGGCACAATTTAGCCTAACAATTTCAGCCAACTCAAGTCACACATGTTGAAATCTTCAGCATATGTTACAAATGTGACATAGTTTGAAATGTTACCTTGTGTAGCTCCTTTCTTTATGTCACCAACCTTGTATACTTCATTTTTGGCCAATCTAGATGCCGACAAAGCTCCACATATGCTCCAAAAAGTCTGTAGTAGGCGTGTGACAAGCTTGTATATGTGCTTATTTTTGCAAACTTTGTAAAATAGTGCACAATAATTATACACATATGGTATATTCCAATCAGCCCTTAATTGATTTTTCTAGAACACTTTAGAATGTATAGAGTATGTAAAAAGTGTCTAGATACATGTTATATGTCATGCCAAAAATGTTCCATGTGTTGTGTTTGTAGAAAACCGAATTTTCAATGTTTGTCGATTACCCGATTTTTCTCTGATTAAATTCTAACTTTTTGCACATGTTATATATATTATGTTACACATAATATACATAAATTAAACTTTAATATTCAGCACCCATGGCTGATTAAAGTGGCGCCTACATGTGACAAAAATGTTGAATTTGGAATCTCCACAATTTGGCCTTAATTTGAGATGATTTATGTGTGCCAACATGGAATGATTTTATGGCTGTATATACCATGTAAGCCATGAAATTTGTGGCCATGTTTGAAGTGTTGGGGCTGGCCATCTATATATGGCAAGTACATGACACGTTGGCGAAGTTTAAATATTCATCCGATACGATAATTTTTGGTTTAGAACCTTGTAACGTGTCGTAATAAATTTTTCATTACCATGACTTATATCATATGATATAAGACCTGAATATACTCATAAATATGAGGTAAATATAGTGGTGTGACGTTAACGTACGTTTGTAAAATATGTAACGTGTCGGTAGTACGTTGGAATATATATGTATGTGCCTTTTTATAAAAAATCTGAATATATATATATATATATATTAAATGGCGTGTGATATGAGGGAGAAGAAGACTTTCCATTCTTCAATTTGTTGCCTTTGTGCCTTTTCCAAATATAGCTTGCTTCAATGAACTACTTAGCTCATTTAACTAAGTACTTCACTTAATGAACTAGTTTAGTTCATTAATGGTGGCACCTGAAAATAGTTCAAACACAACAAATGCGCGCCATTTGATGTATGCTTTAAAGCTTCACGGCTCGTTAGTAGGACAACATTATATATGAACAATATAAGGCAGGTTTCATGCAAAAACGTGTCATGTCATAAAACATGTTGTGCATTTCTTTAATACACGTTATTTAAATCATGCATTTTGTAATCACTCAAACCCCTTTTTCTCTACAATCTCCCCCTTTTGATGATTTACAAAATAACCTATGTTCATGATCTAAAATTTGTCGCTCCCCCTCCAATCATGCACAAATTCAATTTTTGAATTTTCTCTCCCTTGATTTGTGCAATCAATCTCTCTCTCCCCCTTAAATCATGCATTCTCTCCTCCATTATTTTGGAAATACAATCAAAAGCGCATGTAAAGATGAAGATAGCAATAAAAAATCATGCATTTCAAATAATATCAAAAGTGCGTTCTTAAGGGTTATTTATTCAACCCTTTGAGAATGTCCCTTTTGGTACCCAAATTTGGGTGACCTTTCTAGGTCTTCCAAAAGATGGGAAAGGTGATGAAGATGCAACATAATATACGTTAGGCGCAAATGCGTTTGGCCTTTGGCCGAGAATCCCATCATGCATATAGTATGGTTTTCGTTTTTGATATGCATTTCGGTTTACATGCACGGGGCGTGATCTAGATGCATTTTTATGATATGAATGTCGCATATGCATCAATGGCTTTTTTTCATATCTATATGGCACATAATTGCACTTTGTATGATATGAAGAATAGGAAACACGATGAGATGTCATAGGGGAAGGTCTATACGTCTTCTTAAATGCCATATATGTCTGAGATGCATCCATTTTCTTTGATGGAATGAATTTTGTTTGTTTGTTTAGTGACTCATTTTTCTCAACGTATCCTAGTCCGGTTTTGTCACTATCATGCTTTTGTGAAGAAATGATGCGATCTAGCATGTTTTTTCCCGTGTCAAATTGTTTCACCATTTTCTCTAAATCCGCATTCCTTGATTTCAAGTTTGAAATCTTGGATTTCAGTTCAGTGTTCTCGAATGTCAATGATGAAATTTCAGACTTTAATGAATTTATGATGCAAGACGACTCTTCTTTTGAACCGTTTAATTGAGACACAAGATTTTTGTTAGAAGATTCTAACAATTCCTTGTCTTCAATTAATCGCTTATTTTCTTTTGCAAGAGTCATTGAAAACTTATGCAACTCTAAATATTGACTAAATAAATCATCATAAGAACATTCAAAATCAGAATCAGAGTCGGAAGATACCTCATTAGATGCCTTAGCTTTGAAAGCTCTTCTTCTCTTGTGATATGAGGGAGAAGAAGACTTTCCATTCTTCAATTTGTTGCCTTTGTGCCTTTTCCAAATATAGCTTCCTTCAATGAACTACTTAGTTCATTTAACTAAGCACCTGAAAATGGTTCAAACACAACAAATGCGCGCCATTTGATGTAAGCTTTAAAGCTTCATGGCTCGTTAGTAGGACAACATTATATATGAACTATATAAGGCAGGTTTCATGCAAAAACGTGTCATGTCATAAAACGTGTCGTGCATTTCTTTTGTACACGTTATTTAAATCATGCATTTTGTAAATCACTCAAACCCAACACAACATGTCAAATCTTATGCTTCGTGTTACATGATGCATGTACTTCTTTAAAACCACGCACTGAACTAAACAAAAACCTAACATATGCCTTCTTTCGTAAACATGTCATGCATGTAATTTTGCAAAACTTTTCACAATTAATCTTATCTTATTCTTCGCGTAGCAAAACTTTATACTCTGTGGATGATCAATGCACAGCAAACAGAACTTTATACCCCGTGCTGAAAGGTCCACGACCTCATAATATATAAACTTAATACCTCGTGCTGAAAGGTTCACGGCCCCATATCATAAACTTTATACACTGCTATTGATTCACAGGTCACGCTTTTATACTCTGCCACTGCAGGCGTGACTTTTACACCTTGCGATTAACTAGAAGTCGTAATCTTGTCTTCTTTTAAGTATATGTGTCTTTTCGCAAAGCAAAACTCATGTCAGAATGCAAAATGCGTATGTCGTGATGCAAATGCTCATGTCACATCATATCAGTCTCCTAAACATGTACACACACTTTACGTATTGATTAAAGGGGCACCAACCTCAAACTTACCTCAAGCATAACTCACTCTACCATTTCACACCCTCTCATATTACAAAAATCATCTCGAGTTCATACTTAGTCTTACTCATTTACACTTAACGTTCACAACTCAAATACACCTCGAAAACACTTGTATTTTATGAACCATGAAAAGGAATAAAAGTATCTTAAATACATGGAACGCTTAATGTGTCGAAGAAAGCTTACAAAACACTTGGAACGCCTTCAAGAGGAGCCTAATGTGACATAAAGCGCATATACTAGGCGTTTGAAGTATTCTGGAATCCACTGGTACACATCGAACGCCTACATAAGGTGCCTCAAGTGACATGGAGCTCCTTATGGGGTGTTCGAAGTATTCTGGAATGTGTTGTGACACATCGAACGCCTACATAAGGTGCCTTATGTGACATGAAGCGCCTTATGAGGTGTTCGAAGTGTTCTGGAATGCACAGAGACACATCGAACGCCTACTTTAGTCGCCTAATGTGACATTGAGCACCTAAAGTGGGTGTTCGAAGTGTTCTAATGATTGCCAAAAACTAAAATTCTGCAGCAACAAAGCAATAAACACATCACATATGACACTTTTATGGGCACATTTAACAGCAACAAAGCACAACATAAATATTCTCAGAAATTGGCCCAAAGAATATGACTTTACTCAATCAACAACAACAAATACATATAGAAGAGCATTTAAGATAAACGCATCAAGATTACCAATGTATGATCCAATTTTCTCTTTACAAGAACATAGAGCCTGTTGAATCAAAATTTGCGTAAAGCGTATAGAAAGATTACTTGCCTTTGTTTCTAGGTAGTCTTACGAGTATATGGTGGAATTTCGTGATGGATTGGACCTAGGTTGGCCGCTCTTTATTCTTCATCTTTCTTTCTTCTTCTTTCTTTCTTTCTTTTCTCTCCTTCTTTTCTCTCTCCCTTTTTCTCCAGTCGTTTCTCCTTGTTCTTTCTCCTTTTAACCGTTGACCACTCCTAGGAGTTATACTAATTAGTGTAACTCTCTCAACACTTAATTAAGGGAGGACAATTTTGGTAATTTGGCCTAGTTTTCTTAATTTCAGCTTTTTGACTATTTTTCACCTATATTTTATTTAGCTAAGCCTCATAAACCTATACAATTAATAAAATTGTATTTTAAGTTGTTTTCTAATTATTAAATGTCGGATTTGAAAGTTACAGGGTATGACAGCTAGACCGGATTTGAAATGAGGTACTTAGGGAAAGGTTAGGGGTGGCTAGTACAGCAGATAAGATAAGAGAGGGGACACTGAGATGGTTCGGGCATGTCAAGAAGAAACAGACAACGACGTCTGTCAGAGCAGTTGAAAACCCCATTGTAGAAGGGAAGATGAGTAAAGGCATACCCAAACTGACTTGGGAAGAGTGGATTAGGCATGACCTACTATATTTCCATCTCTTTGAGGACATGGTCCAGGATAGAAGTTCATACAGGGAGAAAATTAAGGTTAAGGAGGTTTAGGCAGGATATAGGGGCACCTTAGAGTATATTTAGGAGCTTATATACTCTCTAGACTTTATGTTGACTTTGCACTATTTTGTACTTTTTTGTTTTTGTCTTGGTCTTTGATTTTGTGTGCATATACATGGTTATGTATCTTAATAGCTTTCTATTTGTGTTCAATAAATTCCTTCAATAATGCACTACCGTACCATATGCCTATTATTATGTCATCTAGATATTGAGCTGGGGATCTCACTGGAAGCAAACTCTCTTTCCCTTGGGATGGAGGTATCGTTTGCCTGCCTCTCACCCTCCTCAAACCCTATCAGTAGCTATTGCTGTCGTTGGATATACTGAGTATGCTTGTTATTATTATCGTAATTGTAATTCTATCATTTGGTTTATTCTCGACAACAAATTGCGATTGTGACAGTGTATTTCATCTATTAAGGGGGAAAAAAGGAAATCTCTACAGCTTCCTCCATCTGTCTCTATTTTTCAATATCTGCTTTTTTTATCCCGTATATTCTCGAGTACTAACTAATATATAGAATTTAAAAGATACATTTTTCAAAACAAAATAGTGTAATAGAGAATATTCAAATGTTTTTTGTCATTATAAAAGAATTTATAGGTTGGAATAGATGTAGATACAAATTGATCAAACTAAATGGTAGGGATGAATTTGGTTAATTAAAACTTAAAAAATAAAAACCCAAAAAATTGGCATGAAAATGATCATTTTCCCAAATTGCTGAATCAGAAAACTTCTTTTTAAAAAATTTTATTGTTTTATTTCTGCTAAATTTATCGACGTATAAGTTAATATTCTCTCTAAAAGCCTAAATTTAGATAAAATAACAATTTCACATGTACCTGTGTGGCCCTGATTAATTTATACTTCACATGTTAAGGGCCTCCCATATTCTGAAAAATTATCCTATATTAATGTCTGCGATAAGTCCTTATTTGGTGAGGGAGATCTCATTTTCTCAAAAAGTAATATTGTTGCTACTGTCTGTCATTGCTGCTGTTATTGTGCATTTGTAGTAAGTCTTTTAGATATGTATACAACAACAACATTACCCCATTGTCTTAGCGGCTTCCGCTTATGGCGGGATACGAGAGGTCGGATGTACGCAAACATACACATATGTTAGAAATACACTGAGGTTGTTTTCCGATGAACCATTATGATGCGGCAAGCGTATAACTACTACGAGTTGTCAAAGCTGATACAGGAGGCAGTTACGTGGTGTATGCTTTTTGCTGACGATATTGTATTAGTCGGAGAGAGTAGACATATCTTAAGTATGAGACTAGAGCAGTGGAGAGGTGTTTTAGAGAGAAAAAGATTAAAGATTAGTCGTTCTAAGACCGAGTATCTGCACTGCGACTTCAGCGGCATAGCCGACAGTGAGAATATCCAGCTCACTATCGATGGTCAAGTGGTACCACAGGTAAGTAAGTTTAAGTACCTAGGATCATTTGTGCAGCAGAATGGGGACATAGATAATGATGTAGCACATCGAGTTCAAGCAGGCTGGTGTAGATGGAGGGCGGCCTCAGGGGTGCTGTGTGATAAGAATTTCCCAACTAAATTAAAGGGAAAATTTTATAGGGTGGCAGTGCGACCGGCAATGCTATATGGGACAGGCTGCTGGGCCATCAAGATGTCACAATTACAGAAGATGGAAGTGGCAAAGATGAAGATGTTAAGGTGGATGTGTGGGCATACAAGGCTAGACCAGATCAGAAACGAGGTGTTTCGAGAAAGGTTAGGCGTGGCTAGTATAAAAGATAAGATAAGGGAGGGATGAATGAGATGGTTTGGGCATATCAAGCGGAGACAGACAACGGCATCGGTCAGGGCAATTGAAAGCCTCATTGTAGAGGGGAACAGGAGTAAAGGCAGGCCGAAACTGACTTGGGGATGAGCAGATTAGGCACGACCTACTAGATCTGCACCTCTCTGAGGACATGGTCCAGGATAGAAATTCATGGAGACATAATATTAAGATTAACGAGGTATAGGTCATATATAGGGACACCTTAGAATATATTTAGGGACATAGATAGGCGTAGACACTATCTACGTTTTAGATTGACTTATCACTTGGTTGCTTCTGTTTTACCATTGTTTTGCATTACATGTACATATACACGTTATGTGTATTTCAATATCGAAAGCCTATTCTTTGTATTTTCTGAATTCACTCACTAACACACTAGCACCTCATATCTCTATTATCATGTCATTTAATTAGGTACATATAGAGTCGAGGGTCTCACTGGAAGCAGACTCTCTGTCCATTGGGATAGAGGTATTGTCTGCCTACCACTTACCCTCCCCAGACCCTAACGATAGCTTTTGCTGTCGTTGGAATATACTGGGTACGGATGATGATGATGATGATGTGTTAAATCCATGAAGGTATAAACTGTATTTGATTATCAAGTCCCCATGTGTTAAGGAGACGTGATAAGTCTAGAAATATATAAACTATCGTTGTTGTGCACATATATTAAGTATTTACGTGTTAAGGTCACGTGTTAAGCATGTATTAAGTTTAAAAATAAATGTATAAATTACTTGAACATGTGCGAAGTCCACCAATGTATACATTACTATTATTTCTAATAAAGCTAAGTTACTCTTTCATATATTATGTCACTTTGATTACAATGTAAAAAAAATGTTGGTTTACTTGCATTACAACAACAACAATAATATTACCCGATTTTCTTAGAGGCTCCCCTCTATATAAGGGTGTTAACGAACCGAGCCGAACCGAATACTAGGTTTTCGAATTCGGATTCATTTAGCTAAACGAACTGTTCGGATCGATTCGTTTAGCTAAACAAACTTCAAAATTGGTTCGAGCTCGGCCCGATAACCTTATAACTGCTTAAACGAGGCAAACAGTTCGGCTCGTTTAACTAAACGAACCCGAATACCTGTTCGAATTTGGCTCGCTAACAAATAATTACTGAACGAATACGAACCGAACACGAACCGAACACGAACCGAACTCGAACATTTCACAAACAGCTCGGTTCGTTCAACAGCCCTACGTCTGTAGAGGGGTATAGGGGTCAGATGTACGTAACCATACTCATGTCTTAGAAACACATAGAGGTTGTTTCCCGATGACCCATAATGAAAATTACGTCAAGATGCATCAATCAACTGCTACTTCACACTATAAAAAGCACAGCCAGTTTAGTGAGTCATTTTGCTTTATTACATCATATTTCAAAGTCAAAGAAAGATGTGTCTTTCACTCTATCAAAAATGGAAACACACAGAGGTTAGTTTACTTCCATTATGTCAGTTTATTTCATATAAAAAACGACTAGACATAGAGAGTTGTCTTATGTTCAATCCTCTACGGCCTCTAGGGCGATAAGTCTGCACTCCTTTGCCTTTTTTTCCCCAGCAAGGAAAATACACATTTTATAGTGAAGGATGTGGTGAAAGACATACATGATTAGTGCAAATTGAACACAAGATTTCAAGATTTGAAAAACGTTTTTCAGTTAAATAAATATCATTGGCATTTATAAGTAATTAAAACTTAAAATCTGCCCAAAAAAGCTTTCCTACAATTTTACCTGCAAAATCATGCTCAGTAGCCTGGATTTCAAGACTACTTTTCCTCTTAAGGGAGAATTGGCGAAAATCAGCCAAGATTTTCTTCAGTTATAACAAGCCAATTATAACAAAATCATTGGCATTTTTTTTAGTGATTACTGATTTAAAACCTTTTCAGCCTTACTATAAGAGTAGTTCAAGTCCACCAGCACTGATTAGACTTGCCAACAAACATCACTTCTCATAGAAAACCGAATTTATTAATCGACACCTAGCAGATTAAACTCATTTAATAAAACAAAAAAAAAGTAATAATATTAAAAATATTAATAAAACAAAAGAAAACAAGAAAATAACCTGGAATTTCGAAGCATATTCCCAAAAGATTGACAGACACGTCAATATAACTGTCCCTCAGAAGGAAAGCCTCTAACCTCTGTATGTTAAGACTCATTGAGTTGCTTAGCTCGCTTCAAGTATTCCGCTTGTTTTGCTTTTATGCTCGTTTTAAGTATTCCATTCGTTTGAAACGAGCCGAAAGATCTAGCTTCATGTTTTGGTCAATCTTTAAATAAAATCAACTGAAACGAGAATCTTCACTCTTTTCGTCACGTGGATATTGGTGTGAATTTCCATATTAAAGCATGATTCAATGGAAGATGAGCAAAGAACTTGCCAACCTTGCATTAATCTTTCAAGACGGCGAATGCAGAAACGATACACACAGAAACCAAGACGTGCTTGCTAAGACATTAAGGTGGACATATGTTCTAGCTAATGAGATCTGATCAGGTTTTTTTTTTCTGATCAGGTTTATCGAATAGTCTCTTTAATAAAGAAAGCTCACACTATCTCACCAAGCTAAGGGATACAGACCATAACAAGGACAGGAGCGATTCAAGAAACAGGTTAATTGACGAAGAAACCAAATGTTGAATATTCCAAATATAAGACTTACCTTGTGTATAAGATTGTTAGTAATTGTAGGAGATTAATTGTATTACCTTGTGTAGAAGATTTGGTAGTAATTGTAGGAGATTAATTGTAATTGATTGTAATGGATTGTGATTGATATACTTGACATATTAGGATAAGTGTAGTACAGCTATATAATCATCTGTGTACAGAGTTGGAAGTATTATGAATGAAAAATTGTCTCCTTCATCCTATGAGTGTTTGATTCTTAACATAGTATCAGAGCAGAGTTAGTTTATCCTGTGGACTCAGAAATCGTATTCTCATAGTCCAAACTACCCCTCAAACAGCAAGCCAAACCAAAGTGTAGTACCTGTTTAGAGTAACCATGGACGGCGGCAAAATAATCGAAGGTGACCAATGAACTGGAAGCAGCCAAAACAGCCCACAAGTGTACCAATTCTCAGCAGAATTTATGCGATTCATGGAATTGTTTCACAAACTTCAGCCCAGACCATGTAAATGTGGGAATTAAGCTCAATGGAGGCAACTGTCTTCTTTGGGCTAATCTGATGGACACAACAATCGGAGGAAAGGGGGGAGCTCTCACATCAAAGGGGTTCCTCCACCCTCAACCAAATGATGCTTGATATACGAAATGGAAAAAAGAAGATTAGTCAGTATTTATGTGGCTGATCCAAAACATTGAATCCAATCTAATTGGGAACATAAGCCAGTACCCGACGACTAAAGCACTCTAGGACGGCCTAGCAACCACTTATGGGACCAGGGGGAATTCATTACACACCTACACACTACATCAACGAGCCAGTATAGTCAGACAAGTGGAAGGCTCGTTGGAAGCATGGTGAGAGAAATTGGTTGGGATCTGGATGAGTATAGATGAAAGAGACCTCAACCCAATGACATGCTCGAAGGATATCGAGCTTTGTCAAAAAAAAAGTGCAGTCACACCGCTTGTTCCAGTTGATGGATGTGGTAGACAGTAGATTTAAGAGCATTAAGAAAGATCTGCTGAAACGGGACCCTCTCCCCACAGCAAAAGCTACGTTTGGTGAGATGAAAAGGGAATAAGTAAGGATGGCTTACCTGGAAAAGGCCCCCTCAGTTCAATCTGAGCCATCAATGGGGGCTGGCTGGTCACTTCAGGCAGAGGAGGAGGAAGATCTGCGTCAGATCGAGAGAGGGGGAGAGGCCGTGGGCCATCTCAGGCCGAGGATCCCTAACCTCTGGGAAGAAACAGCAGAACCCATCTAATCTACGCTCAGGACAGTCACCATCATCGCGCAGTCAACCACTACCGCCAGGTGCAGTCACTGTGGCAGGAGAGGCCACAACCAAGACACATGCTTTAAGATAGTCGGATTCCTAGAATGATGGAAAAACAGGAAGAACAGCGGCCCCAGGAAGGAAGGAGCCACAGCTGCAGCAGTTGCTGCCACTAGAGATGAAAAGCGGTCGAAGAAGAAAAGGGCGCTGAAGGTATTAGGGTGGAGAAGGTTCTTAAAAGCCCTTCTTCCCCTTCTTTCTTTTATAATCCCCAATTTCCCCCAACAGGTGTATATTACCAAGGTGATAATAAAGGGACACCGGTTAAACCAAGTGAACTGGGTTTTAAACCAAAAACTGAACCAGGCAAATCATACCCGGTTGACCCACCCATATCCAAATTAAATCATACTCATACACACTTTACCCAATTAAAAACCACAGATACCAAACCATCTTCCTGAATAATAGATAGTGGGGCCACGAACACAATGACTAATGATGTCCGGGACCTTATCACCCTTGAACCCCCCCACAAAAAACACATGCCTTTACAGCTAATGGAGATATGGTTCCAGTACACAGTTGGGGAACCATACAAAACACCCCAAACCTACAAATCTCCAAATGTTTATATGTACCCAGTCTGTCATCAAAATTGTTGTCTATTAGCCGAGACACCCGTGAATTAAATTGTCATATACTGATATACCCTACTCATTGTCTTTTGTAAGACCTCTAAACAAGAAAAATCATTGGTCATGGTACTGAATAGGGAGAACTGTATTATGTGGAACCGGCGGTGCTACAGGGACAGTCTAATCTTGCCATCGAGACATCCTAAGAGAAACTGTGGCTATGGTATCATCGAATAGGTCATCCCTCTTTTGGTTACCTCAAACATTTATTTCCAGCCTTGTTTAAGTCTGTTTACGATAAGTTTCATTATGAGACATGTATTAAAGCAAAACAAACTCGTTCATCTTTTCTGTCAAATAATACCCGAGTAAGTCAGATGTTTGATTTTGTCCATTCAGATGTTTGGGGTCCATCTCCTTGTTCTACTAACCCAGGGTTTCGCTATTTTGTATTGTTTGTTGATGTTTTTTCACGTATGACATGGGTATATTTCATGAAACATAAGTCGGAGGTTTATTCCAAATTCATTGAATTTTACAATATGCTCAAAACCCAGTTCAGTGCCCAAATCAAAATCCTACGGTCAGATAATTGGGGTGAGTATCAATATTCCAAACTTTGAACTTTCTTCACAAACCATGGCCTCCTATATCAAACAACATGCGCCAATGCTCCACAACAAAATAGGGTAGCTGACGGAAAAACCGGGTTCTTCTAGAAATGGCATGTGCCATGATTATAGATTATAAAGTTCCTCCCAATTATTGGCCAGAAGTGGTTGTAACAGCCACCTATCTAGTTAATTGTCTCCCTAATTCAAGTCTTAACCATCAAACACCCTTAGATGTACTCTCTACTACCATCCCGTCCATTTTACACCTTCCTCGTCAAGTATTTGACTGCACGGTCTTTTTCAATATCAATATACAGAACTGAACTAAATTTGACTCATGTTCCGAGAAGTGTATCTTTATGGGGTATGCCACTCATCAGAAAGGCTATCGATGTTTCCACCCTCCCACCCATCGCTTATATGTTACTATGGATTGCACATTCGTCGAACAGGAATACTATTACCCCTCTCGATCTTAGGGGAAAGTATATCAGAGACCCTCGAGTGGTGTCAAAGCCTTGGTGGACTAAGGGATGCTCCAACATGACAAGTAGATGGCGCAGACTGTGCTGTCTCTCCCCCCCCCCCCCACATCGTACAAGATACCACCACGGTACCTGAAAAATTCTTATCCAAGTGTGGATGGAACACCTAAGGTAAACAGTGAGGTAAATAGTGAAGTTCAAACACCCTCTACACCCAATTGTCCCAGTTCACATGTTTAATCTGGTTCTCCTGAGTTATCCCTTGATACTACTAACCTGTCAGGAGAGTCACAGACAGAGGAATCTCAAGTCAAAATTTTACCTCTTGGGGTCCCACCTCGCAGATACTCCCTAGAAAAAAGCACGAGAAGAACTAGATATCCAATAGAAGTAACCAGAGGAAATCTTGCAGGGCATACCAAGGCGTTCCTAACAACATTATGTTATGAGGATATTCCCAAGAATGTAGATGAGGCCTACAATTCACCCAAATGGAAATAAGCGATGGAAATCGAGATGAAGGCTTTAGTCATAAACAACACCTAGGAGAAAAAGGTCCTCCCACCAGGAAAGAACATTCTTGGGTGTCTGTGGATATTCACCGGCAACTACAAAGCTGATGGAAGTGTGGAGAGGTATAAGGACTTGTTGCTAAAAGGTACGCTCAGACCTATGGTCTTGATTACTCAGAAACATTCTCACTTGTGGTGAAAATTGATACTATCTGAGTATTGTTCTCGATCACCGCTACTGAATGATAGCCCCTACATCAGTTCGATGTGAAAAACGCCTTTCTTTATGGAGAATTAAAAGAAGAGGTATACATGGATCCACCTCCAGGTTTTGCTCAAGACTTCAGCCAGAGCGAGGTTTGTAGATTACGCAAGTCATTGTATAGACTGAAACAATCCCTAAGAGCTTGGTTTTGGACGCTTCACCGTAGTTATAAAGAAACATGGGTACAAGCAAAGTAATTCAGTCCACACCATCAAGAAACGAGGTACTTGGATAACGTGTTTGATTATCTATGTTGATGATATGATCATCACAAGTAATGATGTTGAGGATATGAGTCGGCTCCGTCGGTATCTCTTTACGGAGTTTGAGATAAAAGATCTCGGAGATCTTAAGTATTTTCTTGGAATTGAGGTACTATGATCAAAACAGGGTATCCTTATATCACAAAGGAAGTATGTGTTGGACCTTCTAACTGAGATTGGAATGTTAGACTGTAAACCCAGTGATACCGCCATGATGATCAATCATAAACTCCAGAACATTGAAGGTTCTCCACCGGCAGACCAGAATCAGTACCAAAGACTAGCTGGTAAATTGATCTATCTTGCTCATACTCGCCCGGACATTGCATATGCAGTTAGAGTGGTAAGTCAATTCATGCACAAACCTCAAAAACAACATATGGAGGCAGTCATACGAATTCTACGGTACCTAAAGGAGACTTCTAGGCATGGAATCTTGTTTAAGAATAACAGTCATTTGGAGGTCGAGGTGTTTACAGATGCAGACTGGGCAGGGAATCCAAATGATCGTTGATCTACTTCAAGGTACTTCGCACGTGTTGGGGACAACCTGGTAACATGGAGAAGTAAGAAACATAAATCCGTTGCATTATCCAGTGCCGAAGCATAATTTAGATGAATTTCCAAGTGAGTTATGTGTTAGTGTATGTGCCCTAGGCCATGATTTGGATATTTATGTTATGCATTTATTATTAATAAAAGAGGTTTTATTATCATTATTGTTGGTTAGTATGTTACACAATTTTTATATATGTCCCTGATTCATTATTGTTATGGAGATAAAATAATTTATAATCAGTATGAGTATTGATTTGATGATCATAAGATGATTATGTGTATGGTGATACGAATCAATCTCATAGATACTTGTTAGAGAATAGTGTATTGGATAGATCCATCATGAGATTGCTACATGGATTAGCGTCATAAGTAAATCTCATGATAGTCATGTTTTAATCCTTTGACTTGAGATTGTCATAGTTTCCAACATAAGGACTATTATATTTTGACATGATCAAACGTTATCCGTAACTGGATAATAATAAAGGTCATGATTGAATGTGATAGAAATTATGTAGAGGATATTGAACAATCAAGATAGAATTTGGCCCTCTCTTTTGAGAGAGATATCTTTGGGCCCCTCGATTAGTGAGACTGTGAAATGCATGGTCGTGCTCAAATGAATTGATAGTGTGATCAATATCATTTGTTTTATCAGTCTACTTAGAGATCGAGTAAACATATGTTTGAACTATATAAGTATGACGCTGACCATGACTTATGTTCAAACTAGATATCGTGTGACAAAGGGATTAATGCATGTACTATCATTAGGCTAGTTGGACTTTACTCGTATTAATTGGGTAGTTGTAATGCCTTGCTAGAGGCCAATTACGACTTGTTGGTTTAATAGAGATTTAATCAACTGCCAATTAATATGGGCATATCGGGTCACACACAAGAATGCGTATGGCTGAGATTAATAATATTAATATTGGATATTAATTATTATTATTATTATCGTTTTTTAATATTAATAATATTAATATTGGATATTAATTATTATTATTATTAATTTCGTTTTTTTTATGTATATATTTATATCATCGGATAATAACAGAGAATCCATATCTGATATGGATTTTGATTGGTGTTATCTAATCCTAACAGAATCCGTATTTGATGCGGATTATGATAGGTATTAACCAATCCGATCAGGAATCGGATTTTGATATCTATATATACGTACGGAGCATGGTGTATCTCGTACAGCATACAACCAGTAGAAAATGAAAGGGCAAGAATCGTTTTTGTGAAAACTGAATTCTTCAGCCGTGCCGTTTGAAGAGCTAGCACTCCGGGCGGAAGCGTTCGTGTGGATACCGACAGAGGGTGATCGTATTTTCGCACCTCTTCCATCTGCAGATTGCAGATTTCGAATCTACGGAGGTAATTTTCGAGTTTCTTTCATCGAATTAAACGAACAACATGGATCCTTGGTAGGAAATCGGAGATCAAGTTTTTTTGTTTTCGCTGTGCGTTTTTGCAGTGATCTCGGTTGATTTCCTAACATTATGGAGGTACTGTGGCTAAAGAAATTGTTGTGTGAACTAGGGTTCTTGAAACGAGAGCCTGCAAGAGTGTATTGTGACAACACTGCAGCAATAAGTATCTTGGAAAATCTAGTGCAGCATGATCGAACTAAACACGTGGAAGTTGATCGACATTTTATAAAAGAAAAGATAGAATGAGGCATAATTAGACTACCTCATGTACGATCTGAAGACTAACTGGCGGACATCCTTACAAAGTTGAGCATCGATCACGCTGCACTAGATTTTCCAAGTTGAGCATCGCGGATCCCACTATTCAACTTGAGGGAGAGTGCTGAATATTCCAAATATAAGACTTACCTTGTGTAGAAGATTGGTAGTAATTGTAGGAGATTAATTGTATTACCTTTTGTAGAAGATTGGTAGTAATTATTACCTTGTGTAGAAGATTGGTAGTAATTGTAGGAGATTAATTGTAATTGGTTGTGATTGATATACTTGACATATTAGGATAAGTGTAGTACAGTATATAATCATCCGTGTACAGAGTTGGAAGTATTATGAATGAAAAATCGCCTCCTTCATCCTATGAGTGTTTGATTCTTAACACCAAATTCTGTTGAAGTGATAGGTTCTGGGCAAAAGTTAATCGAAACCCAACAGAAGATATCACGTTTAACCACATGCCTGCTTTTGACTAGGTGTCTCTGAGTACATGAACAAGAAAGACCGCAGCAAATAGGCCAATGTTATAAGTACAAGCCTCTAAGTCGACATACTTGGAGTGTCACAAATTAAATTGGAAAAATGAATATCATGCAACACCAAGACAAAAGAGACTTCAGGGGGAAAATACAAAATTTACCAACAATATGCTGCCATATAGTTCTAAGGAAGCTTACTAGCATGTGCTAAGGTTCAAGTTCTACAACACAGAAACTTGGTAGAAAATAATGCTAGACAGTTCATCAGTTCTGAGTCCAAGAAAACAAAGGATCATGAAGATGACAGAGCAGGATTTGAAGTGTCCAGCAGAAAATAAGATATTCACATACCCCAAAGGTAATGAAGGATGACAAGGAACCATATAATGGTGTGAATTTCCATATTAGAACATGATTTAATGGAAGATGAGCATAGAACCTATTCAAGAGGATGAATGCATGAATAATACAACAACAACATTACCCCATTATCGTAGAGGCTTCTGCCTATAACGGAATATAAGAGGCCGGATGTATGTAATCATACTCATGTGCTTGAAACACATATAGGTTGTTTCCCGATGATCCATAATGAAAATTGCGTCAAACTGTATCGATCAAGTGTTACTTCACAGTATAAGAAGCACATCCAATTTAATGAGTCATTTTGCTTTATTCCGTCATATTCCAAAATCAAGAAAGAATGTGTTTTTGCCCATTGGAAATGGAAATAGAATAGAGGAATGATACAGAAACGGAAACATGCCCACTAAGACGTTAAGGTGGACATATCCAAATTCAAACTAATGAAATTTTATCCGATTTTATTCAACAGTCTAATTAAGGCTTAAAAAACTCACACAATATCATCAAGCTAAAGGAATACTTACCAAAACAAGGAGAGAAGCAATTCAAGAAACGGATGTTGCTCTAAAGCTGTAATCCTAGTCTCCGAAGTCTGCAGACTGAAAAAATGACAAAGTCAAACTAAATTCAACTTAAGTGATACGTGTTAGAAAACGAGCAGGAATATATATAACAAACGAACAACAGAAAAAATCGAAAGCCGAGACGTTACTACATGGTCACTTTTCTTAAAACAATTTTGCCTCTATCGGTGAGCAAAGTACTCTTTAATCAAATGTTTCTCAGGATATACCGGCTTACTCCCTTTCTTTTTGCTTTAAGAGAGAGGGTTTGAACTTGCTAATAGAAGTGATTGATAGTGGAGGAAGAAGAAGAGAAAGCTGGAGGAAGAACAATGCTGAAATTTTCAGAATTTTGCAAAAGTTGTTGTATATAATTTAAGATAGCAAGACCTACTATTATAGGCCTTAGGCTGTGTAAATACCACTTTGAAAACCCATTTTAGCAGATTAATTAACCTCCATGTCAGTTGCATAACGTACATGTATAATGTGAGATGATTCTTGGATCAAAAGTTGCAATTCAAAGTGAAAAGTTCTGTCTTTCGGCACATCGATCGATGTCCACATCGATCGATCGATATTGGACAGAGAGCTCCAACTTTGCACCCTGCCAACTTCATCGATCGATGTCACATTGATCGATCCATGTGATCAATCTATGTTGGACAGAGAGCTCCAACTTTGTATACATACCACATCGATCGATCCATGCGTACATCGATCGATCGATGTGATTGATCTTTGTCTAACAAAACACTCAACTTCATTTCAACTTTCACTTGGTTCGATCCAACTTACACATAGATCGATCCAAGTGATTTCTTAGAAGTTCATGTTCAAATCATCTTTCACTCTCCCAAACAACATATTACATAATTTTATATAAGTTTGGAGCAAATTTTAAAGTACTTTAGCCGTACTTTTCTAACATTCCCCCACATGATCCAAACTTATATACAAACATTTCCGAACGTTAATAAACCAACCTCTCCACTTTCAAGTGAAGATAATGACATATAACGGAGCAGTGACAAACGTCGTCAACTGTCCGGTAGTACAATTTATAGTTATATAAACAGAAATAGGGTGACAATCGTCTTGAACCACATATCTCACTACTATTTATATGAACACACAAATGACATGTCATTATCTAACTTCTTACAAGTTTGCGGTGTGGTGCATTAATGGCCTTGCACCCAATCCCAGGATTCATAAGTGATATAGAGAGTTTTCTAGACTCTCATAGGAAGCAACCCCACTTTCATACTTATATAGGTGATATTCATCAAGTTTGTACTGCAACACACCACCATATTTAATGGCTATGAATTATCCATTAAGAGATTTAAATCTCACCCTCAAACATGCAGTGAATCCTCATGCATCAACATAGGAAGGGACATGTATGATATTACTTAACAGAACTCTTCTATAACATGTTTTTACCATATTGAACTCCGTTTGTAGGATCTCTATGTAGAAATAATTTAAGGAAATTAATATCCTTAATAGCAAGAAGGCTGAGAAATAATAATCATTTATTGTTACAAAGAATAAAGAAAACCATGGAAATGGTTTCTCCAACTTAACTTCAATGATGCCCTACTGTACTATTTAACTACAATGCTCCAACGGTCAAAAAAAGGAAGAGCAACGGCTCTATTTTCTGTATACTGCTTTATTTCCTATATACTACCTTTTACATTTACAACTATACACCAACTACTGTACATTTAAATCTACTAATTTCTACACTCCTCCTCAAGCTTGGTGTATATGTTAATACACCCAAGCTTGTCAATAAGCGTCAAAAACATATTTGTGGATAATGGTTTGGTGAATACATCTGCAATTTGTTCTGCAGAGGAAACATACTTTAGGTCAATAATCTTATCCTCAATTTTTTCTCGAATGAAGTGTCGATCAATCTCAACATGCTTTGGCTTATCATGTTGAGTAGGATTCTCTGTCATGCTTATCGTAGATATGTTATCACAGTACACCTGGATGGGTAATCTCATTTCCACCCGCAAGTCTTGCAAGATCCAGTTCAACCATAAACCTTCGCATATGCCCAAAGCAAGTGTGCTCTTAGTTCCGCTTCAACATTACTCCTTGATACAACAGTTTGTTTCTTGCTCCTCCATGTAACCAAATTGCCCCACAGGAATGTACCATATCCATAAGTGGAACGCATATCAGCCTTTGAACCTGCCCAGTCTGCATCCGTATAAACAGTAATTCCCCTGTCCAAATGTTTCTGGAAAACCAACCCCTGGCCTGGTGCAGCTTTTAAGTACCTAAGAATTCTTAAGGCAGACTTTAGATGTTCATTAGTAGGATTGTGCATATATTGAGAGACAAAACTAACAGCGTAACATATGTCAGGACGAGTATGCGATAAATAAATAAGCTTACCAACCAATTGCTGATACTGTAACCTGTTGGTAGGAGTCATATCCCACGCTTCCATAGGCTTTCGGCCGGACTCCATAAGAGTTGGTGCTGGCTTGCACCCTAACATTCCTGTCTCAGCTAATAAATCAAGTATATACTTTTGTTGTGAGATACACATTTTATTCTTCGTTCTAGAAATCTCCATGCCAAGGAAATATCGTAACTGTCTTAAGTCTTTAACTTCAAATTATTTAGATAGTTGTTCCTTTATTAGATTAATGCCGCTATTATCATTTCTAGTGAGGATTATATCATCTACATATACAATGAGAATAGTAATGGATTGATCTGTAGAAAACGTGTAAACAAAGTATGATCACTATGTGTTTGTTTTAAACTCAAAATTTAAGACTACTGTGGTAAATCGTTTAAACCATGCTCGCGGAGACTGTTTTAATCCATACAATGACTTCTTTAACCTACATACCTTTCCAGCAGTTTTGTTGTTCTGAAATCCGGGAGGTATATCCATATATACTAACTCTTGTAAATCACCATTTAGAAAAGCATTTTTTATATCTAATTGTATCAAGCACCAATCCAAGTTAACAGCAAGTGAAAATATAACTCTTACAGTATTTAATTTCGCAACAGGAGCAAATGTTTGAAGATAGTCAATCCCATATGTTTGAGTAAAACCCTTTGCCACTAGTCTTGCTTTATACCTATTAATCGTCCCATCAATGTTATATTTTATAGAAAACACTCACTTGCATCCTACTGTTTTAAGTCCCGGTTTTAGTGTTACCAAGTCCCACGTCTCATTTTTAATCAGTGCTTGCATTTCCTCGTTGACGGCTGTTTTCCAAGCAGGATTTAGAAATGCCTCTTCTACTGTGTTGGGAATCCACTGTTTATCTAAAGTGCGGGTAAATGATTTAAATGCAGGATTTAATCTATCATATGCAATAAAATTATGTAATGGATGTTTAGTGCATTCTCTTACCCCTTTTTTAAGTGCAATTGGTAAATCTGTTATTGCATCATAGTCATCTACCTGTTCCTGTCGGCCAGTCATTTCAGCCGGCAAAGTCATTTTATTGCGCCTGCTATAGACATGAGTGATGGGCATTTTCACCTTCTCCATTTGATCCACAGCTTCGGGTGCTAGAGTAGGCGATGAAAGATCTTCAGCCACATTTCCCGGATTAGATTCATTAAGGTTTCGGTCATGCTGAGGATCATTAGCACCCATATCGAGGATACTCCAAAACTGATCAATGGGATTACCTGTTTTCTGAATATGAAAATCTGAGGAATAATAGGAATTGTATTCATCAAATACTACATCAAGAGAAACATATATTCTTTTAGTTAGAGGACAATAGCACTTGTATCCTTTTTGTGTACTAGAGTAGCCTAAAAATATACATCTTCGTGTGTGTTTATCTAGTTTGGATTGCATTGTGGGTTGAAGATATACATATGCAATACACCCAAATAATCTAAAAGGTAAAGTGGACATTAACTTTGTGTCCGGGTATCTACTCAACAGTTGCTCTTTAGGAGTCTTAAACGAAAGTACACGAGATGGCATTCGATTAATAAGGTACGTAGCTGTGAGTATTGCATTGAAAACATAATTGCTCTAGCTACCTCTAGTAAGTGTCTATTTTTTCTTTCAGCTATGCCATTTTGTTGAGGTGTATAGACACATGAAGTTTGATGATGAATGCCTAATTGTGTCAAATAGTCCCTTACTTCTTTGTCTAGATATTCTGCCCTATTATCACTCCTTAATATCTTAACTGTAGTATCAAACTGTGTCTTAATAAGTGTGACAAATGTCCTAATGATGCGACTAACTTCCCCTTTACTTTTCATTAAATATACCAAAGTTAATCTTGTGTGATCATCAACAAATGTTATGAACCACCTAGCTCCACTTATATTTGCTATTTTCGATGGACCCTAAATATCCGAGTGTACTAAGTTAAATGGACTACTTGGCTCATATGGTTTTGGCTAATAATTAGCCTTAGTTTGTTTTGCAAGTATGCATGCATCACACTGTAGATGACCGAAATTTACTTTTGTAAATAACTGTGGCATGAGTTTCTTCAAATAAACAAAGCTAGGATGTCCCAGCCGTTTGTGCCATAGCAAAAGGTTATCTAACCCAACTGTTTAGTGCTAGTACATGAAATAGGTGCAGATTTACTACAAACTTCAGTTCTCAGTCTTGAGAAACCTTGAAAACCAAGCTGTTTTTCTTCTGCCTTATCACAAAATAATGTTCCCCTGTCTGAGGACACTTCAAAAACAGGCTGTTTTTCTTCTACCCGAAAAATGTATAAGCCATTTGACTGTCTAGCATTACCAATCATCTTCCACAAATGTTTCTCCTGAAAGAGACATTCAGAAGATGAGAATAATGCCCAACAGTTATTGTCAACTGTTATTTTACCAACTGAGATCAAGTTAAAATTTAAGCATGGTACTAATAACACGTCACGTAAAACCAGTTTGTCCGTAATATGAACGGTGCCCTTCCCCAGAACCCTTAAGCTAATCCCGTTAGCAATTGTTACTAATTTTGGATTAGGAAATGAATGATAATTACTGAGAAGAGTTAAGTTATAGGTCATATGGTCAGATGCTCCTGAATCAATGATCCAAGAGCATTTTGAGCCATTTGACCCTGTACCTGCAGTTGAGGCCATAGTTGCCTGGATGGTGCTGGATTGTCCTGGGTCTAACGGTTCAGATGGGATGCCAGCAAGCCTTTGCTGAGTCAACAACTGCACCAAGGCTTCAATCTGAAGGGATAACTTTCCATCAGAGTCTCCAGCTACAGTATTTGCTGCAAGTGGCTTGTTATGACCCCAAGAGGGACAGAACCTTCCAGGCGTTACACTAGGTTGCTGCTGAGACTGCTTAAGACGCTGAAGTTTAAAGCAGTCATCCACTAAATGGCCAGATTTCTTACAAAACTTACAGATTTTAGAGTTCTGGTAGGACGAACGACCTCCATGGCCCTGTCGGACAACCATACCTGTGGGTTCTGGAGGATTTCCCTGCGGCCCGTGTTGGCGCAGTGGGTGTGGAGTTGCATGTACAGCAAGAGCAGAGCCTTCCTGAGTTTGAAGAGGTGATGTTCCCATCATCACCTTAAGTCGGCTCTCCTCTTGCCTAACCTCAGAGAAAGCAGTACTAAGATTTAGGAGTGGTTTCATACTGAGTACCATGCTTCTAACAGCATCTAAATTCTTGTTTAATCTATGCAAAAAAACGAAAAACTCTTTTCTTTTCAACATAATTCTTAAACGAGGAGACATCAGTGGGGGAAGTCCAGATATGGGTCTCAAAAAACATCTAGCTGCTGCCATAACCTAGTAAGATGAGAGAAGTAGTCACTCACAGTGTTTTCTCCTTGGTTTACCTCATGAAGCTGTAGTTCAAGTCCGTAGATATCAGACACATTGTCACGTTTTGAGTAAAGTTCTCTGGCTGCTTTCCAAATGGCGACAGCAGTAGGGTATAAGATGAAGTTGTTTCCAACTTCTGGGACCATGGAGCCAATTAGCCAAGACATAATCATGGAGTTCTCAGATCTCCACTGTCTATAACCGTTCTCAGTTCGAGCAAAACTTGGAAGACTACCATATAGATAGTCATCCTTACCTCTCCCAATAATGTACATCTCAACTACCTTACTCCAAGAGAGATAGTTTTGACCCGGAGTGATCATAATAGAGTTACCATCAAGAGTATTAGCAAGTTGGGGTGTTCCAGATGTGGGAACAGTACTAAGCGTACCCTCATCAGTGGTTTGAGTAGGAGGATGAGGCCGTGTAGATGAGCTCGAAGTATCAGACATGTTGGATGTTTAAGGTGATAGTATGCGGAAGAAAAATTTTACACTGTAATGAAATATGAGCTGAACAGAAGTTGTAGCTTCTGGGAGAAGAAGATGCAATTAAATTTGAAATATTGAGAATAATAGAGGAGAGAGAGAGATCGTGGAAGAAAAGCAAAGTCTGATGGCAAAGTTGTCTGAACAAGGACAAAAAGATTGGACTTTGTAAGAAAAAGACACTGCAGAAAGTAATGGGAAAATCGTTGTTAGGTAACTTGAGGGCAGAGAACCACATGCAAAAAAGGAGTGATAGATGACTCCTTGATTTATGTGCCCAAGCTTCCCAAGGAAGCTTTCGTTAATAGAGTATTATTAAAAAAAATTTCGGTCCTGCCTTTTTATTTTATTCAACTGACTGTTTTTTTTTCCTTTTCACGTTACCACTGTGGTAAATATCAAGACTTTCTTCTTCCTCAGCTTCTTCTTCGTCTCCAATATACAAGAACCTTCAATCTGCAATTTTCGCAGAACAATGGCAGGAAGCTTAACGTGCTTGACAGTAATTCAGAATGTAGCCAATGTCCCTGATACCATATAGAAATAATTTAAGGAAATTAATATCCTTAATAGCAACAAGGCTGAGAAATAATAATCATTTATTGTTACAAAGAATAAAGAAAACCATGGAAATGGTTTCTCCAACTTAACTTCAATGATGCCCTACTGTACTATTTAACTACAATGCTCCAACAGTCAAAAAAAGGAAGAGCAACGGCTCTATTTTCTGTATACTACTTTATTTCCTATATACTACCTTTTACATTTACAACTATACAACAACAACTGTACATTTAAATCCACTAATTTCTACACTCTACTAATAGTGAGTTGGGTTCCTGTCATAGAGAGCATATCAGATGGAATTAGTCTTATTCCTCTCGATGTTCTTAGAATCAACTTACGGTTTAGTTCTTTAGTTAAGGGGTTTGCGGGGTTCAACTCGGTCCTCATGTACTCCAAGTTGACTATCTTAGAACTAATCAAATCACGCACAATATTGTGCCTCAAACGGATGTGCCGGTCCTTCCCATTATATACTTTATTCTTTGCTCGAGCGATCGCTGCCTGTGAATCAGAATGAATAAATACGGAAGGCATAGGTTTAGTCAACATAGAAATGTCAAGAAGTAAATTCCTTAATCATTCCGCTTCTGAACATGCAAGTTCTAAAGCAACAAATTCTGACTCCATTGTTGATTTAGCCTTACAAGTTTTTTTAGAATATTTCCACAAAATAGCACCACCACCCAAAGTAAACACATACTCATTAGTGGAGTTTATTTCATCATTATCTGTTACCCAATTGGCATCACAATAACCTTCTAAATTGCTGGACAACCATTAAACATGAGCCCTAAATCCATAGTTCCTTTTAGATCAATAAACGTTTTAGAGCATCCCAATGTTTTTACTAGGATTATGAGTATATCTTGCTAACCTGTTTACTGAATATGCAATATCTGGCTTGGTGCAATTCATTAGATACATTACACTACCAATGATTTAGCATATTCACATTGAGATACCCTGTCATTTTTATTATTCTCTAATCTCACAGACGGATCATATGGAGTGCTAACAGGTTTAACATCAAAGTGACTAATTTTCTCAGGATCTTTTCAACGTACTGAGATTGAGAAAGCATATACCCCCATATTTCTCTACTAATTTGAGACCAAGTATTAAATCTGATTTTTCCATATCTTTCATTTCAAAGAAAGAGGACAAGAATGATTTAGTACCATTTACAACTTCAATGTTTGTTCCAAAGATTAACAAATCATCCACATATAAGAAAACAATCACACCATCAAGATTTTCAAACTTGCTATAAATGCATCTATCACTTTCATTTACACCATATCCACTAGCCAACATGGCATTATCAAACTTCCCATGCCATTGCTTGGGAGCTTGTTTTAAACCACACAAAAAAAAATTCAATTTACATACTTTATGTTCTTGACCCTTAGCCACCATTCTTTCCTGCTGTTTCATATAAATTTCTTCTTCTAAATCTCCATTTAAAAACGATGTTTTAACATCCATTTGATGTATAACTAATTTATAAATGGAGGCTAATGCTACTAACACCCTAACAGATATTCTAGGAACTGGTAAATATGTGTCAAAGAAATCTATTCTTTTTTGTTGTGTGAAACCCTTAGCAACAAGCATAGCTTTAAACTTATCAATTGTTCCATCTGCCTTTAGTTTCTTTATAAAGACCCATTTGCAACTGATAGGTTTATAACCTCTAGGCAAGTCTACAAATTTCCAAGTATTATTACTAAGTAAGGAATCAAGTTCACTATTGATTGCTTCTTTCCGAAATTTATAATCTATAAACTTTACAGCTTCTTGATACGTCTTCAGATCGTTTTCCATAATAAAGACAGTAGCAAAATCATTGTTGAGAAATCGGTGTTTGAGTGAGTTGAAAATGCATGATTAAATGTTACGTGTTTACAAAATGCATGAAATAAGTGTTACTTGATGTATGTACATGATAAAAATGCTTTACATCATCATCATCATCCGGACCAAGTATATCCCAACGACAGCAAAAGCTATCGTTAGGGTCTAGGGAGAGTAAGTGGTAGGCAGACAATACCTCTATCCCAAGGGATAGAGACTCTGCTTCCAGTGAGACCCCCGGCTCTATATGTACCTGCAAAAATGACATAATAATAGAGATATACTGTGCTAGTGTGTTAGTGAGAAAATTCAAGAAATACAAAAAAAAGAATTTCGATATTAAAATACACATCATGTGTATATGTACATGTAATGTAAAACAACGGTATAATATACGCCACCAAGTGGAAAGCATAGATAGTGTTTACGACTATCTATGTCCCTAAATATACTCTAAAGTGTCCCTATATATGACTTATACCTCGTTAACCTTAATCTGATGTCTCCATGAATTCCTATCTTGGACCATGTCCTCAGAGAGATGCAAATCTAGTAGGTTGTGCCTAATCTGCTCATCCCAAGTCAGTTTGGGCATGCCTTTACTCATGTTCCCCTCTACAATAAGGCTTTCAATTGCTCTAACCGACGCCGTTGTCTGTCTCCGCTTGACATGGCCAAACCATCTCATTCTTCCCTCCTTTATCTTATCTACTATACTAGCCACGTCTAACCGTTTCGAAACACCTCGTTTCTGATTCAGTCTAGCCTTGTATGCCCACACATCCATCTCAACATCTTCATCTCTGCAACTTCCATATTCTGTAATTGTGACCTCTTGATGGCCCAGCAGTCTGTCCCATATAGCATTGCCGGTCGCACTGCCACCCTATAAAATTTTCCCTTTAATTTAGTTGGGAAATTTTTGTCACACAGCACCCCTGAGGCAGCCCTCCATCTACACCATCCTGCTTCAACTCGATGTGTTACATCACTATCTATGTCGCCATTCTGATGCACAAATGATCCTAGGTACTTAAACTTACTTACCTGTGGTACCACTTGACCATCGATGGTGAGCTGGCTATCCTCACTGTCTGATACTCCGCTGAAGTCGTAGTGTAGATACTCGGTCTTAGAACGGCTAATCTTTAAACCTTTTCTCTCTAAAACACCTCTCCACTGCTCTAGTCTGATACTCAGGGTATGTGTACTTTCTACGACTAATACAATATCGTCAGCAAAAAGCATACACTACGGAACTGCCTCCTGTATCGACTTTGACAACTCGTCAAGGACAACTGCAAAAAGAAAGAGACTTAACACAGACCCTTGATGGAGACCGACCTCCACCGAAAAGAAGTCCGTATTCCCCACAGGCGTACGAACAGTTGTTTTTGTCCTAGCATACATATCTCTAATTATGTCTATATCCTTCATAGGGACCCCTCTTGCATCCAGGCTATCCCATATCAGGCTACGTGGTACACTATCATACGCTTTTTCAAGATCGATGAAAACCATATGTAAATCGCGCTTCTTCTCCCTATACTTCTCCATTAATCTCCTGATAATGTGTATTGCTTTCATAGTTGACCTTCCTGGCATAAAACAAAATTGATTCACCGTAACCTGAGTTCCTCTCCTAATTCGAGTGTCTATTACTCTCTCTCATAACTTCATGGCATGGCTTAGCAACTTAATCCCTCTATAGTTTCCACAACACTGTGCGTCTCCTTTGTTCTTATATAGGGGGACCACGACACTCTTTCTTCATTCATCTGGCATCTTCCATGTTTTGTAAATACAGTTGAACAGAGTAGTTAGCCATTGGACCCCTTCCTCTCCCAAATACTTCCACGCCTCAATGGGTATGTTATCTAGACCGACCGCTTTAGCTCTTCCCATCTTCTTCAGTGCTCTTATCACCTCTCCTTGTGTGACGTTCTGACAGTCAGAGTTATTATGTTGTTGTTGTTGTTTAGTGGTGCTTTCTCGTTTTTCGTAGTCGGCACTACTGCCATTGAAAAGACTGTGAGAGTATGTTTTCCATTTCAACTTGATGTCTTGTGCTTTGACTAACACATGTCTATCTTCTCCTTTTATAAACTTCACGCCTCCTAGGTCCTTCCTCTTTCGATCCCTAACTTTGGCAATCTTGAACATATCCTGCTCTCCTTCTTTTGTTTCTAGTCTCTCATACATCCTTTTATAAGTTGTAGTCTTTGCCTCAGTCACTGCCTTCTTCGCCTCCTTCCTAGTGATTTTATAATTCTTCTTCAATCTCACTTTCTCTTCCACATTTGTGCAGCTTAACAGCTCTCTAAAAATCTTTTGTTTGTCTTTTATTTTTTGTTGCACATCCTCGTTCCACCGCCACGTCTCTTTATGTACGGACATCTTTCCTGTTGTTACCCCGAGCGTTTCTCTCGCCACTTGAGTAATAGTAGTCGATATAGCCTCCCACGCCTGATTTGTGTCATCACCCAGATGATCTAGTTTTGTAGAGATGACCTTGTCTCTAAATATATTAACTTTTTCGTCTTTCAAACTTCCCCAATTAATCATAACTGGGAATTTTCCAACACCCTTACTCAGCTTTTGGCTCAATGCTATAACTACCACTAATAAACGGTGTTGCATCACCGCTGTCTCTCCTGGTATAACTTTGCAGTCCCTCCATAACCGTCGGTCTTCACGCCTCATCAGAAAATATACGATCTGCGTGTTACGTCCTTCACTGCTAAACGTGATCAAATGTGATTCTTTTTTCTTAAAAAACAAATTTATAATGCCTAGGTCATGGGCTACTGCTAGGTCTAGCAGATCTCTACATTGTTCGTTTCTATCTCCATAACCAAACCCGCCATGTACCGACGGAAAACCATCATTATTCTTTCCAAAATGTCCATTAAAATCACCTCCGATACAAATTCGTTCCTCCCTGGGTATTGCCTTTAACACTATATCTAAGCAATCCCAAAACTTTTCTTCTCATGTTCTCCTAGTCCCATTTGGGGTGCGTAGGTGCAAATCACTGCCACCACCTCCTTATTTAGTACTAACTTTAACACCATAATTCTATCATTATATCTAATCACATCAATCACGTTCGTGTTTAATTCTATATTTACTAGGAATCCTACCCCATTCTTGGTCCCATCTGACCCTGAATATAATAACTTATACCCATTACATTATCTACCTTTATTTCCTTTCCACCTAGTTTCTTGGAGGCATACTATATCTATCTTACGTCTCTTAAGTGTATCTACAATCTCAAACAATTTACCACTTAATGTTCCTACATTCCAAGAGGCTACCCTTAGACTATCCTCATTTTTCTTCCCCTTACCTACACCCCTCTTCCTTAGACATGGTATCACGGAAAAATCATGGCGTCTTCGATCAATTATTGCAACTAAAACTAAAAATCCAAAGTATACTACTGATGCCGAAAGTTTGAAACTAAATATAAACAATTAAAAGTACTTACAATGATAGTAAAAAAATTAAAATTATATCACCTGGTTGGGCTGTTGCACACCAAGATCCAATAGTACAGATCTAGATCGCTGGATAGAAGAGCAATACCAATCAAGTGCGTAGTCTTCCTCCTTACCCTCTCAGATCTGAAGATCAGCTAAATTGAGAATAATGAGACGCCTGGGGACTGTGTTGCTTGTGGTGAAGAGATGGAGACAGAAGTGGAGGTGTAGGATTGAAATCGGAAGAGACGCCGCTGCTTTCTTTTCTGATCTGAACTTCAGATTTCTTCTACAAGACTAAACAAGATCTCCGCCTCCTGTTTTTCTTCGACACCAAAGCCAAACAGAACCGAATGATATTTACCTGCCGCTTGCAACAACAAAACAAAGTCTTTGGGGAACCTAAAGAGGCAGCGTTGATTCAGACGCTGGCCGCAATCAGTTCAAAAGTGCCTACAGAAATTGTTACAAAGTAGGAACCAGTTTGGATCTCCACAACGGCGAACGGCCGGGAAGGTTAGAAATTGTTACAAAATATGTAGCTAGCACGAGAAGAGAAATTGTTAAATTTCATATGTTTTCAAGAAGCATTTGAATATACACTTCTGATGAATTACTCACCTCGCCTGCCGAAGCATAAAAATGTTTTACATGTTTATATATAATGTTGACGTACTAACAAGCCATAAAACATTAAAGCTTACATCATAAGGCAAACATTTGTTGCCTTTATACTATTTTCAGGTGACATGATTAATGAACTAAACTAGTTTATTAAGTGAAGTGCTTAAGTTAATGAACTAACTAGTTCATTAAATAAAGACATATTTGGAGAGAGCTATATGGCAACAAACTTGAAATGGAAAGTCTCCTCATCTCCACACCTCAAATCACACGCCTATATATATATATATATATATATATATATATATATATATATATATATATATATATATTTCATATAAATTTTTTTTAAAGACACTATATACTTATATTCCGATGTTCCACCAACACGTCATATATATTATAAACGTATGTCAACGTCACACCACTATATACACATCATATTTATTAGTATATAAAGGTCTCATATCATATATTACAAGTCATAGTGATATCAAAATTATAACGTGTCACAAGGTCATAAGCCGAAAATTGTCGTATCGGGTGATTACCGAAACTTTACCGATATGTCACGTACTTACCATATAAAGATGGGCAGCCTATGTACACTAAAAATGCTCTAAAATTTCGTGATCCACATGTCATATTCAGCCACAAAGTCATACTATGTTTACACACACAATTACCCACACTTTGGCCAAATTTGTGGAGAATTCAAATTGAAAAATATTTTGGCACATGGGGCGTTTTATACTCAGCCATTGGAGCTGGATATACACCTCATTTTATGTATATTATGTGTGACATAATATATATTACATATGTAATAAGTTTGAAATTAATCGAAGAAAAATCACGTAATCGACGAAAGTCGAAAATTCGATTTTCTACAACCCTACACACATGGAACGTTTTTGATAACATGTATCTAGACATTTTTTACACATTCAAGACATGTTAGAGTGTTCTAGAAAAATCAAATTAGGGCTGATTGAAATTTACCATGTATGTGAAGATTATGCATTATTTTACAAAGTTTACATAACAAGAATTCAGCACATGTGCAGCTGAATATACACGCCTAGTTGTCATTTTGGAGCCTAGGTAGAGCTTATTTAGCACTTCAATTACTGGAGGATAAGCCACACATGATTGGTGACATTGAAGAGAGCAACATACAAGGAAATATTTCAAATAAACCACATGATGAAAATTTCAGCACATGTTTCTTGAGCTGGTCGATTGTTTGGTGCTCAATGTCTTCAATTTTATTCCAAAATTTAAGGGGATTGTATCACGATTATTTGGAAGTTAATTAACTTGATTTTGAGCACATGTTTCAGATTTTTGAGAAGAAATTACAGCTCATTTAAGATGTGCCAAGGTGGATTAAAGATGACCTATCAAGAAGTGACAATTAGGCAAAGACAAGTCATTCGTCCAACTGTGTTGCGCCAAGTAAGCAAGGTTGTGTCATTATTTACACAAGGAAATCTTCCAATGGTGTTCAAGATAATTTTCAAGGAAGAATGCTAACCCTAGGAGGCGGCCAAGACACTATAAAAAGGGGTAAGATGGTGCAAGACAAGGCTAAGCAAAGTTGATATTCTTGTAAGTCCAAAAAGCAAGACTATTTTCTTCTTCTTCCATTCCTTTCTCTTGATCTTAGCCTGAAGCCTATCATTCTTATATTCCAAATAATATATAGGCTTTGATTATACCACCCATACATGTTCATTTTGTGCAAAAGGTTGATCAAGGTGTGATCAAGCCTTCATTCGATCGGTAGTGGTGTTTGTGTTCGTTTGTTTGTTTGTTTGTTTTTAAAAGGATGGAGTTGGTGTTTAACTCCAGTCACCTTTGTGTCAAGGTATTTTTGTGTTTAGAGAAAACAGAGGAAGGTTTCCTTAAAGACTGGATTAGGTTGTTTTAACCGAACCAGTATAAAAATCTCGGTGTTCTTACTTTTCAGCAATTTTACTTTCAGTTCCTGTTTTCTAGATTATTTTCATTGCAACGGAAAAAATAGCAAACATTTTTAAAAATCACCAAACTTTTCAGAAACATAGCCAAAGGTCTTAGCTTTCATTTGGCACAAGTTCATCTCATTTGAATAAGTATAAGTCAGTCAAATGTTAATAGTTCCGAGACTAGTGCAATCTGATTGTCCAGATCTGCAAATGCTGAGAACATTAACGTGGTTGACACACTTGCCAAAGAAATTTTAAAAACTGTTTCAACCCTTTAAATTACATATCCTAATGGTCATATCATATTTTCAGATCATTTGGAGCTTTAAATTAATAGGAATAAGTTTTTCATTTTGAGGAACAGCTTCTGGCAGATTGACACAATCTCCGTAAAAACGTTCTTTCAAGGCTTTATAATTTGACTTTTAATCTGAAATTTTTATGACATATACATAACATCTTAAAGTACTTTGTTACCAAATTTCATAATTTTTGGAGGTCTAAAATTTGATTATTCAGTTAATCAAAAACCAGGTCTGAAAACCGAATATGTTTTCAGACGTGAGTAATTGGTAAAAAAAAGTTTTAAAAACTAATTTTCCCGCACTCACTATTCAACTCCCCCTTCTAGTGGTGCTGTATAGGTCCTACATTCTTCTCAGAATTATTTTTCTACTCTTTTCTTTTTACTTCTTCTAGGTGAATTGTTATCATTAATCACAACCTTACTAGACTCACCTTTTTCATAGCCTGAATTTATTATTACTTCTTTCTTTATAGGGAAAATATGCTATAAAAAAAACTCAGCATTCTTAGACTTAATAATGGAACCATTATTTATTGATAAGAATCTGTATGCGGCACTATTTTGAGCATAACCTATGAAAACACAATCATTAGTTTTAGAACTTATTTTGCTCCTTTTAAAATCTAGAATTCCAATCTTGGCTAAACACCCCCACACCTTGAAGTAACCCAAGTTAGGTGCATAGTCTTTCCAAAGTTCATAAGGAGTTTTATTACTCTTTGTATGTGCAATTATATTTAAGATATGGCATGCTGATAGAATTACATATTGTTAGACAAACCGGAACTTATTAGCATACCATTTATCATATCCTTAAGAGTTATGTTTTTCCTTTCAGCAACTCCATTAGATTGGGGTGTAGGGTGGTGTGAATCCATGAATGATCCCATTATCTTTACAAAACTTTTGTAATGACAATATATTGTACACACCATCTCTATATGTCCTTAACCTTTTGATCTTTCTATCCAATTGATTTTCAACTTCATTTTTATACCTAATGAACATGCTTTCAGATTCATCTGTATGAGCCAATAAATAAACTCTTAATGTATCTAGAAAAATCGTCAATGAATGTAATATAGTATTTCTTGTCACCTTTACTTGTATAACCTTTAAAGTCTCCTAAGTCACTATGAATAAGTTCAATTTATATGTAACTCTTTCAACAGACTTAAACGACTTTTTATGGTGCTTAGTTTCTACACAGAATTCATATTTATCAAAGTCATCATTACTTGCATAAGATATTAAGTTAGTAAACTTTAACATTTGTAAAGCATCCTTATTAACATGTCCTAGTCTTGCATGCCAAACATCAAAAGAATTAACAATATAAGCAGAACTAAATGGATTCTTATTGTTGATAACATATATAGCATCAAGAACAAGTAGACCCCTGGAGCAAAACCCTTCCCAACAAATTCTCCATTCATAGAAAGTACAAGCTTATCACATTCAAGAACAAGTTTGATATTAGTCTTGTTCAGTGCTACTTTGGAAATCAAGTTCCTACGCATGGCAGGTACATGCAACACATTGCTTAATTCTAGTCTTTTGCCCCGAAGTCAACTTGAGAAGCACCTTTTCTTTCTAATAACTTGGATTCCATGTGCATCTCCAAAGAAGACTTGTTCACCATCACCTATTTCTTGATAATCAAAAAATACATCCTTACTAGTAGCAATGTGCTTGGTAGCTCCTGTATCTACCACTCATTCCGTAATACCACTGACAAGATTTACCTCAGATAAAATGACCGCAACAATGGCCTCTTCATCCTCCGTTGTATTTTCCACAAGACGCGCATGATTGCTGGTTTGGCCTTTTTCCTCTGGTTGCATTTGGCTGCTCGGTGACCATACTTTCCACAGACCTAGCAGGCTCCTTTAAGTTTCTTCTGTCCTTGTCCCTATACAATATTCTTACCTTTGCCATTGTTTTGAGTCTTTTGCCGTTTGGATTTGTGCTCCACCACATTGGCTTGATAACCTCCTTTATCATTTCCCTTGTCATCCAGCCTATTGTTTTCTTCAAATTGAATATGCCTAATGACACCATCTACAGTGAGTTTGGTATCATCATGTTTACCTCTCTTATTATTCTTACTCCAAGAAAAGGGTAATTTCTCTAACAATGAGACAGCCTCGAAATTTTCATCTATCTTGATATCTTCTTGTTCAAGATTATCCACCAATTGCTAATATTAATGAATCTGATCATTAATTGGTATGTGGTCCACCAATTAAAATTTCAGAAATTTGTTGATCACATACTTTCTTTTGCAAACATCTTCAGAACCATATTTGCTCTAAAGTGCTATTCATATCTCCTTTGCTGGTGAGAATTTGACATACATGTCAAAAACAGAGAATTGGACTCTCCAAGTCGTATTATCAGCCTCATATTTGACACCTTCTGTTTTATCTGTTAGTTTGTCTTTAGTCAGCACATAAGAAATAGAGAGCATCTGAAGAAAGAAGAGCACTTTGGCTGCCTGCCATCAAATGGCTCCATCTTAGACATGTTTGGAACTGTGCTTGTCTGGTAGCCATATTCAACAAAATTGCTTTAAGATTGTTGGAAAACGAGTAGGAATATAGGTACCAAACAAAAAATAGAAAAAATCAAAATCCAATACGTGACTACATGGTGACTGTCCTTAAAGCAATTTTGGCTCTACCGGTGAGCAAAGTAGCCTTCAAGCAAATGCTTCTCAGGATATAATGGTTTACTCCCTTTCTTTTTTGCTCTAAGAGAGAGAGTTTGAACTTTCCAATAGAAGTGATTGATAGTGGAAGAAGAAGAAGAGAAAGTTGGAGGAAAAACAATGCTGAAATTTTCAGAATTTTGTGAAAGTTGTTGTATATAATTTAAGATAGAAAAGCCTACTATTTATATGCCTTAGATTGTGTAAATACCAATTTGAAAACCCATTTCAGCAGATTAATTAACCTCTATGTCAGTTGCATAACATTCATTTATAAAGAGAGATGATTCTTGTATCAAAAGTTGCAATTCAAAGTAAAAAGTCCTACCGTTTGGCACATCGATCGATGTCCACATTGATCAATCGATGTTGGACACAGAGATCCAAATTTGCACCCTGCCAACTTCGATCGATCGATGTCACATCGATCGATCTATGTTGGACAGAGAGCTCTAACTTTGTATCCATACCACATCGACCGATTGATGTGATCGATCTATGTCCAACAAAACACTCAACTTCATTTCAGCTTTCACTTGGTTCGATCCAACTTACACATGGATCGATCCAAGTGATTTATTACAAGTCAAAGTGTTCAAATCATATTTCAATCTCTTAAACAATATTTTACATGCTTTTATATAAGTTTGGAATAAATTTTAAAGTACTTTAGACGTACTTTTCCAATAATACGCTAGGGGAAAAGACATCATAAAGCAAAAAAAAGAAGAATATGTCATGTCAAATCGCATACCTACTGTTGACTAGGTGATCTCTGAGTACACGAACACGAAAGATCTAAGCAAATAGGCAAATGTCATACTTGCAAGCCTCTGAATCAACATACTTGGAGTGTGATGCGTTCTTAGTAGAATCAAATGCTCCCAAAAGACTTCTTGATAATAAAAAATCAAAGACTCACAAAAATACACGAATAATACTTGAAGAAAACAAAAAATAAACGAACAACACGAAAAACATGACGAATAAACAAAGAATACAAATAAAATTAAAGAAAAAAGACAAGGAACCTTGTTACAGCCCTCGCATGAATGTAACTTCTCAACAACCTTGTAAGACCTGTTGTTTATCAATGCCAAACGACTCTCTTTTGAGCAACAACCTTATGTCAAGAATCTTGGTAGGCCCTTGGAAAGTTTCTGGATCAACCTGGGAGATAATGCTCAAAGAATTGTTTGAATTCAAAAAGTCGAAGATTGAGTTGACAAACTCCGAAAACTCACAAGAGCAAAGATTCAAAATTCTCGAATTTTATTGATGAAAGGGATGATCAAAATAATATACACGAGGACCAATTTATAGGCTCTAACATTTCTAAAACTTAGCAACAAGAAAAAAGAAATTCCTATCAAACTAAAATAACCTAAAATAATAAAGAAAAAGAATAAAAATGTCGTCTGAAACTCCTATCAAAAACAGCCAGTCGTGATTAGCTTCAAGAAGCCCAATTAAAATTTTAAAATGTCAAAAAATATACGGACAAACTTTAATTCACCCCACCCTCCTCCCATGCTCTTGTTAGGCTTCTTGATGCCACATCATTCTCCTCCTCCTTAAAAGGATACATCCTCGAACTTAAATAGCATTAGACAAAGAGAATTTAGCCATGAATATGCTTGTAACGTAAAAACGTAAAGATAATGGACTCAAACAAAGCTATTTTACTACTCACCCGACCAGGATCAAATATGAATATGATAAAGAATATGACTAGTATGATTGAAAGAAGCATAAACCCAAAGCATAAACTTTTCTTTAACTTCACGCTTTCCATCAAATTGTATTGCCTATTTTTAACGTGTTTTGGATGCATTAAAAAATTTTTTGTTCAATCATGCCATAAATCTTATCATTTTCAATTCTCAAATTCCTCAACATAAGGATCATATAGATCATCTAATATCTCATTGTAATATTCCACTACAGTTAGATATTCTTGAGGAAAAGATTGACACCTGAGTATTTTTCGACGCCAATTACTTACCCATAGGCCTTAAGAATGACCAAATTATTCCATGCGTTCTTAACTCTTTAATGTTGCCTTTGAAGCAGTTAATTTCTCAAATTGTTTTAACCACTTTATCATATTCATGGGTTGACTGAATTTTTTTAGATTTGGAAAGAAGATGTAATGTCCTCAGTTATGGTGTTTCTCATTTGGTTGGCCATCTTGAAATTAAACACTAAAAGAAAAAAAACTAACACAATGCCGAAAGAAAGTGTTACACTAGTAAAAAACCAAATAACTTTATTTCCTGTCTTTCTACTCTCGTGTATGGATTACTCAAAAATTAGCTTTTAGCTCCCTTCAAATAATCTCACCACTCAAACTTTTTGCCTCTCAGTTTGTCCTCAAGTGTTTAAATTGTTTGAATTAAATAAGACCAAACAAGATGTGAATCATATTTTCCAAGGCTGTTTTAATGTTTTCTTCCCCTCTGTTCTTGAAGGTTCTCAAAGTGTAATAAGGTTAGACACAGGAGACAAGTGTATATGCAAGAATAAAATCAAAGAAACAAGAAATCAATAGTATATAGTATGGCTGAATTCAACATTTAGATGTTGTCTTAACGTTACTTAGTTTGAATGGCCAAGTGCTTGGCTAAATATCATCAAAATATACCCAAGAAATAAGTGCAAAAATGTATAGGGTAGCATATGTAGCTTAGGTTAGTATCAAATGGGTTGTTTCTTGACTTTTTTGAAATGGACAGTTTCATGTCATAGAATAGAAATTCGACAAAAGGAAGGCTGCTCGCCAATTTTTTTTCTTCTTCTTTCTCTTTTAACTTTTTTGGGCGAATTTTTTTAATAAAAGAAAATTGACCTCTTTTATTTGGTTGAGGTGCGCCCTACTTTTTTTGGGTCAAAAATCAAATGAAATAGGATTAGAGTTTTCTTTCGACGTTGGATGCTATTTGAATGTGGCTTAAAATTTGGTAAAGAGTGTAGCAACAACCAAGGAGTTACATCCAGATTCTCAATCAAATTAGCAACAATTAACAAGCACAATAACCAGAAAACATAAGGTGTCTAAGTGCAACAAGAATTAGACAAAAAGGTGGCACTTTTATGAAGAAAATAAGGGTGCAAGTTTATGGATGAAAAACAAAGCCCTAATTTTATACAAGTCTAAATTGCATGTATAGAAACAAAAAAAAAAAGAAAGAAAGAATGCAAAACTGAAGTACAAAGTCTCAATTTTGAAGATGACAAAATAAGTCTCAATTTTGGTTGTGGGCCACACTGACGGTAGCAAAAGATTTTCTCTTTTTTTAATAGACATTAAACATTTCGTGGAAGGCCCAGACCAACAATCAAGGCTTTATACTTGGCTTCATTGTTGATTTTATGGAAGTCAAATATCAGTGCAAATTTAAATTCTTCTCTTTTTTGGACTTATGATTAGGAGGTCTGCTCTATTGCCATCTTGGAAAGAAGATCAATGAATATAGATGATCCAATAACCATCCCAGCATTGTTCACCTTCAGTGGAAATCCCTTTAGTAATAAACTTAGCTGAAGTATGGGATGTAATTGATGTCCAAGGTCGATAATTGATGTCGTACTCAGCCATTTCGACAAATCATTTTGTTGATCATCCTGACGTCTCAGGTTTGGACAAGATTTGCTTTTGGCATTGATCATTGACAACAACAATACGGTGAGTTCGAAGATACCTCATGAGTTTCTGTGCAACTATGACTAACGCCATAAATATCTTTTCAACGTTAGTGTATCTCACCTTAGGTCCATGCAATGCTTTGCTGACAAAGTATATTGGCCTCTGCACATTGTCCTCCTCTCTCAACAGAACAGCACTGACAGCCTCATGACAGACGGCCAAGTATATGTACAGCACTTTGCCTGATATATGTGAAGTCAAGTTTGGCACCTCGGCCAAGTAAGCTTTCAAGTTGTTAAAAACCTGTTGATACTTGTCCCACTAAAACATCGATTTCTTGTTTAAAACCTGGAAGAAAGAGAGCCATATTTCCACCAACCTGGACAAAAATCTATTAAGGGTTGTGATCTGTCCAATTAGTATTTGCACCTTATTGATACTTCGATGTGGGTACATAGTCTTCAAGCATTCGACTTTGCTCGAGTTAATCTGAACCCCTTCCTTGGAAACCAAAAGAATTTTCTGCTGCGAACCCCAAAAGTACACCTTTTGGGGTTTAACCTCATTCTGGAGTCCTTGAAGATGTGAACACCTCTCTTAGATTCTGGATATATACATCAAGGTTCCTGTTATTGATAAACATATCATCGATGTAGACTTCGAAGATATGGCTGATCTGGTCCTTGAACAATTAATTAACCAACCTTTGATAGGTGATTGCTACATTTTTCAACCCAAAGGGTATGCTAATTTAGCAATCAGTGCCTTCCTGTGTGATGAAGGAGGCTTTATCTTAGTTTTTCTCAGTCATGGATAATTGATGACAGCCTTTGAAAGCATCAAGAAAATTAAAGACATTATGTCCAATTGTTGAATCTACTAATCGGTCAATTTTTGGCAATAGGATAGCAATCTTTTAGGACGCTATGTTTAGACCAAATATATACACATCTTTCAATTTTTGTAAGCTTCAGGCCACTACGTGATTGGCTAACCAGACCAGATAAAGGACGTCCCATATGAATTTGGTAGCGATTACCTTAACCCACTCTAGACTGAAGTTTCTTTTCTTCTGCTTGATAGGCATAACGTTTGGGACTACATTAAGCTTATACTCAGATAGAATTGTTAGAATTCCTGGCATGTCCTCGGCTGTTCATGTAAAGATAATCGCAAATTCTCTAAGTAGATTGTGGAGTTGGCTCAACAGCTCGGCTGGTATCCAAGTTCTGAACTTGATCATGTTTTCTGGTCATTCATAATCTAAAATGGAATCATGAACCATGTCGTCTTACTCACATTTCTCCTCGGCTAGCGGAACAATATCGTCAAGGCTGACCTACTGTATGGATAATTTTCTCTTTACCGCTACAGTATAATAGCTTTGAGCCGCTTGTAAGTCCATGCATAGTTACCACCTTTGCTCGAGATGGAAACTTTGAAGCTGACGTGCAATGAGAAGATGAGTGTCTCCAACTCGATTAGGGCTAGACTACCAAGGAGTGTATTGTAGGTTGACCTCTCCTTTACAACGACACAATCCACCCACAACTATTGACACCTCAGGTGTTCACCAAAGGTAACTAACATTGTAATCAAACCTGCTTGATGCACTGTCGTACCAAAAAACCCAAATAATGAGGTTGATATAGAGCGTAATGAGCTGTGATGTAGTCCAAGTCCTTTAAAGACGTCGTCATACATAGTGTTGGTTGTGCTGTCAGTATCATATAAACTTGATGCACCTTCAGAGTATTGTTTGGTGAGACATTGACAAAAATGTCAATCATCAAACCTTCATTTCTATACAGGGAATTGGATTCTCAGGCCCATATGTTAACTCATGTGATAATTTGGCCTAGTTTTAAGCGAACTTTTATTGAATCCTCACCAACCCAGGCTATAGTCGTGACATTGGCAAAGCGGTTCTACCAAAAATTTTGTAAATGACAACATTTATCTGGCTCTGACCTACATCGTCAAGGTCACCCTGCTTATCATCGTCATCGTCGTCATCTTTGCACCGATATGACTTATCTTCTTGGTACTTTTCTTCAGGAAGGGGTCGACAAAATTCTAGCCAATTATGCAATGATGATATTGGTAGAAGAAGGAGTATGAATGACCTTTTTTGATGAGACGCTCGATTGCTTGTGCAAAATGTCTGTAATTTTCCTTATTATGATCAATGTATGTATGGTACATGCAGTACAGCTTAGGATCCTTTTTTGGCTTCAGTCCCTACAGTGGCTGCAGGTCCACGATCTATAAGGACCTGCAACCATGAATTTATCGTTATAATCCCCGACCTTCAGAGACTCGTCCGTGAAGCATTGCATGTATTGAAGGACAAGCTCCTCAGGTTTCTGCCGTATAGTCATTAAATGATAAGAGTTTTTAATAAAGGGTTTATAAGACATAAATAGCTTCCTTAAACCTCTAGGACAATTGCTTGAAAGAATAGATAGACTGAGATGGCAACTCTTAGAACCATCTGCGAACCTTTCCTCTTAAATGCACAGGGAACATCTTTTACCTCGGCGGATCAGGTATATTTTTTAGATTCATCGTCATCTGGAACTAAAAGAGATGATATATTGGATCTGAGGTAAGTAGGTGTTTATCTTAGGCACATTGAAGTTTTCTAAGGCTACGTACTCTACAATATCTTTAGAAAATAGACTTTCCTACAATACCCGCGTATACTTCGAGTGTTTCGAAGATAACTCATCCTTAAAACTACCTCGACTGCAATGAGGCGGTGATGTCAGGTGTGCATACTTTGAATGACACGACTTAACTCCCAAGAGTCTCTATACAGGTGGCGAAGGCTCGGGATGAGGCTTATTACCTTTACCTCTGGCATCTGGCATAAATTCGTCATTTGGTTTGGAAGAACATTCTTGAGACTTTTGCAACCCTCAGTAGTCATGAGGAAGGCTTTCACAACATGGGTGGCTTCTGGAGCCTCGCCTTTGCTATGTTTGACCAGAGCTTGGAATATACTCATTTTTTTGAACAACATATTGTATGGCTTCTATATGCCCTTCATGCATGATTCCTGGATGTTCATCATGTTGTCCAACCTACTCGTTGAAAGCCTGCTCCAATGGGCGATTGAACCATCTATTTCTCCGTCGGTGAGAATACTGTTCACCATCATATTCAATGGTTTTTGCCTATTTCTGAGTAATTTTATGTGGACTTTAACAAGTAAGATAGAAATAAGTTCTAGTTGGCCCTTTCTCTAGCATCGAATGGCGAGTCAAATCTTCAACTTGCACTAAAGATGATCCACATAATAGATTTGTAGTAGTTGCTGCGAAAAAACTACGCAACTCAACAATGTTAGAGGCCCCCAAGTGTTACTCTAGGAAAAACCTTTCGACGAACAAGTCAGTTGCGGGATTTTCCATATTTGGAATTGTGTATGTTGGAATATTAGAGAAACCTTTCTCTTTTCATTGCTCGAGAAGAATGTTTGCCAATTCAACTGAGCATGCCTTCTGTAAGACATTTGTTCATTCTTTTTGTATGTTGTGGCGAGCCAATGCATGTCTAGACGCTGTAGGATGACGCCACGTGTTCAAAGCTGGAGTCACGTGTCAAGTTATATGAAGCTGCTCGCGTGGAGGAGTCTCCTTGGCTAAGCTGACCTGAAAGGCACTAGTATCAGGGCACCGACCAACCTGATGAGTATGGCTGAGGTGCGTGCTGGTGGTGAAGGATGTGACTGAAGTGGTTAGCCTTCGACACCTCGGAGTAAGATTGGCTGATGCTGACTAGAGGTCCTTGTCGGTGCCGAGGAGGCATCTTGCATCCTATGGGCCATGCCGACTTGACTGTTTACTTGGGTCCGAGTTGTTAGACGTGAACCTTTTAGAGTGAGATGACGTCAACTGTAACACACCGGACTATCTATACTTTGCATTTTTTGGAATGTTGGATTTTGTCCTCATGGGGGAATCTCATCAAACAGCTTACGTGCATTGACTAGTTGATGACTTTTCACACTGTACTGGAACTCTGAACAGCACCCCTCTTGATTTCCGTAGCATGAAAAATGTCACCAGGTAATGACAATGAAGATGAACAAGCTTTACATGGGTTCTCCAACGAAGAATAGTTCTGACGTAGAAAAAATACTTTTGAATTTGTAAAAACATTAGACAAAGAAACAACCATGCCCAGTGGCGGACGCAGGACAAATTTTTTGGGGGGGGGATTCACACTATGAAATTACCATCTACTTTTTCAGACTCAATATACATTCCATCGAAAATCCGGCAAAAACTCCCTTACAATATAGATATATGCAAATATTATAACATAAAATCTAAACCAACACATTCACTAATCAAAATGCAACAATAATAAGCAACCATCAACAATATCCAACAAAAGTTATTCATAAGCAACATTAACAAGAAGCAATATCCAACAAAAGTTATTAATTTAACGCTCGACATACCTTTTATTTACGAAATGAAGGACGAGCAGCATGAGGGATTATCGGTGGCCGCAAATTTTAAAATTGTTGCATAATGTTTTCATTTGAAATGGTTCCAAAAACTTCCTTCTCGATGTAACACAGTAAACAGTCCGATAGTAAGTCGTCTCCCAATCGGTTGCGCAGATCAGTCTTTATTATATTCATCGCAGAAAAACTTCTTTCCACACTCGCTGTTCCGACAGGTAAGATCAGTTCTAACTCGATGAGCCGTTATATTAAAGGAAAGTAATTGTGATAATTCAACTCCACCATCTTCTTTGCAAGAACTCCAAGATTAGTATTATGAGAGAATACTTCATTTGATTTCATATCACCAATGTAACTTTTAAGTTCATGGTTGAGCTCAATTCGATCATTGGTAGTGAAATCGTCTGGATATAACTCAACAAGATGTAGCAATTGACTATGATCAAAATTTGCAAAAGAATTGAAAGGTTCAATGCACATCACGCATCTAATTAAATGTGCTGGCTTCGGTGAAGTGTGTATCCATTTCCGCAGCAATGATGTCAATTACTTAGTAACACACATATATCACATATCATGAGATAGTTTTGGGATTAAAAAACAGATACATTAAATTTAGATAATCAAAAATACAACTGCATCTACCTACCAACTAAATTTTTTCTCCGAGTTGGGGGGCGGCTGCCCCCCGTGCCCCCCTTGTGAACGCCTCTGACCATGCCCCTCCTGCTAGGACTCCTAGGTCCTGTTTATGCATTCATCTCATTGCAGTAGAGATTAATGTTTGACCACATTCATTTCTTAGTTTTAGTGCAAACGGTTTCTACACCAAAGTTTTTCTCATTTCCGGTAAGATAATTCACGCAACAAACAGAGTTCGGTGGTCCGATTCTGCTCGTTTGATTACATCCGAAAGTGTTTGTATAAAAAGTTCTAGCATTTCTTCCCACCCTCTTCATGGTCTATGAAAATTGATTGATTTTCATCATCTACACCGGTGCACATAGAATCGCAATTATGATGCTGTCCAAGAATCTTGGTCTGGCTAGCGCATGATTATTCTAAGAATAGTTCTGCTGGCAAATTGGATTACATGTTTCAAGTTTCTCAGATCACTAACGATAGCTTTTGCTGTCGTTGAGATATACTGGCTAAACGACATATACTGGGTCTAGGTAATGATTGATTGATTCAAGTTTCGCAGACATTCTCCGTCATTCAAGATCGAGGTTGAAGCAAATGTAGCTCCTCTCACTTAAAAACACCCTCATTGTCATCATTGATTTTGTTCTTTTCCAGTACAAACCAGTGTCTCAGATTCAAATGCCATCTACATCAACCTTTGTTCTAATTCATTTCAACAAAAAGCAAAATTTTCAGTTGGGAAGAGCCTTTTTTGTTTGAAGCGCAACCTTCTTGCACATAAACTAACATAATAACTATTAGTCACGCACCGCCATAAGACTCCCCAAACACAAGCAAACACGACCAGAACTACCAATTTTCCATTGGAACTTGCTGAAAACATAAAAGGCAAGAAAATTACGTTGAAGCTGGGGCATCGTGCAAGATTGGAAAGATTGAGTTCATAATAGGCTATCAAGATTGAAGAGCAAGTGCACGAGCAGCGAATCCCGTATGCAAGACAATCGGATTAAAATCTCTGAAATTTGCTATGAGTAAACTGTTAATGCTGCTGATAGGTAGAAAGACTAAAAGGGATGCATTATCTTCCCTAAAAATCATACGTAAAAAGCTACAGGATCATGATTACAGAGGAGGATAAAAGTAAGAAGACAAAGAGAAGCCTAGGAAAAGTAAGCCCCCGACTGTTGCAACGGTTCGTTGTGAGATCCTGGATGCTAGCATGCTTCCTCCAACAACAGCTAACGATGTACAGAACGTGTGACCGATTGCAGCACCAACGCAAACTCCAATCGCATTTTTATGGGTAGCCAACTGCAGTTAGACAAGACCAACTTTAGCCACGAAAACCGGCTAAAAAGCTCATATGCATGGATTTCTACCGAAAGTGTTCAGCAAGGAAAGAGAAAGCAAATGGTGTTCAAAAAACTGCTGGCTAAAGAAGTAGAAACCGATGGATGGAGGCAAGAAAAGCAAAGAGCTTTAGTACATAGCAGGGACTCAACATATGAAGGCAAAATAATCACATGCCTTTATTAAACAAATCCTTTCAGATTGAGTGCTTAAGCAATATAAATATTGTTGGTTCCCTTAAAGTTTCCCTTTACAGCATGCAGTTCAGTTTAACTGTACAACATGTCACCAGACACTGACCAAGTAGTTGAAGATGTCTTCTCCCATTGTCAAGAGACTCAATAATTAGTTTGCACAGGCCTGAAAGCTCAAAAAGGCAAAGTATTGCACTGAAGAAAAAATTTCTTACAGCAATTGTTGCTATTTGGCTACGATCTCCCCATTCAGCTAAAAAGGTCAAAATGAACGACTGCAGGGGAAAAAAAAGACAACATATCAATTTCTACACAAACAATTGAGATAATGTGAAAATTCAGAGCTGAGATATCATAGGACGCAAAAGGTGGAAATAAGACTCCGTTGTCAGATGATGCAGTCAAAATTATTTCAACTGTTGTCAGAAGGAAAAAGTATTCTGATTACGTAGCATTAGATTAACAACATAGACCAACGTGGGCATAATAGAAGATAAGTACTACAAAGAACAAAAAGCAGTTTATGGCAATGCTACTGGAAGTTATGAGATGCTGGCTCCTCAGTAGTGACACATAGTCAAGTTCAAGGATGAGTTGCAGAGGCATGAGTGATTTACTTCCACCAACAGAAGAGCACATCCCACCATAGTTAACATAGTTTCTCATCAATGAGACCCAGTGAATGTTGCCTCTTTTCAGTTGGGATATTTTCTACTTCAATTGCTTGAGCCAATCTCTGATTCATTTTCCTTGTAAGGCAAGAGAAACAAGAGTGTGTGCCCGTCATAGAGCTGTCGTTGCATAAGCTTAAAAAGGTCTTGGGGATCTAGAAGCGACCTTAAAAGGTTGAATTTCATGAACCTAAAAGACTTAAGGACCTTCTACAATTCGCCTCCCCCGGTTTTCTTCTCTCACACATCACTTTCACCACCACAACAACAAAAACTGTTCCCCGTTGCCTTAGAGACTCCCGCCTTTGGCGGGGCAAGGAGAGGGTCGGATGTACGCAACCGCTTTCACCCCAACCCAAGAAAAAAAAGTAAAATAATTGAGACCCACCACCAGCCTGTCACCACATGGAGAAAGGAATCAAAGTTAAAAGAGAAGGAAATGAGGGTTGGGGGAGAATCAAAGAACGCCACAGTATTGCAACGCTGGAGTCAGTTAAAAGTGAAAATTCTACATAATATCCAGCATATGAAGACACCTTTTTCCTTGTCCCTTTCTGTAAAACAGGAAATGTCAGTAAATCATGGTAGCCGTTATTTCTAACAGTTGGCTTACCTCCAAAAATATTGGAGTGCAGAATCTGGAGAAGATTCGTCTGACAGCCGTCTTCCCTTGTCCGGTTTCAAGTTTCTCTTCCACCTGAAGTTTTCAACTTGGTTAAAAACCTTGTGTATTTGACTCAATTAAAGTTTGGGAATGATTAAGTTGTCAAAAATGCACAAATGTTCCAGTTAGCCTTTTTCTTAGATTTGGTAACCATCCTTCGTAGGTACCAAAACTATGGGTTGCACCCAGTATTCAAAGAAAGTCTATATGAGTCCTAACCAAATTCTGTTCATTACGGGGTAAAGATTTTATCATCTATAACACACAAGCTTCTCAACAGATCAATCAAGGTTCGAATGTACACTTTCCTGGGAAAATGATAAATAAACATCAAATCTGGCAGGTCAAAAACTATAAGTTACATGCAACTAGGGAAAAACAAAGATGTGCAGCTCGTGCAGGAGAGTATGCATGAAAATAGGCTGTATGCTGGTACCTGGAGCGAGGTTAAGAATTTTAGAACAAAACAACAATCATTTCTTTTGTGTCTCCTACAGTGGAATGCATAATATGCGCATTTACAATACGCATCTTTAAAAACTATCATATCATCTCAACCGTGATTCAGATCAAAGTGCATAAAATTCTCATTTAAATCTTATACTTTCTACATGACATCGACTGTATGAATCAATTGTCTCCACTGTACTCTATCAATGACCATATGCTCTTTAATTGTCATATAAGACATATTCTTTCTTATCGCCTCTTTCCATATCTTCTTTGGTCTTCCTCTCCCACGTTTAACATGCACTTTATTCATTGTCTCGCACTGCTTAACAGGTGTATCTGTATGACGCATTTGCACATTCCACACCATTTAAACCTTGACTCTCTCATCTTCTCATGATAGGTTCATTTCTTATTTTATCTTTCCTTATATGTCCACATATCCATCTTAACATTCTCATTTTCGTCAATTGACTGCCCAACATTCATACATGTACAGTAGTGCGGGCCTTACTGTCGTTCTGCAAAATTCTTATTTAAGCTTTAAAGATTCTTTTTAATCATAAAAAAGATCTAACGCACTTCTCCACTTTAACAACCTCATCTGTACCATATGATTCACATCTTTGTCAATTCTCCCATCTTTATGTAATATATATCCTAAATAACTAAAACTCTCACTCAAGTAAATTTATTAGTCCTCCAGTTTTGACAAGGTTTCAAGGTCATTCTTTTGTGGTTAAAATTAAATTTCATACACTATCTTATTTACCGCTAACGTTCCATCTTAGCATCAACTCCTTCACTGGTCTCATCCAGCAACACAATGTCATCTGCGAATAATATGCTCCACGAAACGCTATATTTTATATATCAAGTGAACTCATCTATAATTAAAGCAATTAAGTACGGAATTAATGTCGATCCTTGGTGTATACCCACTGTAATAGAAAACTATAGGCTTAGTCCTCTTGTAGTTCTTACGCTTGTCATCGCATTCTCACACATGTCTTTAATAATTTGTATATATGCTACTCTAACATTTTTTTTTTCAAACACTCTCCACGAGATCTCTCGCGACACTTTTATCGTATGTCTTTTCCAAGTTAATTTAAATCATATACAAATCTTACTTCTTCTTTCGATATCTCTCTATTAATCTTTTCAAGAGATGAATAGCCTCCATTGTTGACTTTTTCATAATAAATCCAAATTGATTTTCAGATACACTAGTTTATTCTTAAAATCTTTTCTCAATCACTCGCTCGCAGAGCTTCATTGTATGTCTCATTAACTAAATTCCACTATAATTTGCATAATCTTGTATATCTCCTATACAGAGGTACTAAAGTCCTTTTCTTCCACTGCCAGACATCTTTACGTCTTTACAATCTTGTTAAACAGATCTGTGGACCACAAAATAGTTTCTTTCCCTAAGCATTTCTAGGCCTCGGTTGGAATATAGTCAGTCCAGTCGTTTTACCATTTTTCATTCTTTTCAAAGCATCTTCTGCCTGTGGCAATTGAATTATCCTACTATTTATTACAATTCTATCCTCTTCAGATTTATAACTCTCCTTATACAAGTTCACCTCCCACTGATTCATTAAAAAATTTCTCAAAGTATTTTCTCCATATATCTTTTGTTGCTTTTTTCTCCACTAAAATCTTGTTGTATTTAACTCGAGTCAAATCTTTTGCCTTCTTTTCTCTTAATCTAGCAACTTTATATACATTTCTCTCACCTCTTTCGTGTTCAACTGCTTATAAAAATCTTCAAACGCTTTTGATTTGTCTTCACTTAAGACGTGTTTAGCTTATTTCTTACCAAGTCTACATTTTTCTTAATTCTTTTGATATTTGTAAGGTTGAAGTGCTTTATAACTAGTTCTCTGGATTTTTTACTTTGTCTTGCACTTCTTTTTTCCACCACGAAAATTTCTTTTTTTTTTGTAATTTAAAATTTCATTAAAAAAGTCAAATTAGGCATCTACTAAAATTTCTTATTTGCAGGTGTTCACCTTTTGACTCGCCAAGTAAATTTCTCGCTATTTTCTTTATCTTTACCGCTACATCTTCCCACACTTCATTAGCATCGCCATTTGAATTTCTTAAGACTTCTTGCTCTAATACTACTTTTCTAAAATTTGTTTGATTAAATTCTTTCAAATTTCACTCTTTTATTTTAGGTTCTATAACCTTTTTTCAATCTTTTATGTCGGATAAGGACATCCAACACTACAAAACGGTGTTGTATTGTTATCTTTCTCTTGGATCAGCTTGTAGTCCTTGCAAACTCTCCTAGCTTTCCTACGTATCATGAAATAGTCCATCTGTGATTTACTGAGTCCATTTTTGAATGTAATCAAGTGTAGCGCTTTTCTTTTTTTTTTTGAAAAATGTATTAGCCACGCTATTGGGAAATCCAAAATTGGTCTCCCTAATCGTTCTTGTTTCCAAAACCAAATCCGCCGTATGCCTCCTTGTAATCCTTATTCTTTTTACCTACATATCCATTTAAATCTTCTCTTATAAAACTCTTCTCACTTATTGGAATTTCACACTCTACATCTTCTACATCTTCCAAAAATTGAACTTTTATAGCATCCTCTAAACCCACTTGAGCATAATATGCGCGAATAATAATGCTTGTTTCTTTTTCAAGCATCAACTTAGGGGTACTAAATTCTATCTCTTTTTCTAATAACACCTACTACTTCTTCTGTTAATAAGGTATCTATAGTAACTTCAACTCTATTTCTTGTCTTATTCTTTCCTATGTGCTAGAGTTTAAATTCATCCTAGTTTCCTCACCTATCCACTTTGTCTATTGCAAACATAAAGTATTATTTTTCTCCTTATCATCGTGTCTACTATCTCCATTGTCTTCCTCATTAGAGTTCCAATATTTTGGAATAAAAGTAATATGCAAATACAAATGACATGAGATAGTTCAAAGAGGAACCACCTTAATTTGAGCAAACAAAAGCAACATGCCATGGATGAAGGGGCAGAAATAGAATATAGTCATAGCATAGGAAGATAATATGTCTGCTTAATAAGTTTGAAGGGTAAAGTTGAACTATCACAATGACACAGAGGCAGTGGTATCCATTCCACAATGCCCAAACTGGATCTCATAATAAATACGAGATATGCAGAATAACAATAGCCTTTGTTTCCCATTAAAAGTTGTTAAAACTTGTGTATTTCTCGGTAACCAGTCACAAAGTACAGCTTTTTCATTCTAATTACTTCCAACAAACATGCTAATGATATTGTGAACGGCGTATTAATTATCAGCCGAAAGTAATAGTTCACAAACTGAGTCACATGAAGATAGAATGTAAAATCAACAAAAATTTGAACCCGATATTAAGCTATGGCCATCAATAAGAGCCTAATAAGGTACCTACTTCCTCTATTTCCTTCTTCTGAGAAGCTTTTGAATCTGATGACCTCCAAGCAATATAAAGCAACCTTAGACCAAAAAAGAGATAAAGAACTGCAAGGAGGAAGAAAATTCTGGTTGAAACACAAATCAGGATTTCAATAACCTTAGATAATTAGATCGTAAATAGCTTCATAAATCGTCAATATCAAATAAACTAGTGGAAAAAATATACAACACGGATGACAAAGAGACGTATTACCATCTCAGCGCTATTCGCAACTGCTTCAACGAACCAAAACGATCAACTTTTTTTTGGGGGGGTGCTAAAGGAGTAGTATAGCCAACCCAACTATTGGGCATAAGAACATGACATTGTCGTTTTGTTGCAAACATAAGATTGAATGGATTACCGCATACATCGAAGGGGCTGAGCAAGCTCCATTCCGAAAGGAAAAATGAAAATGAAATAGACACAAAGACTGCCACAGGTAGTGTTAAATGCCCATAAAGATGCACTCAAGAAGCAATCCTTAAAAGGGGAAGTGCCTTCAGGGGACCTCAGGTGTTCTAAAGTATTCTGTGCAGGGTCCATTTATTAGCAGAATGTATTCAGTAACAAACCTGTAGCTGCACTGTTTGTATGCTTTCTTGATATCAAGTTAGGGACGATCCTCCCAAGTCCAGTGGAAAGTACCTTCAAACAATCAAAAATATCCAATATCAGTGATCTCAAGCATACTGCATTAAGTTATAATGCATATGATTGATGAAATTGAATTGAGTTGTACCCTATCTAGTATGAAAACAAATAGTCGAGCTCACCGTCATCACAAACAATGCACTGAGTGCGCCAGATAATACAATGGACTTGGGATGACGCATGGCCATAAGAGCTGCAATGATGAAAGTCTCATCTCCAATCTTGAGCAAGAAGCATGACACGGCATAAAAGGTTTTAGCTGAATTTTAGATATTGAAGGAGTTTAGTTGACAAATGGACAGATGAGATCCACTAACCTCACTGACAATGATCATTGACAAACTTGCAAAAAAAGCATCAAATACTCCAAGACCAGAGGCTACATGAACACCAAGTCCTACAGAATCAGCATCAAATCCCTTCTTTCCAACAACAGCAATTTTATCCACAAGAATCTGACAGCAGGATTACGTACGCAATTACGAAAGTCAGTGTGCTGATTTACCAAGTACAGCAACAGAACTTCAAGAAAGTAAATCAGACTCAATATGTTAGTGTCAACCTCAAAATAATATTAATTTTACACTTCGGACTCCTTGGATTCCTTCAATCTGATTTGTGCCAAGTACAAACAAATAAACACCTTTCGAATATTCAATCAGTCTTAAGTTTTTACATAGACAATGCACTAGCAAAACACTAAGTCTATAAGAACAATACTAAAATGCCAGCATAGATAACACCCACAAGACAATGTAGAAACCTGTTATGAAATGACAGCATCATAAGTCCCTGGTAAGGAGAATTGCACCCACACCACTTTAGCTAAAAGTTCATACTTCATGAACTTTAGTCATTTTTGTACTACAATAAAATTCATACCACTAAAGGACTACTAGAGCCAGAGCTCAGAAAGAGTTGCTTCCTTACTCGTTAAACTCCCTCTTAATTCAAACAAAGATACATCCATAGCAATCAAAGACTTCAGGCATAATCATCAAATAAAGCAAGCCATTTCCCAAGGAAACAAAACAGAAACCAGTTCTAAACATTAAGCAACAAGAATCTAGATGTAAAATATTAAACCTATACACTTTATCTGATAAAGATTACTGATAATATCCAATACACACTGGAAACTGAAATTTCCTGCTAATCCGAGCAGAATAATATAGTTCTTTATACTAGATGACTTTTATATACTACTGCTCTAAAGAGGAAAAATCAAAGAATTCAATATACTAGGCTGCAGCAAAATATTATACCAGTAAAAATACAAACTTTACTCACTTTACTTCTGCGACCCAGATTTATAATACCCCCTTTGGCATCTTCCTTCTCAGATTCCTAATTCCATACAGATATAATAACCAATCCCATCAGAGATAAGAATAAAGGGCCAATATCTAGACTGAAATCGACATAATATCACAATCAAGAACGACCACATACCTGAGCAGAAACCAAGAGAACAAAAACAAGTAAAAGAAAACCCCCAAAGAAAATGCTTTTGCGGGCTTTAGCGAGAAAACCCATGATTGGCATCACAATGAAACTTCGGAATTTTGGACTAAAAGCTGAATTGGATCTTTCTAGAAATGGAAAATCAAAAAGGTCCTATTAAAGTATCATTTCTTGAGGCCAAAAAGATGGGATTTACTTCCATTGCAGCAAGAGAAGAAAATCCAATTATACGTTGAAACTTAGGGGCAATAAAAATCTGTACTAGAGACAAAAGAGAAACGAAGAGGAGATCATGATGATTTTTTGTGATTTCCCATTTCAGCGTGCAAGATCTCCTGGAGCTTCAAAATTTCTGCCGACTTCCTATTTATTTAAATTTAATCCTCTTTCATTTCTTTATCCAAAAAAAAAAGACTCTTTCACTTTTAATTTCAACTTTCTGTTTTCTCTTTTCACTTTTTTTTAATTTTTAGGAGACAAATTTCCACACTACTAGGTCGTTTACTCGGATCTTGCGATATTTAAATTAAAAAATAGACTATGTTTCTTGGGATGTTGCGTATGAAAGTTGCTCTGAAGTGTCAATGACAACACGAAAAGTCGGTGGTTGACTGCAGTATGAAAGGAAGTGCAACCATAGCTGTAAATATACTCGAGTCTGGACACAGGAGCGTTGTTGATGTATTAGATTTTTTATATTTGTGCAATGTTTGAGGAGAAGTTGGATCACTTTGCCATCTGATTTACACAGTTTTACTCTACATTTTGTGTAAAAAACTGTTTCCGCAACTCGAACATGTGACCTCAATATACAAATGTTCAAGAATAATTGATTATTGCATTAATAGTTACTTTTTGTTTAGTGTAGTAAATGTAATGAATAAATTAATTTTAGTTTCACAGAGAACACAGTATCGCAAGGTAAAAATAAATTATTTACTTAAAGTGTTATCATTCATTTGTTATTCATCAAATATTAATTACTTCTATACCATCATAAGAATCATGATGAAACGTAACAGAGAAGTCAACATGTGTAATGATAAAACATTCAAGTGAGAATAATAGCGATTCGGATCTCCTGACCCTCCTTTGGGGTGGTAACAAAGGATCTGTTGTCACGTGGCAGCAGGAGGGGTGGTGAGGCTAGGTGCGGGTGTAGCGCCCTGCTCCCGAGCCCTATCATCGGGAACAGTGCACCCGCCGCCGTATCTCGCTAAGGAGAATACAAGGCGTCGAATCAATCTCTTACATGTCAAAAATGACGTAGAAATTTTTCTCGCGGAAACGTAAATCATAAATTAACCTTCAATAATCGTCTTTACATTACTGAATAAGACTCTGATAATAAAAGTACTAAAAAGTATGTGAAAAATCCCCAAAGTATACGTAAACACAAACAGCTGAAGAGCCCCCTCGTAACCTAGCTGCAGCTATCAACCAGCCCACTCTGATATGTTCGTCCCGTCCTCAACGAAGATATGCTCGTATTCCTCATCCGGCTCGCCTAGGAAGTAGGGGTGAGTGACAGAAAATCACCCAGGAAACCCGTCCCAAACAAATACAAAACATGCATACCGAATGATATAACCACATAGCACATAAATATGATATAACATGCATAAGATAAGGTAAATGCAGTAAGTAAAGCACTCCACATAAAAATGTGCAACTACGTGATGCATGCTCCATCCACGTGTCATACGCAACAATGTCATGTCACACAGAATGCCGATATCTCCACCGTGCAATGCATGAGCCTGGGTCCTACTGAGTGGATGTGGGTCGTACCCACCCACAGTCACCATACTGAGTGTGCGTGGCCGCGCCACCGTACACCATACTGAGTGTGTGTGGCCCCGCCACCGTACACCATTCTAAGCGCCCGTGACCCGTACGTCACGACCCGCCATAAATGCAATGCACGTGCCATGAATGCAAAAACACAATCGCCTGAGGCCCCTGGCCCATCCTCACTATCCTCCGGCACTCAAATCTAGGTTCGTAAATTTTCCAAATATTAGAAAGTTATTATTTATCATCACCCTTAATTTTTCCTTAGCTTGTATTAATTTTCTAAAATGTTCTACTAATTTTCCCTATTTTTTCTTTATTTAATTCTATTTATTACTATTTATTTTTAATTTCTTAAATTTACCAAACGTTAGAAATTAAGTGGAAATAATTTAATTTTAACCTTTTATATTTTCTGGAATTCATTTGAATTTTACTAGTATTTAATTATATTTTTCTATACACTTTTTTTTGAGTGGTTAATGGGCCGCCTTCGGTCCGACCCGCTGGCCAGCCGGCTCAGTCCGTTGGTCGGCATGTTCTCTGCCTTAATTTAATTTAATTTTTTATTTAATGGTTGTTCCACCAGTGGCAACGCGCGATGTGATTCGTATTTCGATCCAAAACCCCATTTGCTCCTATTTCCAGTCTATAGGAACCTATTCTAAGGCCAAAACATAACTTTTTAAAGGCTACTAGTGTAACAGTTCCCCTTTTTTTCAATTCTTTAAGGGTTTTTTTTTCCGATTCAATCTTACCACCGAATTCACACACATACACGCACATAGTAGCCATAACAATATATCTCATGCTTTCCAACATATACAAAATTTACAACTTAAACAAATAAACACAACGAAACAAAATTTACAACTTAAACAAATAAAAATAACGAAACAAAATTTTCAACTTAAACAAATAAAAACAACGAAACACATTAGTATACCATCAAAGCATGCATGAATCATACCCGTTTGAGGGGGGAAGAGGCACCTACCTTTTTGACAAATTAACTTCCTACGCAGAATCTCTTCTTCCCAACCCCGCTGACCTCTATGCTTGGTGTTGGGCAAATCCTTCCTTTCTTCCTAAAGGCCTCGGATGGTTGCTTTGGAAAAAGACAAAAACTTTAACTTCTACACTTAATCCAGGAAGTTGACAAGTACAACTTTAAACACCTTTTCATCTAACGTTATACTTATTCGTTAACATTTTATTACCATTTCAATTTCCAACTTATCTCCTACGTATAAGTATACCCACGTATATGCCCGCGCTCATACACGTGCATATACGCGCTTATACTTACGCGGTTCGCTCTCGACCCACTTTTCTCCAAATTTTGACTACGAACAACCTAATTCGATTAACTATATAAAATCATACAATCCAATCCCAACTTATGCAATCCTACAACTTGTAATCCACTCGGTCATAGACCCTTCAATTTCATCGCTGCAATTTTCATATAATGTCACATAACAATACATACGTTAATACTTTATATTATACATGTATATACAACATCATGCTAACTTAGGATGGAGCACCGAATTTCTGCGACAACAACGAGCAGCACTGAAAATAAGACAAACATAGACAAAACTTCACATACAATAAATTTAATTATTCTTGATATTACATATAGCTTCTCTTCAATATTAATGGTCACTGTCCATGGAGGATAGTGGGCCGCTACCCCTTCTCCCACATCAACAAAAAGTCCAATTGTTAATAAATATAACTGATTCCCATATTAATACAAATGATGCCCCAAAGATTACTTTATACGTATATATTTTGGAAGAGAAATATAGTTTGGGCCACCCTCTTGAATCCGACAGCACTAACAAAGGAACAAGAACAAATATAACTCCTCTGCATATATATGATCGATACATTCAAATAATGTATACATCTATATAATCAACCACCTAAATACGTCATGCATGATCCCATTTAGTATGAAAATAGCATAATAACGTTAGAAAATCATAGTAAATATAGTAAGGATACTTACCTCAATTTGTATATACTATACCGCACGTGGATTGTGTTTGGTTGAATTCAAAATTTCCTACTCCTTTCTAAGTTAATGGCGGAAGTTTGAATAAAACAAAAACATGGTTGCTGTATCTTCCTTTTGATGGTGGCGGGTAGACTTTAGGTTTGGCCTCCCCTTTTTTTTCTTCTTTGTTTTTCTTTTTTATTTGTTGCAGATTGCTGGCTGCCGAATTCTCTAAATGTAAGAATTGCTGGGCGAAAGTGGTGTTCCAAAGATATAGCTAGTGGCACCCATCAATGGTGTGTGTATGTATGTATGTATATACTCATATATATATATATATATATATATATATATGAAAGAAGAAAGGCCCTTGAATCTCTCTTTTTCTTTCTTCATAAAAAAATGGCCGATGCCAACTGAAGAAAATGCCACTGCTGTTCCTTCTTTTGTCTCTTGATTTCTGCTGGGAGGGGGTGCCGGGGTAGATTTAGGGTTTTTTTTGTTTTGTTTTATGCAAGGTGGGATATGTATATATGTAGATGAGTGTAATTATATTTCCTATTAGGTATAGGTAGTTTATGTAAAGTATATCTTTTGGGTAGTTAATTCATATCCATATTGTTGTACCCCGCGAAAAGTCATATAGTACTTGAAGACTCATATAAGTGAATTAATAAAGTGGTATCCTTTAAGCGTCTTTCACTAAGTTTTCTTAGTGATTCTTTCATTTTAGGATGATAAGCAAATGATATAATCAATTCAAGCGTGAGCTAGGGACTATATGAAGTGGTCAATTCATTCCCAAAGGCTTAAGAAAATTTTGGCCACAAGGTTTAAAAAGAGCCTTAAAGGGGTTTTTCCCAAATTATAGGAGAGTTTAATCCTAAGGGCCTCCCTAAAATAAGCCAAATGAAATTAAGGAGTTGCAAGTAGTGGACAAATTTTCCCCCCAACTACTACAAAGTTTCGGCCCTATAGCCATGAGGGATTAAGAATTTCCTAATTTTATTTTAAGACAAGAAAAGGGGGAAACTATCAATTAATTTGGAGACAATTATCCACATATAAGAAAAGGAAATTAAGCATGGTAAAAAGAGGTCACCCAAGCCTAGAAATCGGCCCCCCCGGTTGAGGATTACCATGGTTACTTAAAATTTACTACAAGGTTAAGGAAGTAACACTAGTTGGGCAAAGTAACCAAGGTTGGTCATAAAGTAACTATAGTTGACATAAAGTAACTATAGTTGGCATAAAGTAACTATAGTTGGCATAAAGTAACTACAGTTGACATAAAGTAACTATAGTTTATATAAAGTAACTATAGTTGAACTAAAAGTAACCATAGTTGGGTAAAAGTAACTAAGGCTAAGTGATTCTAGTTAGCCTAACTAAACTAAGGAGGATTCCTTTTCCCTCCCACCATACTCACGGCAACCTCCTGAAACCAAGGGGAAGAAAATTTTCTCCAAGAAATTTTAGAACACACCACTCTCAAGAAGTCACAATGGAGCAAGGAGACTTCCCTATTTTCCCCACTGTAGAACACGGCTGGTTGAGCCAACAAAACCAAGATCTTCAAGCCTCAAGAATTCAACTAGATGATCATTAGGAGAAGATTGGTCAAGCCACTAGGAGGAGCTAACATCTTGGTGGTTGAAATCCATTTCAAGCCCCATTCAAGATTCATCTTGGTAAGGAAATCATACACAATGAAGTTGTTTCTTTATTAAGATAGTAACTAATGTCATTCTTCTTTCTCCTCTCAAAAACCGTGGGCTATAAGTGGAGTTGGAGGAAGACTTCATTCCATTCCAACCAAGGCTCATGCTAAGGAAGAGCTCTAAGGTTCAAAGAGGCAAGTATACTCTAGCCAATCTTGCCTTATTTGTGAAGTGCATGCTTGAATGACTAGCCATTTTTAAGTTATGAATCTTAGTTGAAGACTCTAAGAACAAGACATGAACTTAGTTGATGTAAAGAAAAGTGTTGGTATGAAAAGTGACATGTTCTAAGCGTAAATGGCAAGACTGTTGGTATGAGTTATGTGTAGCCTAAAATGAGTTATGAGACTTGAAATAACTATGTTTAAATGTGTATTTGATGTATAGTAAGTCATCTTAATAAATGAAGTTGGTTGAAGAATGCTTGAACAATAAAAAGGTGAAGGAGTACTGAAACTGCTGGAGCTGGCAGATTTAAGTTGCTGATTGTGTGACTTAAGGACGAACCTTAGAAGAGTTCAATTAAGCTAAATTTTGACATGACACTATCTCTGTGTGTGTAGTACAAGTGAGAGTTGGAATTTCAGTAAAAAGAGTTATGGTTTATTTTTAATAAATCTTTTGGTAAAACTGCTCAAGAAGACATTACTGGAACTGGGCAGAACAGTGTGACGTTTTGCATGACCTGAAAATGAATCTTAGGAGTATTCAAATTGGCTAATTTTTGGTGTGATGTCAGCCTCATATGTATATGAAATGTGTGAGTTGGAATTTCAATAAAAGGAGTTGTGGTTTGTCCTTAATGAAGTTTTTAGTAAGAAGTGGTCAAACAGAAGTACGGGAACTGGACAGATTTATGTGTGATGTTGAACGACCTGAACATGAATCTTAGGAGCGTTCAAATTGGCTAATGTTTGGTATGGTGATAGCCTTATGTGTATATGAAATGTGAGAGGTGGAATTTTGATAAAAGGAGTGGTGAATTATTATTAATGAAATTTTTGGTGAAACTACTCAAACAGAGTTGCTGGAACAGGACAGTTTTAAGTAGTAAGTTGTGTGGCTTGAAAATAAACCTTAGGAATGTGAAAATGAGCTGATTTTTGACATGATGATATTTTGATGTGTTTATGATATCTGTGAGTTAGAATTTTGGTAAAAGGAGTTGTGGTTTGGTCACAATTCAATTCGTGATATAACTGCTCATTCCAGGTTCTGCATGTACCCATTTTGGGAAAGTAACTAGATGACCCCCTTGACTTATTGGATTGCCTTGGAATTTTTATGGTAATTACCTAAGGCATAGATATACATGTTCATGTAAAGAAACCAGTATGAAACTACCATTTTGATGGTTGACAACTGAGTTGAAGATAGTGTACAAAACTGGAAAACATGACATTTTATCGTCATAAGTTGTAAGGCTTTGATCTTGCTCATTTAAGCTTAAATGTGATGTTTAGCCTTATGAATATTGTTCCTTGGTGTGTTAGATATGTTTTCTAGGTGATGAATCAAAATGAATAAGGTTTTATGACCCACGAAACTGTGGTAAGACGGTACTGCCCTGCTGATTTCAGCAGTACCTTTGATGATAGTATGGTGTTTTGAGGTCGTTAGACATTTCTGAATGTTACGAAATTTTTATAGCATGTGTCTAAGCCTTCATTATGCATACGTATAACATGGGTTTATGAATATGAGCACGAATTGATGAGCACGAGGCTGTATGAACAAGAATGTGATTGCTGGACAGTTTTTTTTTCCAGTTTAAAAGACAAGTCCGTGCATGCATGATATGATGCATTTGTTTACTAGTCGCATAATGCATGTCATGCATTGCATCATCGTCACGTACATGATTTACAGCATGTCTTTTATGAGAAAGAAAGATGAAAAGCATTTTCAAAAGATGATTTTTGAAAAGAATGATTCCCCACCGGTACCGTGTGTGAGTATGAACTTGGCCAGTATGAACCCACCAAATCAGGGTTAAGTGATCTGATAAGAGGCCGTGCGGGTCCGGATATAGTAGACCCGACGAAGAGAAATAAGAGGCCGTGCGGGTCCGGATATAATAGACCCGACGAAGAGAAACAAGAGGCCGTGCGGGCCCGGACATAATAGACCCGACAAGAAGAGATGACGTACCGCCTCAGATCCGGGACATAGATCTGAACATTCTATTGTTTTACAACGATGATGATTTGAAGAAAAGCATGAAAAGATCATATTTTATTTTCATCTCGACGCATTACACATACATACGCATGCATGCTGCATTCATGAAGGAACACATGATGTCCAAAGTTATGACGAGCTCATAGACCTTATGTAATGACCCTTATTATGCTATTCACTAATATAAGTTGCAGTCCTTTGATGATATATTCAGTTCTAAGTAACAAACTCTTAACGATCTTATTGTTGCTGTTATGTAAGCTATGATCTTATTCCCTTTATGATTAAGTGATGATTCTATTCCCTTGGTGGCATTTGAATGGAAAGATATTTGGTTCTTGGGTGTACTTTCCATTTAATGCATGATTGTTTATGGTGTACTTGCTGGTGACTTTGTCACTCACCCTCCTATTTTTCCTCCCAGAGGCTGCAGGGAATAAAGTAGAGTGGATTGAGGATGAGCCGAAGGTTCCCCTACCCATGAGCGCAGCGAGGAGTGGATGAATTTAGGAGACATTACTGGCCAGCTATGACTGATGACTGATGACGTATTTGAGATGGAAAACATTTGTCTTGTGACTCTCAATACTTTTGATTTGAGATGTAAACTATGAATGATCGTGTGGATGATTTTGATTTGAAGTTTTAAATTCTGCCACGGTTTCGCTTACTTATTTGCGCGTAAGCGCGAAAATCCATGCGTTATATCATGGATCATGACACGTGTGGGACGACGCCTAGTACTCTCTTTAATGAAGTACAGCGTTTCTAAGATCATAACTTAGTTCTAATCTTAATGAAGTACGCCTAGTACTCTCCAGATCCGGGCAGAATGTAGAACTAAGTTATGATTATAGTCAACTAAGTTTGATCTTAGACCTAAGTTCTGATCTTAGACCTAAGACTCCGGCGGGGCCGGGGTGCGGGGTGCCACACATATCTTACCTTTCAATCCTAATAGTATTGGGATAAATATTATCCTTTATTATATAATTACACTTTTCTTTTTATTTATTTTCTTTCTTACTTTATTTTCTTTTTTTCTATTTTCCTTTACAACACACGGGTCATAACAGCGGGTGACCCCCATCCAGCCTCACCACCCCCTGCAGCCACGTGTCAGGCGGTCGCGTGGGGGTGAGGTGTTTGGCGGTCAGGGGATCCGACCCCGAATAATAGAAGTTTCAATTGATTTACATATACCTACACTTACAAAGAGAAAGATTTACATGCATGTGAATAGAATAACCGAAATCTTAGTAGAATGAATTAGGTGACTAAATTGAGAGTGGACGGACATTCGAATAACTGATAAAGTTATTATTTTATGATCTTGAGATCACGGGTTCGAGCACCAGAAACAGGTTCTTATATAAAATATATGATAAGGCTGCATACGTCATATAGCAAAGTGATCCAGCCTCTTTCCAAACCTTGCACAAACACAAGAGTCTAGTGCACTGAGAACGTCCTTTTCACTAAACTAAGTATAGAAGGATGATCTTTTCACTGTCTTAAATTTTAAATTTTTTTTGCATTCTAATTTTGTGCTTCTTGGTAATCTTTTTTTATAAGGTTGCTAAATAACACTCGATTCATAACCCTATTTTGAAACATTATCTTAGGTGGATCAATAAATACAGAATAGTTGCATTCCAAAAGAGTGTTCTAAATAAAGTGTTTTAAAACATTACACTTCGTTTTATATGTCATAAACAAAACGTCATAATATTTATGTATCAATTACGATTTAAGTTTATTAAATATTATATTATCAAAGAAAATCTTTCTGTAAATCCTTATGTATTATTTGTGTAAGTATTCGATATATATGCTTTACACAAGTTAGTTTTAGATATAAAACAAACAAAATTAAGGAAACATGACGTCAGCCATTCATTCACTATAATGCTTGGTTTACATGTACAACCTTTTCCACACATTGAAAATAAAAGGGGAAAAGAGAGTTGTAAATTGACGCTAAACCCCAGACTCTTTTGACTTATTTTAAGTTTACTTTCTTTACGCACGTAATACATACTCATGGCAATATAAAGAATACAACAACAATCATGCCTACTATATCTCAAACACAGCAAAAATTATAGTTAAGGTCTGGAGATGGTAAGAATTAAACAAATAATACTTCCATCTCAAAGAATAGAGAGTTTGCATCAAGTGAGACCTCCAGCTTCATATGCACGGCAATATAAAGAATAAATTGCTATAATATATGGATAAACCAAATAAACTACTATACTCGGGAACAAACACAATAGCACATAAGAAGAAACCACTTGAAAAGAAACATGCACCCAAAACTTATTAGCGCACAAATTACATTTAACATCAATTATCATAATTAGCATATCCTATGCAAAAATTTATACTTCTTGCATCGCTTTGAACATACCCATAATTTTAATTTACTTGTGAAACCTTCCATTGTCCAGACTAATTAAATCCTCAGCGTCTGTAAGTAAAATAAAAAATAAAAAGAAGTATTTTTTTGTATGTTTGGACTTTTGCCACATTTCATATTTATATTTTGACTTGGGAATGACAATTGAATTACTTTTGAAGTAACATTATACCATGTGGTTGTGACTATGAAGTGGGTATGTTGCTTATTGTGCATTGGAGGATGAAGTCGACGTTTTTTCTCTTTATTTTGCTGTACTAATGTATCGCAGGTGAATTAATTTTAATGTGACTGGTTCAGCCACTATTGTTAGCTTTGTTTATATTATTACTTTTTTTTGGGTGCTATACACCCACAAATAGGAACAAACACAATCGCTTTGATTTCATTTTTTTTTTGGGGTTAAATATCGGTTCTCTGACTTATGAGCGAGAGAGAGCTTTGCTTTGGTTGTCCCCAGGAAACGACGGTTTCAGTGACGGAGGTTATAGAAAGTGTCAATAGTTTGATTTTTGTCTCAAACAAAATTTTTGACTCTCTTTTCAGTTAATCGCATGGTATTGGAGCTCCAACCACATGTAGTGGACTCCTTGGCTGTCTGAGCAGTCCAAACTCTACTATAGCGGGCCTTGGACACCTTGCTTTCATCTTTATCGTGCCGTAAGACAGGCTGATAGAGGTCCGATTGGGGTTTCCGGTCATAAACCTTTTTTGAGAGAGGTTTGGTTTTTTTTCTTAAGGAAAATTAGATACTCATCGTCATTGTTTATTTCAACGTCTTTCCATTTTCAATAGAGTCAAATACACATTCTTCTTTGATTTTGGAATATGATGGAATAAAGCAAAATGATTCATTAAATTTATTGTGTTTTTTATATTGTGAAGTAGCAGTTGATTGACACAACTTGACGCAATTTTCATTATAGATTATTGGAAAACTACCTTCATATGTTTCTAACATATGAGTATGATTACGTATATCCAAACCTGTCATACCCCGCCATAAGCAGGAGCTTCTAAGTCAATAAGGTAACGTTGTTCTTAGGTTGTTATTTCACAGTACTAAATTCTAATAGAAGCGGCTTTGGTGTCATAAATTAGTGCACTTAAGGATAGGAAAAATGAAGAATGTTATCTTTGTAATTCTATAACTCTGGCTTTGTCGAATTACATGGATTTGTTCTATTGTTTTTGTTAGGAAAGTGATGAAAACAAGCAAGAAGATAGTCAAACAAAAGCCGAGACGAGTTTCGTGATAACTCTGTTTTTAAAGCAATTTAGTCTCTACCAATGAACAAGGTAGACAATGAGACTAATGCTTCCCAAGATATAAAGGCTTTCTCCTTTTTCCTTTGCTCTAGGAGAAGGAGATTGAACTTGATGTTGAAGAGATTGATAAGAAGATTGTAGAGTAGGAAGAAAGAATGTTGAGAACTTCTTAGTTTTTGCAAGATTCTTGTTGTATATGTTGAAGATACCAAGGTCTAATATATATAGACCTCGGGGTAGGTTAAAGACTACTTTGAAACTTGTCTCAGCCTGGTTTCAACCTCCAATGCCATTCATAGGTGAATGGAGATGATCCTTGGACCAAAAACTGCACTTCAAAGTGAAAAGTTCTGTCCGTTGGCACATAGATCGATCGATGTGATCGATCGAAGTCGGACATAAAGCTTCAACTTTCATTCTGCCTTACATCGATCGATCGCATCTATCGATCGATGTCACATAGATCGATCGATGTGATCGATCTATGTTGGACAGAATGCTTCCGGATTTGCAACACAACCCATCGATCGGTCGATGTATACATCGATTGATCGATGTCCCTTACATAGATCGATCGAAGTCCTCCAGAACACTCAACTTTATTCCAGCTTTCATTTGGTTTGATCCAGTCGAAACATGGATCGATCTAAGTGACCTATTTCAAGTTTAAAGTGTTCTAAACATCACATTAACCTCCCAAACAACCTCATATATGTTCTATATAAGTTTAGAGCACACGGTAAAGTACTTTAACGTATTTTTCCAGCAATCTCCCACATGATCCAAACTTATATAAAAACAACTTTAGAACGTTAAATAACTAACCTCTCCATTATCAATCGAGGATAATGACACATAACGGATACGATGACTTGTGGTCTTGAATCGCCGGTAATACAACTTAAGTTATATAAACGGAAGTAAGATGAACTTCGTCTTGAATCTTACTCCACTATTGTTTGTATGAACAACAAAAAGACATATCCTTATCTACTTCTTCAAGTTCACGGTTTTGGCGCGATATCGGCCATGCACCTATCTCGGGTTTCATAAGCTCTCTAGAGAGTTTTCTAGGTTCTCCCAGGAAGCGGCACCACTACCAAGCTTATATAGGTGAAATTCATCAAGTGTGCACTGTTCACACCACCAAACGACATGGCTATGAATTTTTGATTAAGAGATTCTTAAAGTCTCACCCTTAAGTCATTACAGTGAGCACTATCAACAACAACAACATAGGGAGGAACACTTAGATAGTGCAACATAATATTCTTTCATGACTTGTTCTTACCACATTGAACCCCGTTTGTAGGATCTCTAATAATAATGGGTTGGGTTCCCGTCATGAAGATTTCTCCACAGATGGAATAAGTCTCATCCCCCTCGATGTTTCGTAGACTAACTTTTTATTTAGTCCTTTAGTTAAGGGGTCAGCAAGATTAAACTTGGTTCTTACATATTCCAAGTTAACCACCCCAGAACTAATCAAGTCACACACGATGTTGTGCCTCAAACGGATGTGCCGGCTCTTCCCATTTTATATATTGTTCCTTGCACGTGCGATAGTAGCCTATGAATCACAATGAATAGATATAGAAGACATAGGTTTAGACCATAAAGGAATATCAACAAGTAAATTCCTTAACCACTCAGCTTCTGTACTTGCTAACTCTAAAGCAATAAATTCAGATTCCATAGTAGATTTAGCACTACATGTTTGTTTACATGACTTCCACGAGATAGCTCCACCACCCAATATAAATACTTATCCACTAGTGGAGTTTATCTCATCATTGTCATTCACCCAATTGGCATCACAATAGCCTTCTAAAACAGCAGGTGATCCAGTAAACATGAGTCCTAAATTCATTGTTCCTTTAAGATATTTCAACAAAAGTCTTAATGCACACCAATGACTCTCATTTGGATTATGAGTGTATCGTGCAAGTCTATTTACAAAATATGCAATGTCAAGCCTAGTGCATCAAATACATTACACTACCAATTATCCTAGCATATTCACATTGCGACACACTTTCGAATTTATTTTTAGTCAATGTAACATGCGAGTCATATGGTGTACTTACTGGTTTTACATCATAGTGATTAAACCTTCTTAACATCTTCTCCACATAATGTTCTTGAGAAAGTAAATAACCCCCACAATTCTCCACTAACTTAAGACCAAGTATTAAGTCCGCCTTCCCCATGTCTTTCATATCAAAAATAGAAGACAAAAATGATTTTGTATCATTAACAACATTTATGTTGGTTCCAAATATTAACATATCATCAACATAAAGGAAAATAATGACACTATCACAATCATTAAATTTACTATACACACAATGGTCACTTTCATTTACTATATAACCATTAGACACTAATGCGTTATCAAACTTCTCGTACCATTGTTTAGGTGCTTGCTTAAGACCATACAAGTACTTTTTAAGCCTACACACTTTGTGTTCTTGACCTTTAACTATCATACCCTCCGATTGTTTCATATAAATCTCTTCTTCTACGTCTCCATTTAGAAATGCTGTTTTCACATCCATTTGGTGAATAACAAGCTTGTGAATAGAGGCAAGCGCTACTAGGACTCTAATAGTAGTGACCCTAGCAACCGGTGAGTAGGTGTCAAAGTATTCTATACCTTCTTGTTGAGTGAATCCTTCTGCGACAAGTCTCGCGTTAAACTTATCACTTGTTCCATCCGCCTTTAGTTTCTTCCTAAAGGCCCACTTACAATTGATAGGTTTACATCCTCTAGGCAAGTCTGCCAACTCCCAAGTGTATTAATTAGTATAGACTCAAGCTCACTATCTACGGCTTCCTTCCAAAACTTAGAATCTATTGATCTAATAGCATCTTCATACGTTTTCCGTTATTGATCTAATAGCATCCCTAATATAAAAGCTGTTATGAAATCACTTCCAAATGACTTTTCCGTTATTTGCCTCTTACTTCTTCTAGGAACATCAACTTCTTGTTCAACTAAGGTTTTACTTGACTCACCTATCTCAAATTTAGAGACAACATCGGATTGCCTATTCATAAGGAATATATGCTCAAAGAATTTAGCATCTTTAGATTCCAATATAGAACCATTATCTATAGCCATGAATCTATATGCTGCACTATTTTGAGCATACCCAATGAATACACAATCTCTTGTCTTAGATCCGATTTTACTCTTCTTGAAAACAGGAATGCCAACTTTGGCTAGACACCCCCACACTTTCAAATGATTCAAGTTGGGAGCATAGCATTTCCACAACTCATAAGGAGTTATCTAACTTCTTATGAGGCAATCTGTTCAATATATGACATGCAGTTAAGATCGCATCACCCCACATATTATCAGGCAATCCTGAACTTATCAACATCGCATTCATCATATTCTTCAGGGTTCTATTCTTTCTTTCGGCTACTCTGTTAGACTGAGACGTATACGGAGGTGTTACTTCATGAATAATGCCATTTTCTTCACAAAACTTTTGTAAAGAATCCGTACAATATTCACCACTCCTATCAGTCCTAAGCTTTTTTATGCTTAAGTCTAGTTGATTTTCAACCTCATTCTTATAACTTATGAACTTAGACTCGGTCTCGTCTTTATGACTTAACAAATACACTTTCACATATCTAGAGTAATCATCGATAAAAGTAACATAATACCTTTTACCACCTTTATTCATATGATTCTCAAAGTCATCTAAGTCACTGTGAATTAGACCAAGTTTTTGTAAAACTCTATCAACTTTCTTAAATGGTTTCTTATGATGTTTTGCTTCAACACAATGTTCACATTTATTGAAGTTATCATCACCATAAGAAATTACATTCATGTTCTTGAGTTTCTTTATCACTCCTATATTTGCATGTCCTACTCTAGCATGCCATATATCAAGAGACTCAACAATATAAACGGAACTAGATGCATCTTTATTATTGGAAATACATGTAGCATCAAGTACAAGTAGCCCCCATTACAAAATCCCTTACCAATAAACTCTCCATTTCTAGACAAAACAAGTTTATCAGATTCTAAAACAAGTTTGATATTGGTCTTGTTCAGTAGCACTCCGGAGATCAAGTTCCTACGCATGGCAGGAACGTGCAACACATTGTTCAATTCCAGTTTCTTCCCAGAAGTCAACTTGAGAAGCACCTTACCCTTTCCTAGGACTTGGGTACTATGTGCATATCCCAAGAAAACTTGCTCATCATTGCCTACTTCTTTGTATTCAGAAAATAGGTCTTTACTGGTAGCAATATGTCTGGTAGCACCCGTGTCTACCACCCATTCCGTAGTGCCACCAACAAGGTTTATCTCTGTTAAGACGACTGCTGCGATGACGTCGTCTCCTGCTCCTTTGGCCTCCACTAGATTCGCATGGTTGCTCGGCTGACCTTTCCGCTTCCTGCAGTTGACTGCTCGGTGTCCTGGCTTCCTATACACCCAGAAAACTCCCTTCATCTTGTTCTGGGCCTGCATAGCAACTTTCTTACCTTTTGGTCCACCGTTGTAGCCACCATTGTTGTTGTGGAACTTGGGCTTCTTCGCTGCGTGCTCCACAACGTTGGCTTTGACGAACTCTTCACGGTGAGACTCGTCTTCCATTCGGTTGTTCTCTTCTATGCGTATGTGTTTGATTACGGCATCTAGAGACAACTTGGCGTCGTCATGCTTTCCTCTCTTCTTGTATTTACTCCAAGAAAGAGGAAGTTTCTCCAACAACGCCGCCGCCTGGAACGTCTCGTCGATCTTGATTCCTTCATGTTTCAGATTATCCACCAACTGCTGGAACAGATGGATTTGATCATTGATTGGTGAATGATCAACCATCTGGAACTTCAAGAATTCACTCACCACGTACTTGCGTTTGCCCACGTCTTCAGCACCATACTTATTTTCCAATGCTGACCAAATCTCTTATGCAGATGTAAACTTGACATGAATGTCAAATAGAGAGTTGGCCAGGAAATGTAGTATATGGTTTCTGCAAGTAGTGTTGTCTGCTTCATATTTGCGTGCCTCTGTTTCGTCATCTGGTTTATCCATCTTGAGTACGTAAGAAATAGAGAGCATTTCCAAGAAGAATAGCACTTTTGCTGCCCATCTATTATAAAACTTGCCATCAAATGGCTCCATCTTGGACATATCCGGCAATGCTTGTTTGGATGCCATCTTAAATTGCTTTAAGATTGTTAGGAAAGTGATGGAAAACAAGCAAGAAGATAGTCAAACAAAAGCCGAGACGAGTTTCGTGATAACTCTGTCCTTAAAGCAATTTAGTCTCTACCAATGAGCAAGGTAGACAATGAACTAATGCTTCCCAAAATATAACAACTTTCTCCTTTTTCCTTTGCTGTAGGAGAAGGAGATTGAACTTGATGTTGAAGAGATTGATAAGAAGATTGAAGAACGGGAAATAATAATGCTGAGAACTTCTTAGTTTTTGCAAGATTCTTGTTGTATATGTTGAAGATACCTAATATATATAGACCTTGGGGTAGGTTAAAGACTATTTTGAAACTTGTCTCAGCCTAGTTTCAACCTCCAATGCCGGTGTTTACCGTTCATAGGTGAAGGGAGATGATCCTTAGACTAAAAGTTGTAATTCAAAGTGAAAAGTTCTGTCCGTTGGCACATCGATCGATCACATAGATCGATCGATGTCACTTCGATCGACACATCGATCGAAGTCGGACAGAAAGCTTCAACTTTCATTCTGCCTTACATCGATCGATTACATCTATCGGTCGATGTCACATAGATCGACCAATGTGATCGATCTATGTTGGACAGAATGCTTCCGGATTTGCAACACAACCCATTGATCGATCGATGATCGATGTCCCTTACATAGATCGATCGAAGTCCTCCAGAACACTCAATTTTATTCCAGCTTTGATTTGGTTTGATCCAGTCGAAACATGGATCGATCCAAGTGATCTATTTCAAGTTTAAAGTGTTCTAAACATCACATCAACCTCCCAAACAACTTCATATATGTTCTATATAAGTTTGGAGCACACGGTAAAGTACTTTAACGTACTTTTCCAACAGTTTTGAGATAATTTAAGTGTTTCCGATTTTGGGGAAAAAACATTTAGCACAGTTTTGTAAATGAATCTTTGTTCACAAAAATCCTTGAAAGACTTCTTATAATAAAAAGCCACCACAACGTTATAAGTGGATAGTTCCTCAAGAATGCATTATTAAGTTCGAGGCTTTATTTCACTAATTTGCAGTCGTTATTAAGTAACTTTGGAGATGCTGTATGTTGAAAGTTTAAAATAAAATATTTTTTTTTCTCTAACAAAAAGGAACTTACATTTGATTAAGATAGTCAATTTACTTTTCTCTAACACCTTTAAATGATCTTTTTCCTGTACTTCTTTTCTTCTTTTCTTTTTACTTTTTATTTTCTGACGCAACCTTTTCCGCATGTTAGATCACCTAGGGAACACGGTCAAATGTTAATGTTATTTTCATGTTAGACATATTGATGACTAGAAAAAAAAAAGTTTGACCTCATTTTGTGTAAAAATCAGCCGGTTGTGGTGGCTTAAAGATTAAAATAGAAGCAAGAAAAAGTTGTTCACTTTATTTTTTTTACAATAAACTTGATATGGATTTTATTACTTGACAAATGATGAATTATGCTAAACAACATATATCTCAACGACTGCAAAAATTATCGCTAAGGTCTGAAAACTTCAAAATTGATGAACCAAAAAAGACCACCCGTTAGTCAACAACAGTCAACGGTAGGGAATGGGCAAAAAAACGTTAAGTCTCCCGGGTCGGCCCAGAGTTTGACAAGGTCATATAGCGACAAACAATCCATCCCGGCCAAATGGCCACAGCGCCATCTTGGTAGAACGGCTCAAAGGGAAACGTCCCGAAGTAGAGTCCATGGAGGAGGATCTCTGTCCCCCCTACCCCAGAGAGAAGACTTATCAGCAATCTTCTCACGGCCCTCAAGGCTTTATGGCAGATGCCAGACGTAGCGGTGACAAGGCCCCTACTGTGGAATCGATGCCTTTGCCTCGGCAGCGCCTTGGCGTAAGGCCCCGATCCTTCAAAAGTGTGCGTCAGGAGGCTGACCCTCGCAGGCCGAGGAGCCGTCCTGAGGAGCCTAAGCCGGAATACATTAGGGTGATTCAAGAAAGTCCATTTTCTTGGGACATTGCAGAGTATTTGGCACCAGACAACTTCAAGGTGCCAAAGATGGATACTTATGATGGGACTTCAGATCCCACTAATCATCTTTTTCAGTTTCAGACAGAAATGAGTCTGAAGAATGTCCCCGATCCGCTGCGATGCAAAACCTTTCCCATGTACTTGCGGGGAAAGGCCAGAAGATGGTTTCAGGAACTTCCACCACAGTCGGTGGACTCCTTCAGACAATTGGCGCAGAAATTCAAGTCTCAATTTGTTTCTAGTGCGCCATATATTAACAATTCATCACACTTAATGACCTTGAGGCAGGGTCCTGAGGAATCAGGGTTGAAGTACATGCAGCGCTTCTCAGATGAATCACTGCAGGTCAGTGATCGAAACGAAGGAGTGTAGGCTGCTGCTTTCATTAATGGCCTTAGAGCGGGCCGCCTCTTCTTTCAGCTGGCTGAAGAGGGGCCCACTACATTGAGGGAGTGCTTGGAGAAGGCTCACCAGTTTGCCCGGAGTGAAGAGGCAAACCGATTGAAGAAGGAGGCCGAGCAAAGTACTCGGCACGAAACTCGGCCCAATTCCAAGGGGGACCGATGTGAGGATAAACGCGATCGACGTAGTGTGTTTGATCGCCTAGGTGGCCGAGGCAAACGAGGCAGGGAAGGTCTTCCCCTTTTAGCCTCTAAAGATAGATTTTTGGCCGTGATGGAAAAAGATGGTTTGAGGACGGACCCTAAACCTCTGGCAGGTCCCAGAGATAAAAGGGATCCTAAGCTATACTGTCGTTATCATCGGGACGTCGGCCATGATACAGAAGATTGCCGGCAATTAGCTCAAGCGATTCGGAAGTTGATTGAGCAGGGGCACCTGAAGCAGTTTTATGATCCGCGCTCACGACTTCACAATCGTTTGGACTTCCGAAAAGGTTTTTAGAAGGATAAGTGCCGACCTGAGACTCCACCTGGGCGTCCTAGGTCGGACGATGATGATGACAGAGGCCGACATGAAGCCGCAGTGCAGCCTCAAGTCAATTCTGTGATATACACCATCGCCAGAGGGCCACCTCAGAAAAGCCAGGGGGTCCCAGCTCGTCAGGGACGTCATCTGGGCCTCCCCCTAAAAAGAGAAGGTTAGCCCGAGAACTGGTCTATGGACCAGAAGATATTATTCCACTAGATTCTAATAATTCAGGACTAGTAATAGGCTTGTGTATACATTTAGCACTGGATAAAATTGTAGAAGTGCGAAGAGTTTATGTAGATACTGGAAGTGCTGTCAATATCATGTATTATAATGTATACAAGCAATTGGGTTTAGCAGATTCCCAAATGACACTAGTGGCTTCACCTTTGTTCGGATTCACTGGTATGCCAGTTCGGCCGGCTGGCATGATCACTCTGAGCGTTAGCTTTGGCAAGCCTCCCGCTAATCGCTATTTGTGGATGGATTTTGTGGTACTCAGAGAGAGGTCGGCATACAATATTTTACTGGGTCGACCAGCTTTGGTAGCTTTGGAAGCAGTAATATCCTCTCTGCATGTAAGCATGACATTTCCCACCCCAGGTGGAGTGGTTACCTTACAAGGAGATATCCCTGTGGCTCAAAACTGTTATTGCTACCCAGGGGGTGAGGCCGTCCAACAGGCTATTTTGGATGACCTCATTCTCCCAACTGAGGAGCGTTTGCATTCGGATGACGCAGTCCAAGAATTCGTCCTAGATCCAAGTCGGCCAGAAAACACCATCAAGATTGGAACATGGATGTCGGCTGAGATGTTGGCTCAGCTTCAGAGTTTGCTGAGGGAGTTTGCTGTAATTTTTGCATGGAAGGCAGAGGACATGCCTGGGATCCCAACTACCTTGGCTGAACATCGGCTTAATGTGGACTCTCATGTCAGACCCATTAAGCAGAAGAAGAGGAACTTTGCTCCTGAAAGGAATAAGGTGATAGCAGAGGAGGTCAAAAAACTCTTTGCCGCAAAGTTCATTGCAGAGGTCTTGTATCCGACATGGTTAGCCAACCCTGTTGTGGTCCCCAAACCTGACAAGACCTGAAGAATGTGCGTTGATTATACCGACCTGAATAAGGCGTGCCCAAAAGACTGTTACCCTTTACCAAAAATTGATAGGCTGGTGGACTCTACTTTAGAGTATGAGGTCTTTGATTTTCTTGATGCCTTCAAGGGTTACCATCAGATCATGATGGCAAAGGAGGATCAAAAGAAGACCTCCTTCATAACAGAATCGGGTACCTACTGTTATGTCAGCATGCCTTTTGGTCTTAAAAACGCAGGGGCCACTTACCAGCGACTGGTTAATTCGCTGTTCCGAGACCAGATTGGCCGAGTTATGGAAGTATACATTGACGATATGCTGATCAAAAGCTGGTCTCTTGATTAGTATATCTCAAATCTTCGGGAAGTGTTTGTCATCCTAAGAGACTCTCGTATGAGGCTGAACCCGAAAAAATGTACCTTTGGAGTGCGCACGGGAAAGTTTCTTGGATACATGGTTTCTAAGGAAGGAGTGCAGGCCAATCCGGCCAAGATTGAAGCCTTAGAAAGTATGCACCCACCTCGGAATATCAAAGAAGTTCAGAGGTTGACAGGCCGAATTGCTGCCTTAAGCAGATTTCTTTCTAAATCCGCAGAGAGATCACTACCTTTCTTCCAAATTTTGAAGAAACAAACTGCTTTCCTCTGGGATGACCAGTGCCAGAAAGACTTTGATGATTTAAAAGCACACTTGGCCGAGGTGCCAATGCTAACATCTCCTCTGCCTCGGGAGACTTTGTATATATACTTGTCAACCTGCCATGAGGCAGTAAGCGCAGTTCTGCTCAGGGAGCAGAATGCTGTTCAGAGACCCATCTATTTTCCTAGAAAAGTTCTGCATGGAGCCAAAGTGCGTTACCCCAATGCTGAAAAAATTATCTTAGCATTAATAGTAGCGGTAAGAAAATTCCGACCCTATCTCCAAGCCCACCCTATAGTAGTGGTGACGGATCAGCCTTTGAAGCAAATTTTATCCCGGCCAGACACTTCTGGCTGAGCTGCTAAGTGGGCTATGGAGCTTGCTGAGTATGATATCGAGTATAAATCACGCACGTCCATCAAGGCTCAAGCTCTGGCAGACTTCTTAGCCGAAGGGATATCTGTTGAAGAAGACCAACCTCCAACGCAAGGTTGGATCCTATACGTTGACGGATCTTCTTCAAAAGAGGAAAGTGGAGCAGGGCTCCTAATAATCAATCCAAACGAGGAAGAGATGGAATATGCTCTGCGCTTTGATTTTGAGGCCACCAATGATGAGGCCGAGTATGAAGCTTTGATAGCGGGGCTAAGTCTTGCTCGAAAATTGGGGGCACAGCAAATAATAGCCCGAAGTGACTCACAGCTCATAGTCTCTCAAATCAATGGAGATTATGAAGCTAAAGAGGACAACATGAAGCGATACTTGGCCAAGGTTCAGCATTTGAAATGAATGTTTGAACACTTTATGATAGAGCATATTCCCAGGTCGGCCAATAAACGGGCCGACGCACTATCTCGGCTGGCCTCATCCACCTCGGCCACAATAGGGAAAAAGATTGTTGTAGAGTTGGTGAAGCATCGTTCTTTTGATGGTAATGAAGTCTTGCAACAAGACTACCACAACACGTGGATGGATGAGATAGTCACCTACCTACAACATCAAACCCAGCCTGAGGATAAGTCTCGAGCTCGGCGTCTCGCCTAAAGGCTTCCAGGTACGTACTCTTTAATGATCAGCTGTATAGAAAATCTTTTACACAGCCTTGGTGCCGTTGCGTGCCTGAGGACGAGGGAGATTATATCCTCCGTGAGTTGCATTTGGGAATATATGGAAGTCATTCTGGCGCACGCTCTTTAGCCCGCAAGTGCTACTTAGCTGGGTATTACTGGCCTACCATTCGAAAAGATGCAGAAGAGCTAGTTAAAAAGTGTCAATCTTGTCAAGCTCATGCCCCGACCTCTCATTTGCCGAGCCATGAGTTGGCCGTTATTTCTAGTCCGTGGCCATTTGTACAATGGGGAATAGACTTAGTGGGGCCACTGCCCCGAGCTCCCGGCTCGGTCAGATTTTTGTTAGTGGCTATTGACTACTTTACCAAATGGATAGAGGCTGAGCCACTAGCCACCATAACTGGGGCCCAAGTAAAAAAGTTCTTATGGAAGAATATTATCTGCCGATTCGGCCTACCCCAGGTCTTGATCTCAGACAACGGAAGGCAGTTTGCCGAAGATCCGGTGAAGAGTTGGTGTCTTGATTTGCACATTAGGCAACACTTCACCTCAGTAGCCCATCCTCAATCAAATGGCCAAGTAGAGCTTGCCAACAGGATCGTTAAATATGGTCTTAAAAAGCGTTTGGATAAGGCAGGAACTAGCTGGGTGGACGAACTACCTAGTGTTCTATGGGCTTATCGGACTACGCCATCTACTTCAACAAAGGAAACTCCTTTTTCCTTGGTTTATGGTACTGAAGCTCTTATTCCTGTAGAGATCGGTTCTACATCAGCTCGAGTAGATCATTACTCTGCCTCAAGCAATGACCAAGAACTACGATTAAACTTGGACGAACTTGAGGAGAAAAGAGACCGAGCTCACATCCGTATGGCACAGTACAAAAACTTGATCTCCCAATATTATAACTCTCGAGTACGTCCGAGATCTTTTCGGGTGGGAGACCTAGTGATGCGCAATAATGAAGTCAGCCATGTCATCCCAGCAGGAACTTTTAATCCTAAGTGGAAGGGTCTATACCGAATAGTTGAAGTACACTCAGATGGAGCCTACAAATTACAAACTCTGGAAGGCCAAACTCTTCCTTGAACTTGGCACACTTCTCATCTCCGACTTCTACATCAGTGATGTAACTGTACCTATTTTGTATATCAATACAACCTTTTTGGAGTATCTATCAAGAGTCAACTATTGCATCAGATGTTCAAACAAATTTTGAGCAATATGGAAGTCTCATACAAGACCTCGGCAGGTCCGAGGCAAACGCCCGTAAAAGGGTAGATCAAGACCTCGGCAGGTCCGAGGCAAATGCCCGCCATAGGGTACATCAAGACCTTGGCAGGTCCGAGGCAAAAGCCCGCCAAAGGGTAAAACAAGACCTCGGAAGGTCCGAGGCAAGCGCCCGCAAAAGGGTAAATCAAGACCTCGGCAGGTCCGAGGCAAAAGCTCGCCAAAAGGGTAAAATAAGACCTCGGCAGGTCCGAGACAAAAGTCCGTTAAAGAATGACTTGCAAAATCTCAGCAAGCCTGAGATAAAGATTCACTAAAGAGAAGACTTGTACAAACAAGCTTCAAAAATCCTCAACATAAAGAGGTCGAGGTGAAACAGGAAAAGGTACACATACCTTATTTTATCTAGTCAAACTGGATAAAGTTGCGTTAAAAAGCAATATGACCCACTCAAGATTTGGAAGTACAACTATAGTCAAAGTCAGAGCCTGGTATAAACAAGGCAAAGTTCATCTTAAGTTTATCCATGAGTTAGCTCAGCCCAAACAACAGGTTTATTTTATGACTTGGAGACTTAGTTTATTTTCCATGAAGTTGATCAAGTTTGATAAGACTGACATGGAAACTCAGCAACAATAACTTTGAAAGATAAACTTGATAAAAATGCTGAAGACAGAAGAAAAACTGAGCCACAAAAGATAAATTCTTCATTGATTGAGAAATTAAGTCCAAGGTACAAGTTGATGTCTGCTAAACTAAAGGTAAACAAAGAAAAATCCTAAGCCTAGTCATCTTCCTCCCTTAAGTCAGCTCCGTCCACAAATTTTTGAAATTGTTCTTCAAATTCTTGGGGAGCGTTGGAATTGTACAACTCAGCAAGGCGAGGATCTTCTTTGTTCAAGTCCGGGCAAATGGTTGAGCAGACATCGATAGCTTCTCTTCGGCCAACCTCCATGGCTGAACTCTGTAGACGAATCATATTTTCTTCAAAAAACTTAGATTTTTTGAAGTCCATAAGAGTCTTGATCTCAGCTTCAGTCAGTTGGTGACGCAGTAAGCCGATCTGCTCTTCATCAGCTTTGCTCTTCTGCGTCACCTCAGCCAGTTGTTTCTTCAAGAACTCAATCTCATTTAGAGATTGAGTGGAGGTCAGCTCCAGATCTGGTACCTTGTTCTCCAACTCGTCCACCTTGGAGTTGGAGGTGGCCAGACCCACTTCAGCCTCTTCAGCCATTCGCCGGAATTGGGAGCTTTCAGCTCGCAGGTTAGCATTTTCTTGGGTCAGCTCAGCTCTCTTTAGTTCAGCTTCTTCAAGCTGTTTGTTCTTGTTCTCGAGCTCCCCATGAAACTCTCCACTGCGAGTCAGAATCTCTAACTCCTGGGCTCGGACCTGCAAAGGAAGCAGAGTTAGAAAAAGTTAACTGATAAACGGCGAACAAGGCACTCAAAATAAGTTTTGCTTACCAAAGCGATGTTTGACTGGAAGGCATTTGTCAGCTCATCCCAGCCAGTCGCCCTAAACTTTTGGTGGTCTAAGGGTAAGACTGCCACCTTGTTTAGTCTTCAGGCTATACTGAGATCCATAGCTGAATCTCCTTTAGAAAACCCAATAAGGGTTGGGTCTTGAATTTCTCCAGGCTGAGGCAGGTTTTCCTCAGCCGGTTCAGCAACGATCATCTCTGGGGGCTGAGACGGCCCCGGGTCACGGTTGCTGGAACCTTCACCCCTTTGCCTTTTCCTGGGGCGAAGGCTGGAGCCTTCACTAGCCTCTGCTAGAACTTCTGAATCAGCGGAAACTGGGGGCTGGATCTCAGCCTCAGGCTCATCATCCATTACTACAATTGGCAGGGCTGCAAAGAATTAAAGCAAGTCAGAATCCAAACAAGTGTTAACACTTAGAAAATTTTTGCGTTTGAAGGGAAAGCCTACCTGATTCAGGCTCCGCTGGCTCAGGCTCAGCAGGAGCAACAGTTGGGGCTGGGGGCAGAGTTGAAGTAGAAGCTCCCCCAGAGCCCAGAGCAGCCATTCTCCTTTCCCTCCGAGCCCTCTTCCTGGCCGCTGCCTCAGCCATTAAGTCTGCACGAGAGGAAGGTCTAGCCATTGCACTTGCATTAAGAATAAAACAGTTAGATACTGAAAAAAAGGGAAAGAGGATGAAAACAAAAACAACAATATCTACCTCGGACAATAAGTAACTGGTCCGGAGAGAGAGGCAAATAATTGTCACCAAGAGCCGAATGGGCTATGTCGGTAGCTATCCAAATCTCAGAGTCAACTTTCTGCCAGTCTATGACCACGGGAAATGACCTAATTCTGTCTGCTTCATCGCAGTAGTCTTGGCTCGGCCTCAAATTATCAGCTCTGCCAGACTTCCAAATGTTCCCGCTCGGCAGCTCAGACTTTTTGACAAAAAAGAATTTCCCTTTCCATCTTTTGTTGGAAGTGGGAATATTAATGGCAAAAGGAAAATCTATACTAGACGCTCGCTTGCTGAAATAATACCAGCTATGCGAGGTCCGACATGCAAAAAGGGCTCGAAAAATAGTGGCATTGAAAGGGAACTCAACTATTCTGAGAAGAAGGAGATAGCAAAGAATGAGCTTGAGGCCATTAGGCTGGATTTGAGGAAGCCTGAGTCCATAAGCCCGCATGATACGGACAAGTGGCTCAGGGACAGGAAGGTTGAAGCCAGACTTGAAGTAATCTTCATAGACTGCCTCATAGTCCCTTGGGGGATCATAAGCAGTCTGACCGGATAAAGGAAGGATTGGGCCGAATCGATTCTTATCAATTTTGTAGAATTTACAGATTCTATCCAGGTCGTCCTCGGATAGGGTAGAAGAAGTTTCTTGAACAAGAGGAGATGGCCGACATCTTTCGATGACTCCCAAAAACTGAGAAGGGCCCCTCAGAGGGGCCAGAGGATTTACAGATGCCGGAGCAGTAGCAGTCCCTGCTTGCTCCGGCGAAGAGCTGATTACTGAGGGCTCTGCTAGACTGAGCAGAGTCACCGGTGGTCTGAAGCAAACTGCCGATGGGAAGATCATCGGCATAGGCAGATCTGCCTGACGGAGATGAAGAACTGATGGTCACTCCGCCACTGGCGGTGTAAGAACGACCCTCCGTGAGGTTTTGTGAATCACGAGAAGGAGAAGACATAATGGAAGATGGAAGAAGAAGACTTATAGAAGCTCTTAAGGAAAGGAAGAAGAGGGTCGGAAGAAGGTTGAGCAAGCTGGGAGTCGCCGGAGTTTCAGAGGGCTGCGGGAGACACAAGCAAGACGCCGGAGTAAACAGGAGAAACGAATAAAAGGTGCAAATGATCTGGGAGGAGCCTATTTATAAGGTTTCATCTCGGCAGCCCAAGGGTCGAATTGATTTAATTGTCTTCGATTCCTGAAACGGCCAGATCTCAAAAGCTGCGTAGCTGATGCTTCGTACTCTGTGCAAACAGTAAATGCGCAGAACAAACCAATCCGAGATGGACAAGTGCCAAAAAAGACGATGTACTTATGAATCTGGTCAGTTCGGTCTAATCAGCTCAGCCGAAAATGCCATCAACGCTTCGTACTCTGTGCAGCCAATAAATGTGCTTGGCGGTTCAACCATAAGTTGACACGTCGACAGTGAGCAGATAGCTCGTTACAAATTCTGGATCGATTAGTCTGTCCTCTCAGGTCAGCTCGGCCAAACTAATCTGGGGGCAAGTGATGAACCAAAAAAGACCACCCGTTAGTCAACAATAGTCAACGGTAGGGAATGGGCAAAAAAACGTTAAGTCTCCCGGGTCGGCCCAGAGTTTGACAAGGTCATATAGCGACAAACAATCCATCCCGGCCAAATGGCCACAGCCCCATCTCGGCCTAAAGACCCCATCTCGGCCCTCAGTCCCGTCTCGGCCATAGAGCAACTCGGCCAAAAGGCCGTATTTCGGTCTTGCTTCCATCTCGGCTGGTGATCTCAGGCCACACTTGTAACGTCAGCTGCGGACATCGCAATAGGCCCTACTTACGCTTCCCGAAGTCAGCCACTTACGTCTCAGCAAGCTGACCTCACATCCTAAGTCATCTCGGGCATTTCTGAGTACTTCTAGAAGGATTGGCCTCGGCTCTAGGAGTTTCACCTAGTAGAATTACCCGGGGTAAACTCCTAGCCAGGTGTCCCAAACTAACTTACTCAGCACAATACCGAGCCACATGGCGAGCATGCAAGAGTAAGAGTCATCCATACAACCTCTTTGCCTGTCACGATTTTAGAGCTCTGCCCATGCATTGGCCCAAGCAGTCATATAAAAGGCAGAAAGCAGGAGAGAGAAAAAAGGGTAACAATGCACAAATTACAACTGTGACTCGTCTTCTTCACGGTGAAAACTCAGGTTTACTAAAAAACCTTAACTTCAAAACTTTCATCAGTATATAAACCTCTCAAAAAATAGCCTCAACTGACTTGACCGTCGGAGGGTATTACCCGGGGCCATAGATCCCGGGTCCTCTGACCTCGTTCCTTTGTGCAGGTCGGCCAACAGCCCACTACAGACAACTGACGGAGAATTGACAGCGTAACCCCCATATCAAATTTAATACTTGGTGATAAATCTGACTTCATCAAAAATTATATGCGAATTTCATATTAGCTTAAAGGGCTGGAATACCTTTTCACTTTAAAATCACTTAAAGCTTGGTTAAATGTACAAGAAATGAAAACAAGACTCTGGTTATGAACTTATGAGGCAAAAAATCCACAAAAAAAGTCATTTCAAGCACATAATAGCATAGCAAGATAAGTGAAGAAAACTTGATCATGAGATGAGGAATAAATGTGCCATACGCATGTCTTAGTTTATGTTAATAGATACAATTTGAGGTTTAGGAATTTCAGTTAAGTCTTACCAACACTCAATCTGTGAGGAAAATGAAAGGACTACCCCAAATGTCCAATCTTGTTTGGCGTTTCTGGTGCATTAGGCTCTTGCTTTTGTGCAGGATTCAGGGAGTGGGTCAGATCGCTTCAGGATCTGATGTACGCAGCCTTACCTACACTTTGTGCAAGAGGTTGTTTCCGCAGCTCGAACCGTGACTTCAAGGTTATAAAGCAACAACCTTATCAGTTGCTCGTTTGAATGGATTTGACTAATTCCTTCAAATATTCTATGTGCAAAAAAAATATTCTAACACTTAATCAAATTAATATTTGGTGAAACATCAACTACGACCGAACATTTAATGTATTTAACAAAATAGTTAGTCAAAATCGTAATTCACATTATTTATGACCAAATTCTAATAAATAATGTGTAAAATAATTTAAAATTTTACAAGGTATATTCATATTCCAGAGAAAGTATACACTAGACATTCGGACTAAAATAGGAGTGTTGGATTGTAGGCCAAGTGATACACCAACGTCAACCAATCAGAAACTACATATTAAAGAAGGAATTCCAGAGGTGGATAAAGGACAGTATCAGAGGTTAGTAGGAAAACTTATCTATCTTTCTCATACGAGGCCTGACATTACCTATGCGGTTGGAGTTGTAAGCCAATTTATGCATAGACCACAGAAGGGCTATATGGAGGCTGTCATGCGGATTATAGGATGCTTAAAAAAACTCCAGAAAAAGGAATTTGGTTTAGAAATCATAAGCACCTAGAAGTGGAGGCGTATGCAGACTGGACAGACAATCTGAGTGACAGAAGATCAGCTTCTGGCTATTTCTCTTTGGTAGGAGGAAATCTTGTGACGTGGAAAAGTAAAAAAAAAGAAGGTGGTTGCACTATCAAGTGCAGAAGTGGAGTTTAGAGAAATTGCTAAAGGAATTATGGTGGTCTTGTGGCTTAACAAGTTGTTAAAAGAGCTAGGCTTTCCAATTTAGGTTCCGATCAAGTAAAGTGTGATAATAAAGCAGCTATCAGTATTTCCAAAAACCCGTCCAACATAACTGCAGAAAAGACATTGCGGTAGACAGACACTTTATCAAAGAGAAGCTCGATGAAGGAGTCTTGGAAGTACCATTTGTGCGGTCCGAAGACCAACTTGCAGACATGCTTACTAAGGCAGTTGTTGAGAGATTTTTTGAGACGATGTTTCGCAAGTTGAGCATCGGTGAACCGACTGATAAACTTGAGAGAGAGTGTTGGAAAGAATAAAACCATAACATGTATAGAGATATTGTCATAAAGTGTAATCATCATAGTATCCTATCATATCATGTGTAGAATGGAAGTTACCATAATTATCAATATTGGAACTACTATAGATATGACTGATTGTATTCAAACGATTTCAATGAAATGAAGTTTTTCTTTCCAAACTTCATTCTTATATAGCCAAATCCGTCCTTTATAAATTGAAGATCAAATATCTTCTACCTCTTTTCATAGGTATACCATCTATAATGAATTTTATCTCGTTGATAGCAATAATAACTGTCTTTTTAGGAGCTACTTTAACTCATGTTGTATAATTTTTGTAGGTCATTTCACGATTCGTACTAAATAACGAGCTAATAAATCCCCTTCTTTTTGTCATTGAACCTAAAAGTTTTACAAAACATCCTTATGATTAACACTTACATTTTATCATCTTGTTACTTTCCGCCTTCCATTTCACCTGCACTTGTCGGAGCCCTTTTCTTTGCCCCCTTTCGTGACTAACAGTTTATGAGAGGAGAGATTTCTCAAATCGAATGTTGAGAAATGCCACTAGCATTAATACTTGCACTGAAATTGCAAATCATCCATTGATAGCTAGATTAAACTGGTCTTTATTATTCGGATTAGCTTGACCAATCTTTCCTAGTTGGACCCAATGTTGGTTCCAATAAAAAAAATTTCACTAGAGAGTGCAGACCTTGCAGCAACTGGTAAGATTGTTGTTTAGGTTCGAACTATTGGAAAGTATGTTAAAAGTACTTTAAAATAATGCTCCAAACTTATATATAAAATGTAAGATATTGTTTGGGAGATTGAAAGATGACTTGAACACTTTAAACTTGAAAGAAATCACTTGGATCGATCCATGTGTGAGTTGGATCGACCCAAGTGAAAGCTGAAATAAAGTTGAGTGTTCTGTTAGACATAGATCGATGACATCGATCAATGACATCGATCGATCGATGTAGTATGGTGCAAAGTTGGAACTTTCTGTCCAACATAGATCGATGACATCGATCGACCGAAGTGACCTCGATTGATCTATCTGGTCAGGAAGTAAAGCTGGAAGTTTCTGCCAACATCGATCGATGACATTGATCGATCGAAGTGACATCGATTGATGACATCGATCAATCGATGTACCAAAAGACAGAACTCTTCACTTTGAATTGCATCTTTTGATCCAAGAATCATCTCCCTTCATTTGTGAACGTTATGCAACTGACTTGGAGGTTTATTAAACTGCTGAAATAGGTTTTCAAAGTGCGTTTTCATCTATCCTCAAGCCTATAAATACAAGTCTTGGCTATTTTAAAGAATATACTACAACCTTGCAAAAATTATGCATTTTCCGTAATTTACTCTCTTCCTCTCCTCTATTATCAATCCTTCTCTTGTGCAAGTTCATCTTCCTCTCGTAGAGCGAACAAAAAGAAGAAGCCGTTATATTCTGGGAGGCTTATGCCAAGTAGTTCACCTCGCTCGTGGTGAAGGCATTTTAGCTTTAAGGACAGCAACTTTTGTTGTGTCTTGGCTTTCTATTCTTCTTGTTGTTACCGTTGTTTTCTTGTTTGGTGTCTATATTCATACACATTTCCTAACAATCTTAAAGCTAAAATCTCTTCGATATGGCTACCAAACACCATGCAGTTCCTGATATGTCCAAGGTAGAACCTTTTGGCGGTAAATTCTTCAAAAGATGGTCTGCAAAAGTTTTGTTTTTTCCTTGAGATGTTGTCTGTCTCCTACGTTCTTACAAAGGAGAAACCAACTGATGAAGGAGAGGCACTCAAATATGAAGCTGACAACACTACCTGCAGGGGCCATATCCTGCATTTCTTGTCAAACTCCCTATTCGACATTTATGTCAAATTCTTTTCTGCAACAGAGATTTGGAAAGCACTTCAGAACAAGTATGGTTCTGAAGATATTGGAAAGAGAAAGTATGTGGTCAATGAGTTTCTCAAGTTTCAAATGGTTGACCACATACCTATCAATGATCAAATCCATTAATTCCAACGTGGATAATCTCGAACAAGAAGGCATAAAGACAAATCAAACTTTCCAGCCTGCCTCCTTGTTGGAGAAATTACCTTTTTCTTGGAGCAAATACAAGAAGAGAGGTAAACATGATGACGCCAAACTCACTATGGATGGCGTCATCAAACACATTGGATTGAAGTAAACAACCGCTAGAGGATGCAGAGGGTGCTGAGAATGAGTCTCAGACCAACATTTTGGAGCATAATCCAAAGTCAAAGAGGCCGAAATTCCAGAATGCCAGAGCACAACACAACAAAGGTAAGAATTTCATGCAGGGACAAAAGAAGTCAAAAGGAGTATGCTAGGTCTGTGGCAAGACTGGGCCCAATGCATTTTTTTGCAACAAAAGAAAGGGTCAAGCAAGTGGCCATGCAAATCTGATGGAGCACGATGGGAACAGCGGAAGCAAGGATGAGGAGGTCATCGTTGCGGTCGTCGTGCACGAGGTAAACCTTGTTGGAGGTGCAACAGAATAGGTGGTTGATACCGGAGCCACCAGACACATTGCTGCCAGTAGAGATCTATTTCTTGATTTTCAAGAAATTGATAGTGGAGACCAAGTTTTCCTTGTGGATGCACGAGAAAACCGTGTTCTTGGGAAAGGAAAAATGCTCCTCAAGTTAACTTCGGGAAAAAGTCTAGAATTGAGTAATGTGCTCTATGTTCCTACTATACGTAGGAATTTGATTTCTAGAGCACTTCTAAACAAGGCCAATCTTAAGCCTGTTTTTGATTCTGATAAATTAGTGCTCACTAGAAACAGAGAGTTTATCGGGAAGGGATTTTGTAATGACGGGTTATTTGTACTTGATGCGACTTGCATAACCAATAATAATACTTCTTCTTCTGTGTACCTGATAGATTCTTATGACATTTGGCATGCTAGACTAGGTTATATTAATTTTGATGCATTAAAAAGATTGAAAAGCATGAATGTCATATCCATAGCAAATAAGATAAATTTGAAAGATGTGAATGTTGTGCTTAAGCAAAGCATCATAAGAAACCATTCAAGAGTGCTGAAACAGTATTAAATAATCTAGATCTCATTCATAGTGACTTAGGTGATTTCAAGAATCATGTAAGTAAAGGAGGTAAAAGATACTACTTTACCTTCATTGATGATTATTCAAGGTTCACTAGAGTATATTTACTAAGTCATAAGGACGAGACTGAGGACATGTTGAAGAAATTTAAGAATGAAGTAGAGAATCAATTAGAAAGGAAAATCAAACGATTAAGGTCCAATAGAGGAGGTGAGTATATAACTACTTCATTGCAGGAATTTTGTGAAGAACATGGAATAGTTCATGAAGCAACACCTCCTTACACTGCACAATCTAATGGGGTAGCTGAGAGGAATAATAGAACTCTTAAGCACTGATGAATGTCATGCTCATTATTTTTGGTTTACCGGATAATTTGTAGGGTGAGGCTATTCTTTATGCTTGCCATATATTGAATAGAATACCACACAAAAAGACCAATAAAACCCCTTATAAATTATGGAAAGGTTATCCTCCCAACTTAGGATGCTTGAAAGTGTGGGGGGTGTTTAGCAAAGGTTGGCATTCCTGAATTTCAAAGGAATAAGATAGGACTAAAAACCAAAGATTGTGTATTTATATGATATGCTCAAAACAACGCGGCATATAGGTTTATGATTGTTGAGAATTCTGCAATTATATAGTCTAAAGATGTTGAATTCTTTGAGACTATTTTTCCTATGAAACAACAAAAGATTTCGGGTCATCTACTTATGAAAAGGTGAATTTAGTAAAACTGTAGTTAATACAGAACCGGATAAGAAGAAGCAAAAGGAAAAGAATTGAGAAAACCTTTGGTAATGATTTTACTAAAGTGTTTATCCTAGAAGAAGATCCAAAAACTTACCAAGATGCTATGAAATCCATAGATGCAACATTTTAGAAAGAAGCTATAAATAGTGAGTTAGACTCAATTATGAGTAACCACACTTGGGAAGTGGTAGATTTACCTAGAGGTTGTAAACCTATAGGTTGCAAGTGGATGTTTAGAAAGAAATTGAAGGCGGATGGTACCATAGATAAGTTTAAAGCTAGATTGGTGGCTAAATGATTTACTCAACAAGAAGGAGTAGATTTCTTTGACACTTATGCACCGGTTGCTAGAATAACAACCATTAGGGTGCTAGCTGCGTTAGCTTCTATCTATAAGCTTGTAATACATCAAATGGATGTAAAAACTGCGTTTTTAAATGGAGATTTAGATGAAGAAATCTACATGAGACAACCTGAAGGAATGATTATAGAAGGGCAAGAACAAAAAGTATGTAGATTAAAGAAATCTTTGTATGGTTTGAAACAGACCCCTAAACAATGGCATGAGAAATTTGATAATGCTTTGATAGCAGATGGCTATGTAGTAAATGAAAGTGACAGATGTGTTTATAGAAAATTTGAGAATCTCGACGGTGTGATTATTTGCTTGTATGTTGATGACATGTTGATATTTGGTATAAATTTGGATATTGTTAATAAAACCAAATTGTTTTTGTCATCAGTTTTTGATATGAAAAAATGGAAAATGCTGACTTTATTCTTGGTCTTAACTTAGTTGAGAAATGTGAGAGTTATATACTTTGTCAAAGTCATTATGTTGAAAAAGTGTTAAAGAAATTTAATCACTTTGATTGCAAAGCTGTAAGAACTCCATTTGATCCTAACGGAAAATTAGAAAAGAATAAAGGTAATAGTGTCTCTCAATGTGAATATGCAAGAATCATTGGCAGTGTAATGTATTTAATGAATTACACTATGCCGGATATTGCATATGCTGCAGATAGACTTGCTACATATACTCACAACCCAAGTAATGTACATTGGTTTGCTCTAAGAAGGCTTTTGAAATATCTTAGAGGAACCATGAATCTTGGTTTGTTCTTTAGTGGAAATCCTTGTGTGTTAGAAGGATTTTGTGATGCTAATTGGGTAACGAATAACGATGAAGTTAACTCAACTAATGTTTATGTATTTAGTTTGGATGGGAGTGCCATTTCATAGAAATCATCTAAGCAAGCATGTAAAGCAAAGTCAGCAATGAGATCTGAATTTGTTGCTTTAGAACTTGCCTGTACAGAAGCCGAATGTTTGAGAAATTTGCTTGTAGCTATTCCTTTGTGTACTAACCCTATGCCTTCTGTGTCTATACATTGTGATTCACAGGCTGCGATTGCTCGAGCAAAGAATAGAGTTTATAATGGAAAGAGTCGGCATATTCGATTGAGACACAATATTGTGCGAGATTTGATGAGTTCAGGGGTGGTTAACTTGGAGTTTGTAAGATCCGAGTCTAACCTGACTGACCCTCTGACAAAAGGACTATGCAAAAAGTTGATTCGTGAAATATCGAGGGAGATAGGACTTGTTCCATTTGAAGCGGATTCTATGTGACGGCAACCCAACCCACTATTAGCAGAGATTCCGTGAACGGGGTTCAATGTGGTAATAACAAGTCATAGAAGAATCATACTTAGCACTATCAATATGCTCCTCCCTATGGTGTTGTTGAAGATAGTGCTCGCTGCAAGCAAATGAGGGTGAGACTTTTTAGAATCTCTTAATGGAATTTATAGCTATGTTGTATGGTGGTATGAGCAGTGCACACTTGATGAATTCTACCTATATAAGCGTGAAAGTTGTGCAGCTTCCTATGAGAGTTCGAAACAACTCACTAGAGCGCTTATGAAAAACTGGGATTTGGTGCATGGCCGATATCGCACCACACTGTGAACTTGTCTGAAGCGACATGTCGATTGTAAGTTTATATATAAACAATAGAGAGGTAAGATTCAAGATGTCAATGTCATCTTATTTCTGTTTATATAATTCTTCTTGTGCTAAGTGGCAATTCAAGACACGAGTCATTGTCCATTATGTGTCATTGTCTTCGTTTGATAGTAAAGAGGTCGGTTTAATAATGCTAAAAAATGTTTGTATATAAGTTTGGATCATGTGGGAGATTGTTGGAAAGTACGTTAAAAGTACTTTAAAATAATGCTCCAAACTTATATATAAAATGTAAGATGTTGTTTGAGAGATTGAAAGATGACTTGAACACTTTAAACTTGAAAGAAATCACTTGGATCGATCCATGTGTGAGTTGGATCGACCTAAGTGAAAGCTGAAATGAAGTTGAGTGTTCTGTTGGACATAGATCGATGACATCGATCGATGTAGTATGGTGCAAAGTTGGAACTTTCTATCCAACATAGATCGATGACGTCGATCTATCTATGTGGTCAGGAAGCAAAGCTGGAAGTTTCTGTCCAACATCAATCGATGACATCGATCGATCGAAGTGACATCGATCAATCGATGTACCAAAAGACAGAACTCTTCACTTTGAATTGCATCTTTTGATCCAAGAATCATCTCCCTTCATTTGTGAACATTATGCAACTGACTTGGAGGTTTATTAAACTGCTGAAATAGGTTTTCAAAGTGTGTTTTCATCTATCCTTAAGCATATAAATACAAGTCTTGGCTATTTTAAAGAATATACTACAACCTTGCAAAAATTGTGCAGTTTCAGTAATTTACTCTCTTTCTCTCCTCTACTATCAATCTTTCTCTTGTGCAAGTTCATCTTCCTCTCGTAGAGGGAACGAAAAGAAGAAGCCGTTATATCCTAGGAGGCTTATGCCAAGCAGTTCACCTCGCTCGTGGTAGAGACATTTTAGCTTTAAGGACAACAACTTTTGTTGTGTCTCGGCTTTCTATTCTTCTTATTGTTGCCGTTGTTTTCTTGTTTGGTGTCCATATTTATACACATTTCCTAAGACGAACTACGGAAACATTCTATTGCACAAAATGTAGGATAATGCTGTATATATAAGATCGTCAAACGACCCGACCCAGCCTCAATTTTGTGCAAACGCAGGAACCTAATACATCTTAACCGTACTTTTGGTAATAAACCAGCGAGATCTTTTGGAAACCCCTTCCAAATTGCTATGTTCTACTCTATTAATATTAACTTCTTGACGCTTCAATGCATCTGAACCCAACTCTCTTTCTACTCAAAGGCTCAAACCTCTTTATTTGAGACACAGCTAGCAATTCAAGTACCCAAAAAGGACATATTAACCCCATCTCTTAAACCTTACTGCCACCACCATTTTTGACATTCTCTCAAGCTTTCTCCATCAAGCATATTAAGGATTTAGTGGAAGATGCATTCTTTAATTATTAGCTGGGCTCATTTTTTCCTCTCTGTTGTGCTAATTTTACTGTTCATCAGTGCCCATGACCCCTATATTTCACATGTAAGTAAGTTGACTCCGTTCAAGTTTGGACCTTTTTCATTTCTCCTAGATCCCATTAAATTTCTGTATCAATGGGTTTCTTTTTTTTTTCCGCCTTAAATTAATCTCAACTTTTTTTTTTGGTACTTTACTTAATTTCCAGCCCTTTTAAGGGTGAAGTAATTTAGAGTGGAACTCATGCAGGGACATTAGTCTTTAATGTGTTTGCATTTTTGTCTGTATGAGATGATATATTGATACTTACATTTATACACGGTACTCTTTATTTAGGCAAATGGTTTAAGAGTTCCTGTTGAAAATGTCTCACCTGTGGAGGAAATGGTGCCTGCAAAAGACCACGGAATGGAGATGATGGTGATGATGAATGACAGTAGAAGAAAGCTTGGGAGTTTCCAGATTTGTGCATTGTGCACTTGTTGTGGTAGTGGTGCTAAAGGAGGCTACTGTTTGCCTACTGCATGCTGCTATGCTATCAATTGCAACATCCCAAACAGGCCCTTTGGTTTCTGTTCTTTCACTCCCAAGACATGTAATTGCTTTGGATGCCATGTCTGAGGAGTCATTCCTTTATCCCAAATCTATTTACTTCTATTTCTTATGCAATGTCCTTCCGATTGTGTGATTATTTTGGTTTGTTTATATTAATGGAGGAGAAAGTTATGCCCTGCTAAGTTTTTGTGGCTTGATTGTATATTGGTGAATTTACTCCAAAACTCAGGACTAGATCATGTCCATGTCATTTTTATCTTGAAATAGCAGAAACTTAGCTGGATTGAAGCCACTGTGGCTGTATTCTGATTGTCATTCCTACTACCAGGGGCGTTCATAGGGGGGGCATTGGGGGCAGCCGCCCCCAACTCGGAGAAAAAATTTAGGTAGTAGGTAGGTGCAGTTGTATTTTTGATTATCTAAATTTAAGCTATCTGTTTTTTAATCCCAAAACTATCTCATGATATGCGGTGTGTTACTAGGAATTAGGGGAAAAATTTTGATTAGTAGATATTAGATATACACACTTGTATTTTTTAACTAACTAAAAAATATATTGTATAAAAAACAAACTGGTTTTTGAAAATAAAAAACCAATAAATATTACACCTTTTACCTTCATATTTCCATGATTAAAAAAAAACTTTAATTTAATATTTTCTCCATTTTTCCGTCATTACCCCAATCCAATTGACATTTGACATTTTCTTTTCGATCAATTCCTTTCCCCCCAACCCTGCGGCGCTCTGCTCTTCGCTAAAAAAAACGTAGCCGCTCTCTGTCGACGGTTTGAAGCTTCTGCAATCTCCTCTCAAGACTTCAAGTTTAAACCGTCCTATTTCTGCAGCTCTGCTCAATTCCTCCACTGGTTTGCAATTGATTCTTTATTTTTTGAATTCTTTATTTTTGGTCGATTCTTTTCTGTTTTCCACCGGTTTGGATTTGATGCTTTATTTTTGAATTCTTTTTTATGTTCGATTTGAGAAGATGGATATTTTTTGGTGACAGCAATTCCTGAGAAGAGGAATTCTTGTATTGTTTATGCATATCATCAAATAATCAATTCCTTGTAGTTGGTTTCTTCACATGCCCCTGAAATATTTGTAATTTATGGTTTGACCTTTGTTTAATGAAAAGATCTGCTCGTCCTTCATTTCGTAAATAAAAGGTATGTCGAGCGTCAAATTAATAACTTTTGTTGGATATTGTTGCTTGTTAATGTTGCTTATGAATAACTTTTGCCGGATATTGTTGATGGCTGCTTATTATTGTTGCTTTTTGATTAGTGGATGTGTTGGTTTAGATTTTATGTTATAATATTTGCATATATCTATATTGTAAGGGAGTTTTTGCCGGATTTTTGATGGAATGTCTATTGAGTTGAAAAGGTGGACGGTGATCCCATAGTGTGAATTTTGCCTCCCCAAAATGTAGGCGCTGCGTCCGCCCACTGACTACAACAACATTACCCCATTGCCTTAGAGGCTCCCGCATATGGCAGGATATGAGAGTCAGATGTACGCAATCAAATTCATGTGTTAGAAACACTGGATAGTCATTGTCATTAATGATATATTATTGTTCTTATTTTGTTTGTGAGTGATACACTGGTGGGATCATTACTTGAATGTTTGTAGCATAAATAATAAGTATAATTGGAATATCAAGTCAATTCATTTGTACTTATTGGACATCCTAACCACTTATGTTCTTATTGCTGCAATGCTGAATTACAGACTTGTGGGTGTAGTGTTAATGCATATCATATATGCATATGTACGAATATTTTGCCCTAAGATATAGCATGGAGAATGAACCACTTGTTCCATCTTATTTTTCTTTGGTTTCCTTTGTGAAGTAGGGAAAATAGTGGGCATATCTTGCAGAATGTTACAGTAGTTGCTTTCTTTCTCTCCATCTCATTTTGTTAGTTGAACTTGTAAGTACAAGACATCATTTAGCGTATTGTTATATCATCAAAATTATCACTAACTTCCTATGATTAAGGCATTGTGTTTATGATTGTCGAGCAAGATGAATTTCGAAACTAGAGATAATTTAATAGGTTTACTATGAACAAAGTGTAGGGTAAGGCTGTATACATCGTATCTCAAAGCGATCCGTACCTTCCTCGAACCTTGCGCAAATGCGGGAATCTTGTGCATCGGAAACGTCCTTTACTATGAAAATTGAATAATATTTTAAGACCACCTAGAAAGAAAACTGAATCAATAGATGCTTGGTTCATCCTTTGACTAGTGAGAGAATAAATAGTAATTGTTGGTGGTAGGAGACAAGAGGAGCTTTCAAACACCTAAATCCATAAAGGAGCTGGAAAATAGGTTGAGAAACAGTGGCTGTTTGTCCATATGCATACTGCAATTAACCCTAGGTGTTGAGGTGGGTGGCAGTTGGGACAGAGCAGCCACCGTTTTGCTAAAATTGTTTTATTTTATTTTATTCATAACATATGAAAAAGAGGGTGTGAATTCAACATTGTGTTGGAATTAATTTAATAAACCCCTGAATAGGACTGTTTAATCGAATCAATGGACAAAGTAACAAAATGCGGAAAATATACCTTGCTCCATTGCTGTTGTTAATCTGAACACGTACGCTGCAACTGCTCCGTCTGATGAAGAATCTGGCGTGATCCAAGGATTCACGACCTCCCACCAATTGTTGATACACCCCTTGACTGGTTTCAATAATTCACTGCTTTACCCGATGGAGATGCTATGTGAGCTTTATAGAAAACTTGGCACACATTCCCTCTAATATACTGTAAAGGCGCTATATTGTATGCGTCTGTTTTCTTTTTTTTTGATGATCTGAGGAGGTGAAGCATCCTCCTTTAGATAGAGGGGGATGGAAGTATCTGATAGGTTAGGATTTAAATTTAAATTTAAACTTAAACTTAAATTCAAATTTAAATGTGAATTCAAATTTAAATCTGAATTCAAAACCCAACCTTATCTTCCTTTATTAAATATTATCTAATATTTAATAATAATAAATATTATTATTAAATATTATTTAATATTTAATTATTGTGCCAATAATTATCTACTAGCCACACGTGGGTTGTTGCCCCTCGGGGACTAGATGTCGTAACTTTATGGTCGTTGCACTTTGAACCCATCCATCGCGGTCTCTGACCATATGACTGTCTACATATTCGGGGTTTCCATTTAGACCATACTATACATCCACGAACATACCCGATGATCACTTAACGTGTGGATGTTTTACGTAACACTTAATATTATTACGTGACATATGTGACATATAATATTATCATACATAACGTCCACCTTATGATTAATTCGTAAAACTTTATCAACGTGCTGCGCATCACACGTATCTCAAATTAATCCCAAGAATCTCCCACTTGGACTATGTATGTATCTTAAAGATTATATGTCACTCCTTTTGAGCTCATATACCGTATGTCCTTTAGTGTGTATTTCTTTATCCGGTCCATCAGCAAATGTTAGCAAAAGACTTAAGTCGCACGCCGCCACATTGAATTAGTGACTTGTCCCTCTTAAATCATGATGCTAACATTCTACTGAATGACATGGATACTGAACTGGATATGTAGTGTGGAATTAATATGCTAGGTGATCGTACATATTAATTCCAACTTGGCCCTACTTTAGCGAGATCAATAGAATTCAGAATGTATGCCGTAACTGCTTAATGTACATTACTTCTGCAGAAAAACTTTAATATAACCGGAATGTACATTATACTGTATGTCTGAAATAAACAACTTTATTGAGCACAAGAAAAACCTCACAGACTCCCACTAGGATAAAACATCCTCAATTGGACTAAGACCCATACGGCGAACATGCTTGTGAAACACACCCGGTTCCACGGCCTTAGTCAAAGGGTCGGCCACCATAGAGTCTGTACTGATATGCTCAATACTGATCAGACCACTCTGAATTCTTTCTTTAACAGCCAGACACTTCATCTCTATGTATTTCGCTTTAGATGAACTCCGGTTGTTATTTGAATATAGCACCGCAAATTTACTGTCACAGTAAATCCTCATTGGAGATGAGATAGTCTCCAATACCCGCAGCCCTGTGACAAAATTGCGAAGCCATATCGCCTGATTGGATGCGTGGAATGATGCAACGAATTCCGCCTCCATAGTGGAAGACGCCAATAAGGTCTGTTTCACGTTTTTCCACGTGATCGCACCTCCAGCTAAAGTAAACACATAACCCGAGATCGATTTCATGCTATCCTGACATCCAGCGAAATCGGAATCTGTATATCCAGTGATCTCTAACTCATCAGATCTCTGATACGTCAGTACGTGTTGCTTTGTTCCTTGTAAGTATCTCAGCACCCTCTTTGCCGCGGTCCAGTGATCCTTGCCCGGATCAGAGAGGTATCTGCCTAACATTCCTGTAATGAATGCCAAGTCTGGTCGTGTACATACTTGGGCATACATTATACTCCCTACTACCGAAGCATAGGGAGTATTCTTCATCTCTGAACGTTCAAACTCTGTTTGGGGACATTGTTTCAGACTGAATTTATCTCCTCTTGCCACAGGGGTATTAAGTGGTTTACACTTATCCATGCTATACCGCTTCAACACCTTTTCGATGTATGCCTGTTGTGAGAGACCTAAGATACCTTGGGTACGATTCCTCCGTATCTCAAGTCCCAACACATATGAGGCTTCACCAAGGTCTTTCATCTCAAAATATTTTCTCAGAAAGGCTTTGGTGTCGCTCAACATGTTTATATCATTTGTTGCAAGCAGTATGTCATCTACGTACAAGATCATGAATATCAACTTGCTCCCACTGAACTTGTGATACACGCATTCGTCAATTTGGTTTGCCTCAAATCCGTAGGAGACAACCACTTTGGCGAAATTTGAAGTACCACTGTCGAGACGCTTGCTTGAGCCCATAGATGGATTTCTTTAGTCGACAAACCATGCCTTTTGGATCTCCCACCTCGAATTGAGGCGGTTGAACCATGTAAATGGTTTCGTCGAGTTCTCCGTTTAGAAACGCAGTCTTAACATCCATCTGATGTAACTCAAGATCTAAGTGTGCCACTAAAGCCATGATTATCCGGAAGGAATCCTTCGTGGATACTGGAGAGAAGGTTTCCGTATAGTCTATGCCTTCCTTTTGGGTAAACCATTTAGCAACAAGTCGAGCCTTATATCGTTCTACGTTGCCTTTTGAATCCCGTTTGGTTTTAAATATCCATTTGCAACCAACGGGTTTCGAACCTTTAGGCAACGAGACAACATCCCATACCTTGTTGTCGTGCATAGACTTTATCTCTTCTTCCATGGCTTTTATCCAATTTTCTTTATTTCGACATTGTACTGCTTGTTGGACGTTTTTGGGGTCATCGTCCAACATACCAACATCGAATTCGTGTTCTTGGAGATACACCACATAGTCGCTAGGTATGGGGTTTCTCCGTTCACGAGTGGATCTCCTTAGGGGCACTTGTTCTTGGGATACTGTAGGTTCCTGAACTGCATCAGCCGGCAATTCATCGAGTTCTTCAGTAACTTCCTCAGGAACATGAACTTGTTCCCGTGGAGCGTCACTATTGGGATGAGGTACCTCAGGTGCGGGTATCGCTGATCCTACCTTCCCAAAAGATGTTTTGATTCGCATTTCTGTCGCATCTGAGTGTGCCTCATCTAACTCGATGATCTGCTGATGCAAATCATTCCCCCCGGAACCAAAGTATCATCAAAGAACTTTACCGAATTTGTCTCGAAAAACACTTTACTTGTGGGATCGTAGAATTTATACCCTCGTGACCTTTCCGAGTAACCAACGAAATAGCAACTAACTGTTTTGGTGTCCAGCTTTCTTTCATTTGGTCTGTAAGGCTTTGCCTCTGCTGGACATCCCCAAACCCTTATGTGGTTAAGGCTAGGCTTACGCTTAGTCTATAACTCATAAGGGATCCTTATCGTTGCTTTAGTTGGTACTCGGTTGAGGATGTAAGCTGCGGTTTTAAGCGCTTCTCTCCAGAGGAATAATGGTAGTGTAGTTTGACTCATCATACTACGCACCATATCCATAAGTGTACGGTTTCGTCTTTCAGCTACACCATTCATGCTTGGTGACCCAGGCATGGTGTACTGAGGGACGATTCCGTTTTCCTCTAGGTATTTAGCAAATGGTCCTGGACACTGTTCTCCTGATCCATCATATCGACCGTAGTATTCACCCTCACGGTCCGATCTGACGGCTTTAATCCTTTTGTTGAGTTGTAACTCAACTTCAGCTTTAAAGGATTTGAACATGTCTATTGCTTGCGCTTTTTCTTTAATCAAGAATATGTAGCCATATCGCGAATAGTCGTCAATAAAAGTGATAAAATAAGAGTGGCCATTTCGAGTAACCGGATGAAATGGGCCACTAATATCGGTATGAATCAACTCTAATAGACTATTTGCACGATTTGCTTCATATCTTCGGACTTTAGTTTGTTTTCCTTTAGTACAAAATACACACGACTCTAAGTCGGTTAAGTATAAAGGTTTGAGAATTTCTGTTTTGACAAGACGTTCTATTCTGTTTTTGGACACGTGTCCTAAACGTCGATGCCAAAGTGATCCTGAATTCTCATGAGTTAATTTTGCTTTAACGTTTCGTGTTACAACATGCAAGGTTTCCTGATTTGAAGCAACATTTATTGAATAAAGTTTATCAATTTCGGACATTATACCGTAACCAATCAATCTAGAAGCATGATAAAGTTAGAAATTTCCATTTTCAAAATAGCCGTAATATCCACTTTTATCCAATTGATAAAACGAAATAAGATTTCGTTTAAACGATGGTACTACAAAAGTGTCATGCAAATCTAGATAGAAACCGGATGTCAACAGCAATCTGAAATGCCCGATGGCTTCAACCTTTATGCCGCTGTCATTTTCCCGATAGACGTATCTTTCATCGTCTCTCGGTTTTCTATGGCTTAGGCAACCTTGCATAGTCACAAATAGGTGAGTCGTGGCTCCCGTATCGACCCACCATGTGGCTATATCCGAAACAAAATTAACTTCAGAACAAACTAAGAATGTACCTTTTTCTTGAGACAAGATATATAACCGGTACAATTCTTCCTTAAATGTCCTTCCTTATTGCAAAAGAAACAAGTCATGCCTTTGGGTGTGTCAGTAGTAGGCACCCCCTTTTCCTTTTGACTTGCCTTTTACACAGTAACCATTTCTGCAGCTTTGCGTTTCTTACCACCGAACTTGGTGGCGACAGCATTCATAACTTTATGCACCCTTATGCCGTCGTTTCCACGGTACTGTTTCGAGCAAAGTTTCTTTAAGAGATTGCCTGCTTCGGCTTTCTCATTCTTTACATTTCTTTGCTCGAGATCGGCTAAAAATTCTTTAGCCGTCGTGGACTCAGATACGTGTCCCCTGAAGCATTCGGGGATAGTCTTTTGCATGATCATAAGACACATGCGATTTGATCGTAGCCAGCGTGCCATGTGAGATTTTTCCTTACTGGTACTTTCATCTGTTAGTGTTATAACCCGGAAGAAAAAGTAAGAATAAAATGAAAAAATAAATATTTAAAAAAAAGAAAGAAACTCCTCAAATACCCCCCACCCTTAATTTCTACCTTATCCAACTAGTCAATGGGGGATGAACTTTTCTCCCCTCTTAAACATAAAAGGCCAATTGGCCAAACCAAATTAAAAAAAAGGAAGTGCCGTGAAGTGCAGAGAAGAGAAGAGGGAAGGAGAGGAAAAGAGAAAGAAGGAATAAGGAAAAAGAAGGTAGAGAAGGAAGCCTACACCACCCCTACCACCACAATACCACCATTAGCTTTAGACTACAACTATGAGGTAGGTGTCCCCTCTCTTTTTAAGTCAATTTCATATATCTATTTGTTTGCTATTTGTTTTACTTATTGTTTATTTTACTTGTTGTGATTTAAATTGATATTTCATATTCTTGTTTGTTTCATTTACGTGCTTGGATGAATGAATCTAATTGCCTTAACTTCAAGATCAAATATATGAATTTTATCACATCCAGTTTAGTTCCATTAAACTTAAAACATGGGTTTGTTCTAGATTAATTGTAACATGGATTCCGCATGATTTGATAAAGTGTAAATTATACATCATTTTTTTAGTTGATTTCTTAAAATATCAACAAAATGATAACGTAAATATCCACCCATGCATGTATATACTCACTGCCTTAAAAATTCTATAGACATGAATGTATGGTTCTCAGGAATACCAACAGAATATAAATTTAAGATATATATGTACAGTTCGAATTAATTGGGGTTATGAATACATTTGGTTCGTTTTGTAAACTTGGTAGATTTAAGAATCTATGTTCCATAGTAGGTTATAGAAATGAAAGTTGTACATTGTTCCTGGTCAAAAAGAAAAAAAAACAAAATACAAGTACACACTGGATCCATCGTAAATTTGGTAACAATATGCAAACTGTTTAAAATATAGTTATATATATTGTGTCATTACTACACCTATGTGTAAAAGACATGTTTCGGTTGTTAACAAAAAGAGTAATATTAAAATATATTTGTGCATATTGAAATGTACATGAACATAAATATATAAAACATAATTGAGGATAGTTTAAGAAACCAAATTGGGTAGTTTTCACCAAATAACTTTATAAAGAGAAGTAACTAAATAAAAGATAATTATTATGTTAAGGATAATAAGAAGAAATACAAAATGAGAAGGAAGAAAAGAGGAAAAGGAAAGAATGTGTTAAGTGGGTTTGGAAATAATTATTGATATATGATCTGTGGGAGTATGCATACACGTACATGTACGTGTATGGGCGCGGACATATATATGAGTATGGATGCACCGGATTGCGCATAATTATGCATTTGCATTTCATGTCACGTGCATTGTCCCTCGGGACGTGTTGCCCTATGAGACTGTGGCCCTACGAGGCGGGTTGCCCTATGAGGCGTGTGGCCCTACGAGGCTTGTTGCCCTACGAGGCGTGTGGCCCTACGAGGCGTGTTGCCCTATGAGGCATGTGGCCCTACGAGGCATGTGGCCCGACGGGGCGTGTGGCCTGACGAGGCGTGTGGTAGGATTACCTCGAGGTTCATGCATTGCATGGTAGAAAGACAGGCATTTGTATGTGGAGATGTCGTTGCGTATGACACAAGCATGCATCATGACATCACATAATTGTTGTGTTGTGCTTTTATTTGTTTACTTAGTTATGCATGTCTATACATATGCTACATGCTATTTGTTGCCATATATGAAATTGTTCGGAAGGAGGTGGGAACCTACTGGGTGATATTTCTATATCACTCACCCCTTTATTTTTTTTCCAGGTGAGCAAGGGTACGACTACATATACATAGAAGACGTAGCTGAGTTCGGACAGTGGGGTAGTTAGAGTAAGAAAATGTCTACTTTGGCAGTTTATTTCTTTATGTGAAATGTAATAACGAACTTAGACATGGTACTTACTGATGTTGGGATTGAAACGTTGGAATAAAATGAATGTTTATTTTATTTATTTTGTTTCAGCTGCGAAATTTTCTACGTCACTGCTGACGTGTAAGAGAATTGAACGACGCTTTGTAGTTCTCGTAGTAGACTACGGCGGGTGCACCGTTTCCGATACTAGGGTACGGGTCGGAAATGCAGGATTAACTAGATCACTTAAACATAAGCTCTGATCTTTTCCTTAAAGAGACGAGTTTACCTCTAATGAACAAAGTAGACTTAATAGATGATCTTAGAGTTAAGTCATGATTGGGTTAAGGGGTGTGAGAGCGTTAGTTCGTTTTTCTTTATTTGTTTACCATTTTGCCCCTAAACTTTTGCATGCACCCTATACGTGATTAGAAATTCCTACACTACCCCTCAACTTAGCCTGAATCAAATATAAATAAATAATTTTGGCTGTTCTCAATATCATAAAATGCTGATAAGTCGTGAACAAGCCAATATTAACCACCCGAATCAGGGGTTATTCCCTAAATACTTACGGGTGCCATGGTCACCATGACCAAAATCCTAGCACAACAGCAGCAGCTACTGAATTAGCAGACATCCCGATCACTTGGACTTAATTTCAGGATGAGTTCAAGAGGTACTACGTATTGACAGTGCGATCTTCTGAGCATGGCTCTAGATCCACGGCAGAAACGTAGATTTATGCCATGATCTTAGAAATTAAGTTATGGTGTTGCTCCTAAGTAACAATCTTATACATAAGTGATGATTTGAACATAAGCGATGATCCTGAACATAAGTCACAATCTTAGATATAAGTGACAATTTTGATTAAGAGTTGATCTAAACATTAGACGATGATATGAACATAAGTATTGATTTAGCCATAAGTGTCGATTATATACTATTTATGATTTAGGAATAGGACGTGATCATAGACGTAAGAAATTATGATACTAAGCGCGATCCTAGTAATAAGTTATGACCTCAGATTTAAGGATACGATCGGTTAAGGGACACGTATACCTAGGGTATACCGTGACTTTACTTGCCTTATTTAAATTTTGATCATAACCTCTGCACATACCCTATGCCGTGATCCTAGTGACTTTAGTTGAATACTACATAATTAAATTGTACCGGTTACAGTGTTAATCAAAATACCTTACTGCGGATGTTTGTTGATATATTAATGGAATAGGCGATTATTCAGGCTGCCTGACCAAAGCAGCAGCAGGAGACCAATACCATCGGGGTACTTGAAGTGGGTCATGCCTCTACTTTGGCAGTAGTGTCTAAGTTGAGACCATAGCTACTATGAAATGAATTATAATAGTATGATGAATATTAAGAGATGAGTTATAGAGAAATGATAGAAACTAAGTAACGATTCATAAGCATTATAATCAGTAGCGTTTAGAAAGAGAATCATATGAAGGAATTTATAGTCTATGATTAAGATGTTGAAATTTATGGTTATTAAGTAGGACGATGGTATTAGTTTTACTAAAGATATTGATCGGTAGCAAAGAGCGCGAATGGGCTATAACGATGTACATGGGAATAATGAATATGTACAACCTTTCATTAAGTGTTGATTTATAGAACGTCGAGTTATTTGACTTGAATTTAATAGGCTGGCATTCAAATAGAGCGGACATGGACAAGTAGTGGTTGTTTTCATATAGTGGTTCAAATAACCAAGTAACGAGGTACAGTGGATCAGTTTGGCGCGCAGAAGCATGGTGAATTAGAATTTCCTAGGTCAATTAATAGTTATTGTTCCATATCAGAGTTGTGGTACATAGGTGAATTTTTCACTAACATTATTTCAAATAGTTAAACGTTTTTGTATAAGCACGTACACCAAGGCATATTTTTATACTCCAAAGGTATTTCAAAAATTTTTGCTACTAAACATTTCAACTAGTTTCTATTGTTAGTATATTACTTTACAAGACTATATTCCTCTCCAAATTTGTATATCAACATAATGAAATTTCAACTTATTTTTTTTAAACGTCAATGTTTTTAAAGAACCATATGTTTACATATTTCTTATATTTCTCAAATTTTCGTTTAGACATATTGATTTTGCTAAAATAAATTTATTTGTCAACCATCGAGATTACAAGTATTGTATCAATTAATGCTTTTCAATAGATTCATCTGCTTACGATGAATGTATTTAATTTCGTGAAGCGGAAATAGTTTCAAAATATATATAGTTTTTTTTTAAAAAAACGAGAAGTACCTTAATCATATTATTTTGTGAAACTTTATAGTTGTTGAGTTTTCAAATTGTTTCCTTTTGCGAAACAAAACATAGTTTTCAGGATTTGTGTTTCTTTATGAAAAGGAAGAAACCGTACTAAAATCATTTTGTTAAAAACGAAATCAACTTTGCGATTGTTGTATTTCAACTGTTTTAAAGCAATTTCATCAAAATACTTTTGCGAAGTAAGTTGTACCATTATTTTACGAATGGTCATTTGAGATACTGCTTTGCGAAAACAAACATATGATGTCGTGGGTCTTGTGTCTGGAAAAATTAGAATGTATATTATTTCAAACAGTTAGAGCTATAGTTTCGTAAACTACTTTAAAGCGAAGGAAATATGTCCATGCACATACTTCGTATACTAGGTTTTGATGATATATCTGAGAAAAGTAAAGACATGAACATAGAACTAACTCGTAAGTACACAGGAATTGATTTTGAGACTTGATTCTATACCTATAAGGTATAAGGAGTAATAAATCAGAGGACTTGATGAATATTTTGGACATGTGCTTATTTTGGACATGTAACTAGGAGATGAATCATATATGACGAGTTAAGAATTTGGAATTGTAGACTACAATAAGTTGACTGATACACGTCAATTGGTATAAATGGAGGTTTATAAGTTGTCATTATAGTGAATTAAGTTAAAGATTGTAGTACATCTAAGAAGGGATTTTAGAGAGCTGCTGATGGCCGCAGATACAAGTATGTTATACACTGGCGAGTGGATTATAGAACCCCGGTATGAAGACAATACCCTTAAGTTGATTAAATAATGAGAGGTAGATTAGGTTATGATCCTAAATAAGCGAAGAGAAATGGATTAGAAAATTATTTGTATGTATACAAGGAATGATTCCGGAGATTTAGTCCTATGTCGATAAAGTGTAACGTGAACATGTCAACATTTGCAATGGATGTATAGTTTGATCCTAATGTAGGTCGATGAATCAAGTAGAACAATACTAAGTCATTGATACACCATACGCAAGTTTCGAGGACGAAACTTATTGTAAGGGGGTAGACTGTTATAACCCGGAAGAAAAAGTAATAATAAAATGAAAAATTAAATATTTAAAAAAAAAGAAAGAAACTCCTCAAATACCCCCCACCCTTAATTTCTACCTTATCCAACTAGTCAATGGGGGATGAACTTTTCTCCCCTCTTAAACATAAAAGGCCAATTGGCGAAACCAAATTAAAAAAAAGGAAGTGCCGTGAAGTGCAGAGAAGAGAAGAGGGAAGGAGAGGAAAAGAGAAAGAAGGAATAAGGAAAAAGAAGGTAGAGAAGGAAGCCTACACCACCCCTACCACCACAACACCACCATTAGCTTTAGACTACAACTATGAGGTAGGTGTCCCCTCTCTTTTTAAGTCAATTTCATATATCTATTTGTTTGCTATTTGTTTTACTTATTGTTTATTTTACTTGTTGTGATTTAAATTGATATTTCATATTCTTGTTTGTTTCATTTACGTGCTTGGACGAATTAATCTAATTGCCTTAACTTCAAGATCAAATATATGAATTTTATCACATCCAGTTTAGTTCCATTAAACTTAAAACATGGGTTTGTTCTAGATTAATTGTAACATGGATTCCGCATGATTTGATAAAGTGTAAATTATACATCATTTTTTTAGTTGATTTCTTAAAATATCAACAAAATGATAACGTAAATATCCACCCATGCATGTATATACTCACTGCCTTAAAAATTCTATAGACATGAATGTATGGTTCTCAGGAATACCAACAGAAAATAAATTTAAGATATATATGTACAGTTCGAATTAATTGGGGTTATGAATACATTTGGTTCGTTTTGTAAACTTGGTAGATTTAAGAATCTATGTTCCATAGTAGGTTATAGAAATGAAAGTTGTACATTGTTCCTGGTCAAAAAGAAAAAAAAAACAAAATACAAGTACACACTGGATCCATCGTAAATTTGGTAACAATATGCAAACTGTTTAAAATATAGTTATATATATTGTGTCATTACTACACCTATGTGTAAAAGACATGTTTCGGTTGTTAACAAAAAGAGTAATATTAAAATATATTTGTGCATATTGAAATGTACATGAACATAAATATATAAAACATAATTGAGGATAGTTTAAGAAACCAAATTGGGTAGTTTTCACCAACTAACTTTATAAAGAGAAGTAACTAAATAAAAGATAATTATTATGTTAAGGATAATAAGAAGAAATACAAAATGAGAAGGAAGAAAAGAGGAAAAGGAAAGAATGTGTTAAGTGGGTTTGGAAATAATTATTGATATATGATCTGTGGGAGTATGCATACACGTACATGTACGTGTATGGGCGCAGACATATATATGAGTATGGATGCACCGGATTGCGCATAATTATGCATTTGCATTTCATGGCACGTGCATTGTCCCTCGGGACGTGTTGCCTTATGAGGCTGTGGCCCTACGAGGCGGGTTGCCCTATGAGGCGTGTGGCCCTACGAGGCTTGTTGCCCTACGAGGCGTGTGGCCCTACGAGGCGTGTTGCCCTATGAGGCGTGTGGCCCTACGAGGCATGTGGCCCGACGGGGCGTGTGGCCTGACGAGGCGTGTGGTAGGATTACCTCGAGGTTCATGCATTGCATGGTAGAAAGACAGGCATTTGTATGTGGAGATGTCGTTGCGTGTGACACAAGCATGCATCATGACATCGCATAATTGTTGTGTTGTGCTTTTATTTGTTTACTTAGTTATGCATGTCTATACATGTGCTACGTGCTATGTGTTGCCATATATGAAATTGTTCGGAAGGAGGTGGGAACCTACTGGGTGATATTTCTATATCACTCACCCCTTTATTTTTTCCCCAGGTGAGCAGGGGTACGACTACATATACATAGAAGACGTAGCTGAGTTCGGACAGTGGGGTAGTTAGAGCAAGAAAATGTCTACTTTGGCAGTTTATTTCTTTATGTGAAATGTAATAACGAACTTAGACATGGTACTTACTGATGTTGGGATTGAAACGTTGGAATAAAATGAATGTTTATTTTATTTATTTTGTTTCCGCTGTGAAATTTTCTACGTCACTGCTGACGTGTAAGAGAATTGAACGACGCTTTGTAGTTCTCGTAGTAGACTACGGCGGGTGCACCGTTTCCGATACTAGGATACGGGAGCGGGGCGCTACAGTTAGCACAGCTGGACGGTCTATCTGTAACGCAGTGTCTAGATCAGAAATCCCCAGAAAGATCTCAAATTGACCTTTCTATTGCTTATAGTTTGAACCGTTCATTGTAGGAATATCCTTAATGTTAGACATTATTGCTGAAAAGCAAACAAGAAACGGACTTAAATACACAACACGTGTAATCTTTAAACTGCATACAAGCCAAATATCAAAATAGAACCCCGATTCCATCTACCAATTGTCTTTCAATATTAGGGCTCTTTGGAGTCATCCCAATATCTTCCAACAATTGGGTGTAATGGTCAATATGACGGCTCTCCAAGCACGGGTTAACCACCTTCCTTTGGGCCGGTGAGTTAACCTATGCATTTAAAGCTTCGCCACCGGCCCTATTTGGGTCCACTACCATGCTCATATGTGTTTTCGACAATCACACCTTCCTTTGGGCCGGTCAATGATTGCCTCCAACACATACATGTCCTTCACGATCATAACAAATATAGTGGCGATGATATGATTGCCGCACTTTAAGGGGATCATATTAAAGCCCTACATTTGCTAAGTCGCGTAACTTTATGGTTCTACATGGTCCGCAGTTTACTGACTGACTCTTTTGCACATACCGTGCATACTTGACACCAACATCCGTTTTGTTTTACTTAAACCAATTTGAACTAGCTTGATTCCCTTTACGTCTCAAATAAGAACCACCTTGAACCAAGCTCGATTCTCCTTACAGTTTAAGAAAGCAATATCTTTATCAATCAATATAACAAGTGATATAACCTTATGATGGGTCACATTGAGTGCGAAGTGAACCGATTCAGTAATACCCACTTGCCATAAGGGTGTATTACCATTCCACATAATTTCCAGGCCACCGGTGGAGTCACAATGGTCTCGCTTAAGTACCAGCTTTCTTAGACAAAACTATGTGTACGGTGTTTTTATCACAACTCAATGAGTCATCTATCACGAGTATAAACCGCATTGATTGATAAGTGTTGGTTAATTCAGTCAACCTAACCCATCGAATTAACTTGGTTGAACTCGGTCAAACCAGGTCAAGCAAGATTCGGATCCTTATTGGGTTAAGTTTCTTAACTTTATTTTATTTATTTATTAACATGCATAAACATAAGGAATAAATAAATAAATAAACAAATAATTGCATGCATATAAACAAAATAATGCAATAACCGGAAATTAACATAACACCTTATTATCATTATTTTGGATTTATTTAAAATAATAATAATAATAATAACAACAAGAATTTATTATTATTAATACTATTTTTCTTAATAAAATTTAAATAATAACAATAATAATCAAATTATTATCATTATTATTTACTTTATTTTCTTTTAAAAGAACTTTAAAATAATAATAATAATTATTTATTATTACTACTATTTTCCTTTAATAATAATAATAACAATAATAATTAAATTATCATCATTATTATTATTTTATTTAAAAGGAGACTTTAAAATAATAATAATAACAGCAGTTTGTTATTATTACTATTTTCCTTAAAATGAACTTTAAATAATAATAATAGAAATTATTATTATTTACTTAATCCAAAATAATAACAATATACACATAAATTAAAAAAAACTGAAATTAAAAGGAAAGGGAAAAGGAGCCGCGGGTCGGGTCGGTTGGAACCCGCTCGGCCCATTCTGAATTTCCAGATTTTTCTTTTTTTAATACTGTAGTGGGCCGAAACCCTTCTTGAAACAGGGTTGGACGCGGATCAGAAAGCCCAACCCGCCAGAAATCCTGCCAGCGCTAGAGGCCCAAAAATTTTCCAAAATTTTCGCTGGCAAGGCTTGAACTGTTAACCTTCCATAGCATGAAGGCCACTGCTACCACCGGAGCAGCAGCTCCTTTGGCTTTGAAGGAGGAGCAGTTAATTTACATTACTTTATACATAAACTCCAGAATTATACCAATTATTTACCCAGAATATAGAAACAAAACATAAATATACAATTATTTCAATTACGAATATAGAAACAAAACATAAATATAGAAACAAAGGAAACAAAAAGCATATCTTTATCATACTAGGAAATTCATTTAGGGTCCTAGGTAAAATTTTACACATATTAAATCTGGCTATAAATCTTATTATAATTCTCAGTACGCAGTCTCGCCCTTAACACGCCTTTATTCATTCGGCTAAAACGGGCTCCCGCAATTTCGAGAGATTATAATAGGCTCAGCCTGACTTAATAGTAATCTTACCCAATAAGAACAAATTTCCTCAGTATGCTAAAGACTTTTTTTTACCGATCAATCATCCATCACAAAGCTGACAAATCCAGACATCCCGGAAGGGATTAAGGGTATAAATCCCCTGGCACACTTATGATGTTCATGATCGTTATACCTTACCATATCAAATAAATTAGATATAAAGCATAGTTCAACACAGAGATGCTTAGCCTTCCATTAGGCTAAGGAAATTGAGAATAAGATAAAAGTAAGAAGAAAGAAAGATTACCTCAAAATGAAAAACTGAAAGACTGCAAGCTACAAGCTACATCCGAACAAACTTGAAGATTTTTATTACGAAAGTGTTTACAATAGAGAGGGATTTTTCCAAAGCTTGCCCTCTCCAATGAGGAATGACCTTCTTTTATAAGCAGCCTCCCTGATTTGAAACTCTAGTCTAAACTCAATTACAAATGAAATTCAAATGAAATTTACATAAATTCACATGAAATGCAAATTTACAATAATGACCAGTATAATGCCAAAAACCCAAGGAATCTTCCTTTTGCATAAGTCTTCATGGTGGACCAATATGTCTGCCATGTTGTCTCTTCAATTCAGATCTAGCCGATTCTCTGTTAATTTGTTGATGAATATTATCGATCATTCTCTGAACTTGTTCTTCATCCAGATCATCTAAATCTTGAGATTCTCCAGCTAATATGTCCTTTCCAGTCATAGATATATCTGAACTAGAATCATTCATTTCATCTTTTTGAAGATTTCTTATAAGATCTTTTTTAATTTCTTCAAAATATGAAGATATCACTTCTTCTTTTGATAAGACTCCTTTAACCATCTTCATTTTTTGCATTATTTGCTGAAAAGGGCTCGTATGATCTCTGTGCTCCTCCATTTGAACATTATATTTAATCAAAACTTCTTGGATATGATCAAGTGTTTGTTGTCCTTCCACAACTCCTTCTTCATTCTTCTGAGTCATCTTCTTCCAAAATTTGGTATAAAAGATTCTTTTTAATGCTGGAATATTCTGTGGAGTATAACCCACTTTGACTTCCCATTTCTAAATCCATGGAATTCCAAATTCCATAAAGAAATGCAAAGTATTCATGCCTGTTATTAGGCCTTTATTGTTCTGAGCTTCTATAAGAGCTGGCGAAACTTCAATCCATTGAGCATATAAACTCTTATATGGTTCTGGTAAAATATTAATTGATGGACCATATGATGCCCATCATTGATATAACCAATTTGGAATTTCTTGTTTATAAACTTCAGTAGCATTCCCTGTTGTAAAATGGGTAATTTCACAGGATTCCGTGACTTTGAATATAGACTCATAATAATTTCTGTTTTTATAAGAAGTTGCAGTGTATGACACTGTATCCAAATACCTCTGTAATATAATCCAGGGCTGATCTTTCCATTTAAGATCTTTTTGTTCCAAAAGTAATATACTTTCAGTATATGAGCTTTGATCATAAAATTCATCAATTTCTTCAGTTACCATTGTAACATAGGAAGGTCTATTATCCTCCTTTTTCTGAGAAGCTTTATAAGCTAAAAATTCTTTGTATAACTTTTCATCATCTTTTGAGTATTACTCGAAGATGAAGATGCAATATTTGCAGAAACCAATCTTTGTTGACCAATTTGGCCAAGTAGTTCACCACCTCTTCTTCCTCTATTAGAGTAGGTTCCTCGTCCTCTCCTATTAGAGGGACTTCCTCTGCCCCATTGGGACATTCCTGCAAAAATATCATTCATTAATATATTCTCTAGTAAGGAAATCAATAAGACTATTATCTGATCCTTTTTTGTATTGAATTTCAACGTCAAATGGCGCCATATGAGCTTGCCATCTTGCAAACATCTGCTTAGATACATCATGCTTGAAATCTTTATTAAACATATATTTTGCAGCTTGACAATCAGTTCTTATAATAAACTTCTGATTATATAAATCATCTTGAAATTTAAGAACACATTTGACAATAGCAAGAATTTCTTTTGCTATATTAGCATAATTCTTTTGACTATTAGTCCACTTTCCTGAATGAAACCTAATCAAATATTCTTGATTATTTATTGGTGAAACTTGTTTTAGTATACCTCCATATCCTATATCTGAGGCATCTGTTTCTATAATTTTTTCCCAATTTGGGTTTGCTAACATCAGACAAGGCAAATAAATTACCTTTTGTTTAATTACCTGGACCGCTTTAGTATGATCTTCAGTCCATGGTTTAACATTTTTCTTCAACCTGTCATATAATATTGCAGTGTCTTCTGCCAAATTTTTATAATAAGGAGAAATATAATTTAAACTTCCTAAAAATCTCTGTAATTGAGTTTTATCTAGAATAGTATCTGGAAATTTAGAAGCAAATTCAATACTTCTATTAATTGGAATAATTTTCTCTTTTTCTATATCATGACCTAAAAATCTGTTTTTTGTTTGGAATAGTAACATTTTTGGTCTAGAAATGACTAAACTATTTTGAATAATTATTTTCTTAAAAATATTCAAGTGTTTAAAATGTGTTTCAATATTTTTTGAAAATACAAGTATATCATCTATATATACAATAATAAAATCACTATATGGAATGAAGATATCATTCATAATATTCTGGAATTCAGAAGGTGCATTTTTTAATCCAAAAGGCACTACATTCCATTCATAATGTCCTATTGGTACTGTAAATGCAGTTTTGTATCTATCAGATTCATTTATTTGAATATGCCAATATCCTGATTTTAAATCGAATTTAGAAAATATTAATGCCTCATTTAACCTATCCAATAAATCTTTTTTATTATGTATAGGATACCTAATCTATTTTAATACCTTATTCAAAGGCTTATAATTTATTACTAATCTAGGAACTCCATGTTCCTGTTCAGAATGTTTATTAACATAAAATGCAGTACATGACCATGGAGATTTAGATGGTTTAATCAATTTCTTTTTTATTAAAGAAGATATTTCTTTTTTACATAATTCTAAGTATTCAGAATTCATTTGACAAGGTCTAGTCTTTGTCGAAATTCTTCTTTCATCAAAATCCTCTTCATATGGAAGAGACACTATATGTTTCTTTCTATCCCAGAAAGCATTAGGATGGTCATTACATATTTTTAATGAAAACTCATTCTGTATTATTTTAATTTTTTCCTGTAATTTAGGATTTTGTAATTTTTCTTCTATAGTTAATATTGTAATTTCTTGTTTTAAAAAATTAATTTGATTTTCTTTTGCTTTTACAGATTCTGTAAAATTATTTATAAACCTAGTTAAAGGTTCTGTTATGAATTGGAAAGTAATTTCTTTTCCTTTGAAATTTCCTATAAAACCTTTTTTATCAATATTTTTGATAGGAAATAATTTTTGTAAGAATGGTGTACCAAGTATCACCTGGTTAGTAATATTCTTTACTAATAAAAAACTAACAAGAATACATACATGATCTTTACAAATGTAAGCCTGTGGAAGCTTATAATTTATTTGTAATTTCTGCCCATTCGCAGAGCTTAATGAGTGAGTAGTTTTTTGAAAATACCTAGTAGGTATCAATCCTTCTTGAATACAATTCAGATCTGCACCACTATCAATTAGTGCTACTAATTCTTTGCAAAATTTATCATCAATTAATAAATTAATCTTCACATACCATTTTTGTGAAGTAACAATTTCTAATATAGATAAATATTTCTGATCATTTAATTCTTCTAAAATATTTTCAGAAGGTACTGAGAGAATCTCTTTATTTTTTCTAATTTATAGACTCTCTCCTCTAATGTTATATTATTATGCTTTATTTCCTTAATTTCTTGTTTAAGATTATTAATCTCAATGATTAATTCTGAAATACTAACAGATTTTTCATTTTTAAATCTTTGAGCCATTTGTCTTTTAACTTCTGCTAACGTATAAGGTTCTGTATTTTGAGTTATTCTTGTTGTAGAAGACTCAGCTTCTCCTTTATTACTGATATAAGATATGATTCTTTGTTTAATTTCAGAATCATCGATTAATTTTAACAAATCTAAAATATCATTTGTTAAAAAATTTAATTCTAAATCCTGAAATTGTGAAATAATTTGGTATAATTGATCTTCTTCTATATCAGAAGATTTTTCACAACATATTTCTCCTCTTTTACAAGGATCGCATTCTTCTTCTGAAGAATATATACTATCATTTTCAATTCCCATGACTTCTTCTGGATATTCAGAAGATTGATCTGACTCTATTTCAGAATCTGCATTTAATAATATATTTGATAGAATATCTTTTAATTTATTATCTTCTAGATTATTAATCTTTTTCTTTACCCATCATGTTTTTGCCTTATGACCCGGGCATCCACATTTCCTACATATTATGTAAGGTTTAAAAGACTTAGTATCTTTACCATAGGTTTTCTTGGCGTTATCAACCTTTTGAGTAAATCTTTTCCTTTTTCTATCTTCTCTTTTCATTTTTCTTTTTTGAAATTTATGAGAAGATCTAATTTCCTTATTTTTTTATCATTTTTCTCTAAATTATCTTCCATGCCAAATTGAGCACATAATTGACCTAATTGTCTTTTTTCATTTAGAGAATGTCTTTTAATTTGTTGATTTAACTTTATTTCATTACATAAGGCTAAACCTTCTTGTATACAAGTTCCTATTAACTTGCCATAAGTATAATTTTCATAATTTATACTTACTTCCCCTTTACGGAGATTCTTACGAACTCTTTCCGCAAATAAGGAAGGTAAACCATCAACAAATTTTGATTTCGAATGAGTACTATTAGACTCTGAGAGTTCCATTACTCTACTTAAAAACGTATCTTCATACCACCTAAATGAGGTAAGTGTTCTACATCTGAGATTCTGTAATAATGTTCTGATATTTTCAGAATTATCAGACCATCTTCCTGTAAAATGTTCTATTATGTTGAGTATTAAAGTATAAACTATATTCTCAGTTTGTACTCCATCTTCTATTATTACATTACTTAATATTTCTACTCTATTTTGGGCTGTCAGATAATTATCCCACCAACCTTTCAATCGGCCTGTGAATCCAGATATGAGCATATTTGCTACACCTTTGTCAGTATTACCATTATTCTTACAAATAGTGATATACATTAACATTCTGTGGACCACATTATAAATCTGTCGTTTTGTATATCCATCTATATTGCATTCATAGATAGATTTTCCATGATATGAATTATTAAATATATACTCTTGTTCCTCTATTAATACATCTTGAGGAGTAACACAAGCCCCTCTTCGAAATCAATCTGTTAGAATTAAACGGCGTTTTCGGTGCATTAAGATCCTGCGTTTGCGCAGAGTTTGGAAAAGAGCTGAATTACTTCGCGATCTGATAAACGCAGCCTTATCCTACACTTTGTGCAAATGACAGTTTCTACCCACCAAAACCTAAAGGCAAGAGAATAATTTCTTCTCCATTAAATCTGAAGACTTTTTACATTCGTCTATCAATTTCAATTCTCTGTTTGCTCTAAAGAGGAATTGGCCTCATAACATGATTGTTACTATGTTGAAACCTATTTTTAGTTCTAGTTTATATTTTGTCAAAAATGCCTATTCATATTTCATAGTTGACAAGATAAATAATTATTTTACTAGTTTGCATTCGTTATTTGTGCATATTTTAAGACTAAATGTTATTTATTAATCAAGGCAATTCGGAACCACAAACACTAACATCCATTTAATTTTTTTTTTTAAAATCTATGCAAATTTAACATGACTAAACAATTTGAACTTGTGGCGCCCCGCACCCCGGCCCCACCGAAGTCGGTGCACCCGCCGTACTTTACTAAGGAGAGTACTAGGCGTCATCCATACACGTCGTGATCCATGATAGGATTGCATGGATTTTCGTGCTTGCGTGCAAACAAGTAAGCGAAACCGTGGCAGAATTTAAAACTTCAAATTAAAAGCATCACCAGAACCAGTTTAAGTTTACAACCCACACCAAATGTAGTAGAAAGTGACAAAAGCCAATTGTTTTCCAACTCCATTACACAACTCAGTCATCTCCTTAAAGCTGGCAAGTTCGGTCTTCTAATCCTGGCCATCCTTCAGTGCACTCACGGGTAGGGAACCCTAGGTTCGTCATCAATCAACTCTACTTTGTCTCCTGCCACCTCTCGAGAGAAAAATAGGATGAGTGACAATGTCACCAGCAAGTATACTATAATAATCATGGGTTAAATGGAAAGTGCGAACAAGAACCGAACCCCAAAATTTTTGGTTTAGAAGCATACCTGTCCTCCGACCAATATTCGATAGGGATCATCACTTAATGCGACAAGATCATACTTAATTAAAATCACCACTCAAAGTAAAACATTAAGAGACTGTGACTCTTATTGATGAGTAACACAATAAGAATCATTACTTAGGGTCTACAAAATCATCACAACTTAAATCTCATATATCGCTACATGAATGTAATATGCATGCATACGTACGTGTGATGCATCGAGATAAAATGAAATATGATCTTTCATGCTTTCTTTAAAATCATCATCATCATAAAACAATAGAGTGTTCAGATCTATCTTCCCGGATCTGAGGCGGTAACTTCTACCCTTCGAATCTATTATTCCTGGATTTGGAACGGTAACATCATCATACTTGCCGGGTCTATTCTTTTCCAGGCCCGAACGGTCATCATCATCATTCTCATCATTAGACCTATTATTTTCCGGGCCTGCACGGTCATACTGTCAGATCCCTTAACCCGGATCTGGGCGGGTTCATACTGGCCAAGTTCATACTCACACACGGTACCGGTGGGGAATCATAAAATCATCCTTTGAAAATGCTTTTCATCTTTCTTTCTCATAAAAAAGACATGCTGTAAATCATGTACGTGATGATGATGCAATGCATGACATGTAATATGCAAATCGCGGCATAATGCATGACGTAAACGAATAGACACGTTTCGTGGCCATGCTGGAAATTTCCAGCTTAGTAGCGTCTACTTCTTCGTAAGTATTTCCTACTAAAATGCACGTTTTAGACCCATTGGTTCACATGTCCTTCCCCGTAAATGTCATAAGTGAATGCCATGCATGCATTGTGGAGTTACGATGTCGATAAGGGACTCGTTTGCTCTTTTTCATAAAACGGTGTAATCCTTAATTCTGAAATGACCATATTTTACTATAAAATTTATTGTGACTAATCCTTTAATCTTTTTCTGGGAATTCAAACTCTCCATCTTAATAAACTCATTGGGCTAGCATCCTGTCAAAATTTAGCCCAATTACAATTCCCTAAGGCCCTTTTACAGATCATGCAACTTGTTACACAAATTCTGTTCATCCAGCATATTTCAGTTTGACCCGTTTTACTAGAAAATTAATTAAAAATATACCACAACTTATTTTGACAAAATTCCAACTGCCACCGTTTCTTTATTCATGAGGTTAGTATAATGCCGCAAATTAGTAGATTTGCACACCTCTGATGCCCATTTTTAGACTCCCAAACACGTTACTTACATTCTGCCCAGTACAACTTTTTCCAGCAGGACCAATCTCAGTAGGAAATTCATTAAAAATAAACCGTGGCTCTTTTTAAGGTGATTCCAACTCTCACATCTAACATACTCAAAAACTAGTAGCATACCAAAAATCAATGGGTTTGAGGGTTCTTAAGGCCCCTTTTCTGGTCCCTAAATGTCCTTAGCTTACCTTTTGTTACCAACAATTAGCCACTATTTTGGGGATGAACACACTCACCCTTCTACTTTGTCTCCTGCCACCTCTGGAGAGAAAAATAGGGTGAGTGACAATGTCACCAGCAAGTATACTATAATAATCATGGGTTAAATGGAAAGTGCGAACAAGAACCGAACCCCAAAATTTTTGGTTTAGAAGCATACATGTCCTCCGACCAATATTCGATAGGGATCATCACTTAATGCGACAAGATCATACTTAATTAAAATCACCACTCAAAGTAAAACATTAAAAGACTGTGACTCTTATTGATGAGTAACACAATAAGAATCATTACTTAGGGTCCACAAAGCATCACAACTTAAATATCATATATCGCTACATGAATGTAATATGCATGCATACGTACGTGTGATGCATCGAGATAAAATGAAATATGATCTTTCATGCTTTCTTTAAAATCATCATCATCGTAAAACAATAGAGTGTTCAGATCTATCTTCCCGGATCTGAGGCGGTAACTTCTACCCTTCGAATCTATTATTCCCGGATTCGGAACAGTAACGTCATCATACTTGCCGGGTCTATTCTTTTCTGGGCCCGCACGGTCATCATCATCATTCTCATCATTAGGCCTATTATTTTCCGGGCCTGCACGGTCATACTGTCAGATCGCTTAACCCGGATCTGGGCGGGTTCATACTGGCCAAGTTCATACTCACACACGGTACTGGTGGGGAATCATAAAATCATCCTTTGAAAATGCTTTTCATCTTTCTTTCTCATAAAAAGACATGCTGTAAATCATGTACGTGATGATGATGCAATGCATGACATGTAATATGCAAATCGCAGCATAATGCATGACGTAAACGAATAGACACGTTTCGTGGCCATGCTTGAAATTTCCAGCTTAGTAGAGTCTACTTCTTCTTAAGTATTTCCTACTAAAATGCACGTTTTAGACCCATTGGTTCACATGTCCTTCTCCGTAAATGTCATAAGTGAATGACATCCATGCATTGTGGAGTTACGATGTCGATAAGGGACTCGTTTGCTCTTTTTCATAAAACGGTGTAATCCTGAATTCTGAAATGACCATATTTTACTATAAAATTTATTGTGACCAATTCTTTAATCTTTTTCTGGGAATTCCAACTCTCCATCTTAATAAACTCATTGGGCTAGCATCCTGTCAAAATTTAGCCCAATTACAATTCCCTAAGGCCCTTTTCCAGATCATGCAACTTGTTACACAAATTCTGTTCATCCAGCATATTTCAGTTTGACCCGTTTTACTAGAAAATTAATTAAAAATATACAACTTATTTTGACAAAATTCAAACTGCCACCCTTTTTTATTCATGAGGTTAGTATCATGCCGAAAATTAGTGGATTTGCACAACTCTAAGGCCCATTTTTAGACTCCCAAACACGTTACTTACATTCTGCCCAGTACAACTTTTTCCAGCAGGACCAATCTCAGTAGGAAATTCATTAAAAATAAACCGTGGCTCTTTTTAAGGTGATTCTAACTCTCACATCTAACATACTCATAAAACTAGTAGCATACCATAAATCAATGGGTTTGAGGGTTCTTAAGGCCCCTTTTCTGGTCTCACATTACAGTCCAAATTCCAGTCTAGCTCCAGAAATGTTTCTAATGATCATACATTCTTCCTAAATGTCCTTAGCTTACATTTTGTTACCAACAATTAGCCACTATTTTGGGGATGAACACACGCACCCTTCACCAACAGCCACATTCTTCGGTGCATGCGAGAAAATGATATAACCAAGAGCATATTCAAGTTAACACGCAACAAGATCAAAGTTTGTCTCCATTTCATTACTAAGTTGACATTTTTCATGTAAAGCCACTCATGTCTCCCTTGGCCCTTCCACCGTGAGCCTTTCTTCATGAAAGAAAGAATCTTTAACACATCCAACCTAGATCAGCACATAAATATGCATATAATCCCCAAAGAACACATCTTTGGAACAAAATCTCACTCCTACATACCCAAAATGACTTAGGCCGAAAGCTGTGGGCATTCAACTTGTTATTTACAACTATGATTAGATCTTAAGTATATCTAGCCATTCATGCACACACATTCACATGTAAACCATAAAGAGTATAGTGTACTTGCCTTTTGCTTACTCTTCTTGGAGAGATGTTGGAAAAGTTGAATTCTTGCCTTCTCTATGCATGCATTCCACGGTGGTGAGGAGGAAAAAGGAGTAAGGTTAGTCTACACCTTTAACCAAAATATATACTTAAAAGCTAGGGGACTTACCAAAAGGCTTGAGTGGTATCCAAGCTTCTCTAGCTTAGAATCCTTAAAAGCTTGAGACTTGAGCCTAGTGACCATTGGAGGTCACGGTTATGAACAAGAGAGATAACACCATGAGTTTCATCTCAAGAAAAATGTAAGTATCTTCTCAAAAGCCTAAGAACACTTACCTAATGTCTTTTAGTCTTGGAGGAACCCAATTCTTCTTGGTTGCTCCCTTGGCCGTGTGGTTGGGAGAGAAAGGAAAGGAAGGAGTTCTTTTGCTCATGAAGTACTTTGGGGTGTTTGAAAAATCTAGAGAGTGCTCAAGTGTGTTTTGGGAGGGAAAATTCTTCTTCTTTTGGCTAGGTTAGCCGTTGGGCAAAAGGGGTGGGTGAGGGTTTAACCTCAATTAAATTCCTAACCCTGGGTTACTTTATGCAAATCATGGTTTCTTTTGACTAACCTTAGTTACATAGGTTAATGGTTCAAAAATTTCTAGCAAGACAACCTCCTTAATTAGCCTCCTTTCCCCCCTCTTAACCAGCCGGCGGTTGGGGTCTTTAATGACCCCAACTAAGCCTTTGTAATTTCCTTTTCCATCTTTTCTTTTTCCTTACAACATAATAAATAATACATATTTATTCTATTGGTTTATTCTTAAATAGGGATTTAAGAAATAGCCTTTCTTGGCTATTGGCCGAAACCACCTGTGGCGCCCCGCACCCCGGCCCCGCCGAAGTCGGTGCATCCACCGTACTTCACTAAGGAGAGTACTAGGCGTCATCCATACACGTCGTGATCCATGATAGGAATGCATGGATTTTCGTGCTTACGTGCAAACAAGTAAGCGAAACCGTGACAGAATTTAAAACTTCAAATTAAAAGCATCACCACAACCAGTTTAAGTTTACAACCCATACCAAATGTAGTAGAAAGTGACAAAAGCCAATTATTTTCCAACTCCATTACATAACTCAGTCATCTCCTTAAAGCTGGCAAGTTCGGTCTTCTAATCCTGGCCATCCTTCAGTGCACTCACGGGTAGGGAACCCTAGGTTCGTCATCAATCCACTCTACTTTGTCTCCTGCCACCTCTGGAGAGAAAAATAGGGTGAGTGACAATGTCACCAGTAAGTATACTATAATAATCATGGGTTAAATGGAAAGTGCGAACAAGAACCGAACCCCAAAATTTTTGGTTTAGAAGCATACCTGTCCTCCGACCAATATTCGATAGGGATCATCACTTAATGCGACAAGATCATACTTAATTAAAATCACCACTCAAAGTAAAACATTAAGAGACTGTGACTCTTATTGATGAGTAACACAATAAGAATCATTACTTAGGGTCTACAAAATCATCACAACTTAAATCTCATATATCGCTACATGAATGTAATATGCATGCATATGTACGTGTGATGCATCGAGATAAAATGAAATATGATCTTTCATGCTTTCTTTAAAATCATCATCATCGTAAAACAATAGAGTGTTCAGATCTATCTTCCGGGATCTGAGGCGGTAACTTCTCCCCTTCGAATCTATTATTCCCGGATTCGGAACGGTAACGTCATCATACTTGCCGGGTCTATTCTTTTCTGGGCCCGCACGGTCATCATCATCATTCTCATCATTAGGCCTATTATTTTCCGGGCCTGCACGGTCATACTGTCAGATCGCTTAACCCGGATCTGGGCGGGTTCATACTGGCCAAGTTCATACTCACACACGATACCGGTGGGGAATCATAAAATCATCCTTTGAAAATGCTTTTCATCTTTCTTTCTCATAAAAAAGACATGCTGTAAATCATGTACGTGATGATGATGCAATGCATGACATGTAATATGCAAATCGCGGCATAATGCATGACGTAAACGAATAGACACGTTTCGTGGCCATGCTGGAAATTTCCAGCTTACTAGCGTCTACATCTTCTTAAGTATTTACTACTAAAATGCACGTTTTAGACCCATTGGTTCATATGTCCTTCTCCGTAAATGTCATAAGTGAATGCCATGCATGCATTGTGGAGTTACGATGTCGATAAGGGACTCGTTTGCTCTTTTTCATAAAACAGTGTAATCCTGAATTCTGAAATGACCATATTTTACTATAAAATTTATTGTGACCAATCCTTTAATCTTTTTCTGGGAATTCCAACTCTCCATCTTAATAAACTCATTGGGCTAGCATCCTGTCAAAATTTAGCCCAATTACAATTCCTTAAGGCCCTTTTCCAGATCATGCAACTTGTTACACAAATTCTGTTCATCCAGCATATTTCAGTTTGACCCGTTTTACTAGAAAATTAATTAAAACTAAACCACAACTTATTTTGACAAAATTCCAACTGCCACCCTTTCTTTATTCATGAGGTTAGTATCATGCCGAAAATTAGTGGATTTGCACACCTCTAAGGCCCATTTTTAGACTCCCAAATACGTTACTTACATTCTGCCCAGTACAACTTTTTCCAGCAGGACCAATCTCAGTAGGAAATTCATTAAAAATAAACCGTGGCTCTTTTTAAGGTGATTCCAACTCTCACATCTAACATACTCATAAAACTAGTAGCATACCAAAAATCAATGGGTTTGAGGGTTCTTAAGGCCCCTTTTCTGGTCTCACGTTACAGTCCAAATTCCAGTCTAGCTCCAGAAATTTTTCTAATGATCATACATTCTTCCTAAATGTCCTTAGCTTACATTTTGTTACCAACAATTGGCCACTATTTTGGGGATGAACACACGCACCCTTCACCAACAGCCACATTCTTCGTGCATGCGAGAAAATGATATAACCAAGAGCATATTCAACTTAACACGCAACAAGATCAAAGTTTGTCTCCATTTCATTACTAAGTTGACATTTTTCATGTAAAACCACTCATGTCTCCCTTGGCCCTTCCACCGTGAGCCTTTCTTCATGAAAGAAAGAATCTCACTCCTACATACCCAAAATGACTTAGGCCGAAAGCTGTGGGTATTCAACTTGTTATTTACAACTATGATTAGATCTTAAGTATATCTAGCCATTCATGCACACACTTTCACATCTAAACCATAAAGAGTATAGTGTACTTGCCTTTTGCTTACTCTTCTTGGAGAGATGTTGGAAAAGTTGAATTCTTGCCTTCTCTATGCATGCATTCCACGGTGGTGAGGAGGAAAAAGGAGTAAGGTTAGTCTACACCTTTAACCAAAATATATCCTTAAAAGCTAGGGGACTTACCAAAAGGCTTGAGTGGTATCCAAGCTTCTCTAGCTTAGAATCCTTAAAAGCTTGAGACTTGAGCCTAGTGACCATTGGAGGTCACGGTTATGAACAAGAGAGATAACACCATGAGTTTCATCTCAAGAAAAATGTAAGTATCTTCTCAAAAGCCTAAGAACACTTACCTAATGTCTTTTAGTCTTGGAGGAACCCAATTCTTCTTGGTTGCTCCCTTGGCCGTGTGGTTGGGAGAGAAAGGAAAGGAAGGAGTTCTTTTGCTCATGAAGTACTTTGGGGTGTTTGAAAAATCTAGAGAGTGCTCAAGTGTGTTTTGGGAGGGAAAATTCTTCTTCTTTTGGCTAGGTTAGCCGTTGGGCAAAAGGGGTGGGTGAGGGTTTAACCTCAATTAAATTCCTAACCCTGGGTTAATTTATGAAAATCATGGTTTCTTTTGACTAACCTTAGTTACTTAGGTTAATGGTTCACCAATTTCTAGCAAGACAACCTCCTTAATTTGCCTCCTTTTCCCCCCTTTTAACCAGCCGGCGGTTGGGGTCTTTAATGACCCCAGCTAAGCCTTCGTAATTTCCTTTGCCATTACAACAAAATAAATAATACATATTTATAGGGATTTAAGAAATAGCCTTTCTTGGCTATTGGCCGAAACTTACAAAGCCATGGGGAAATTGGATCCCTTTCTTGTAATGCACATAGTACTCTTCATGATATACTTATAATGATCATTGACTTAATCAATTTCAAACGCAAGCGTATATTGTCACATGTTCACTAACTCAACCTTAGGTACAAGAAGGATTCTCTTATTGGGTTACAACATTCTCCCCCCTTATTATAAGTTTCATCCTCGAAACTTGAAAGTGCTAATAAAAAAGGTGAGGGTACAAATTCTTCATGTTCTCTTCTAGTTCCCAGGTAGCCTCATCCACAGAATGGTTCTTCCATTGCACCTTAACCATTGGTATAGTTCGTTTTCTTAGCGCCTTTTCCTTACGATCGACTATCTTTTCTGGTTCTTCCTCATAGGTCGTGTCGGCTTCCAGCTTCAAAGGTTGATCTTTGATGATATGACTAGGATCGTGTACATATCGTCGCAGTTGAGAGACATGAAACACGTCATGTATTTGAGATAGGGTGGGCGGTAGAGCGAGTCGATAGGTCACTTTTCCAATTCTTTCAAGAACCTCATATGGCCCAATAAATCTTGGGCTCAACTTCCCTTTAATACCAAATCTTTTAACTCCCTTTGTTGGCGACACTTTTAGAAACACTTTTTCCCCATCTTGAAATTCTAACGGTCGCCGCTTCTCATCTGCCCAGACCTTGCTTCTATCTTGGGCCGCTTGTAACTTTTGCTTTATAACTTTTATTTTCTCTCGAGCCTGCTCTACTAGGTCGGGTCCAGTGAGAATCTTGTCTCCTATTTCATCCCAGTAAAGAGGAGATCGGCATCTCCTTCCATAGAGTGCTTCGTACGGGGTCATTCCTATAAATCGATGGTAGCTGTTGTTATATGAAAATTCTACTAGTTTGAGACTCCGATCCCAGCTTTTCCCAAAATCAAGTGTGCAAGATCGCAACATGTCTTCTAGTGTCTGAATAGTTCTTTCTGATTGACCATCCGTTTGGGGATGAAATGCCGAGCTCATGTGAATCTCAGTGCCCATCGTTTTCTGAAAAGCTGTCCAGAATTGTGATGTGAAACGAGGGTCGCGATCACACACGATACTTAGGGGTACTCCATGAAGACACGCAATTTGATCCACGTACATCGTAGCCAACTTTTCCATTGGAGCCTTGATTGTCATAGCCATGAAATGGGCGGACTTGGTTAGACGATCAACAACCACCCAAATGGCATCATAACCGTTTTTCGTTCTAGGTAGTTCAGTAAAAAAATCCATAGAAATGTGGTCCCACTTCCATTCAGGAACTTCGAGAGGCTGCAGCAACCCTGCGGGTTTCTGGTGTTCTGCTTTCACCTTCTGGCACACGAGGCATTTTTCCACAAATTCTGCAATTTGTCTTTTCATGCTGTGCCACCAGAATCTTCGTTTCAAATCTTGGTACATTTTATTGGTTCCAGGGTGGATGGATAATCGTGAGGTATGTGCCTCCTTAAGAACTTCGTTCAAAATGTCTTCGTTATTGGGTACGCACAATCTTTCTTGAAACCACAAACTGTTGTCGTCGCGAACCTTAAATTCTCCAATGGGTTTCGTCTGTACTCGGTCCTTTATCTTCCTTAGGGTTTCATCCTTTTCTTGCTCCTCTTTAATTCTGTCTATTAGTGAAGGAATTATCATCAACTTTGCGAGCATGCCCTCAATTGATTCGACTTCTAGATCAAATTCTTCCATGTCACGCTGCAAAGGTGGTTGGCGTGGATGGCTTGTCTTTCTACTTAATGCGTCTGCCACCTTATTGGCTTTTCCCGGGTGATACTGAATTGATAGGTCATAGTCCTTTGTTAATTCTAGCCATCTTTGTTGTCGCATGTTCAGCTCTTTTTGGGTGAATAGGTATTTGAGGCTTTTGTGGTCCGTGAAGATTTTGCACTTTTCGCCGTATAGATAGTGCCTCCATATTTTTAGTGCGAAGACCACAGCTGCCAACTCAAGGTCATGCACAGGATAGTTTTGTTCAAATGGTTTCAACTGTCGGGATGCGTATGCAATTACTCGATCTTTTTGCATTAGTACACATCCTAACCCGTTCTTAGAGGCATCACTATACACAACAAAGTTTTCTCCGGGAATGGGTTGTGCTAAGACTGGGGCGGAGGTCAGTTTCTTCTTCAATTCAGTAAAGCTATTCTCACAGTCTGAGGTCCATTCGAACTTTGTTTTCTTCTGGGTTAATCGGGTCATGGGCATAGCAATGCGAGAGAATCCTTCTACGAACTTCCGATAGTAACCAGCAAGACCGAGAAAACTTCGTACCTCTGTAACATTTGTCGGTCTGGGCCACTCCGTAATTGCTTCAATTTTCTTGGTTGTCTTCTTTTCGCTATTGTTCGACCGATAAATTAGGGCACGGCCCAGTGACATGCCCCAACTAATGACATATCATAAAAATTGAATAATAATGTATATACGCATATGTTCTTTCGATATAAATTCTGTTACTAGTTGTGACGTTCATGTACTGAATAAAGTCGACACTGTGTGCTGCAGATGGTGCGACCCAGAGGGAGACCGTCCAGAGCTAGGCCCGAGGTGCAAGAGCCTATCCCACCTCCACCCGCTCAGGCCCCTCCACCTCCACCGCCTCAAGGCCAAAACCCACCGCTAGTTCAGAACGTCCCTCCACCGCAGGGACCTTTTCCACCTATGATGCCAGACATCCACGCTTTTCAGAACTTCTGCCAAACAGTTACCCAGATTGGGCAAGTAATGCTACAGCAGAATAATCCTCAACCTCACGAACCGATTAGAGATGCTCAGTATTACTTTGAAAAGTTGAAAAGAGCCAATGTTCCGCCGTTCGAAGGGAAGTCAGATTCTGATGTTGCTGAGAAATGGCTCGATGAGGTAGAAAATTGTTTTGAACTAATTAGAGCCTCGGAAGAAGTGAAGACTCAAGCAGTTAGGCCCTTTCTGTTAGGAGAGGCCAACCAATGGTGGAAGGCCAAATTACAAGCTTTACCAAGACCAATTCCCTGGGAAAGGTTCCTCCAGGAATTTAACAAGTTCTACATACCACCTTCAGTCAAACTACAGAAAAGACATGAGTTCGAATCTCTGATACAAGAGTCTGGAATGACGGTTGCCGACTACGCCAACAAATCTATAGCTCTGGGAAGATTCCAGCCATCCACTATGAACGATGAAGAAACCAAAATGTTGAAATTCGAGAGAGGACTGAACCCTAGAATCCGAACCTGGCTGGTTAATGCCAACCCAGCAAACTTTGGAGCCCTTCTAGATGCCTGTTATAGAATTGAAAGGGATATCATCCGTCAGGACGAGTTTAGCCAAAAGAGAGGTAGAGAGATGTCTGGAAGCAGAGGACCCCGTAAGTCCGCCGAACAAAATACAAGGGGGCCAGGGCGTCAAGGAAAGAACCGATTTCAACGCCGCTCCCAGAAAAACCAATCACAGAATCAGGGACAACAATCTGCCATTCCAAAATGCTCTCATTGTGGTAAGTTCCATGTAGGAGAATGTTATATCCAGACTGGGAAATGATTCGGATGCAGCCAGACTGGGCACATCCAAAAGGACTGTCAAAACAAAGGGACCACCTGCTTTGGATGCGGGAAAACATGACATATGGCCAGAGAGTGTCCGGAGAAGGGGGCCCAGCAACAACAACAGCCATCAAAACCTCAGCGCCAGCATACTAACGTACGAGTCCACGCTATGACAGACGCAGCTGCTGAGGAAGCCGACAATGTGGTAACAGGTATTTTCTGGAAACCGTACTACTTTTCTTTTACAACATCGTTGCCTTATGGTTGCTTAGGAAGAATTATATGATTCAGGAGTTATACTAGTATGTTCAATACCTGCCAACGTACTATTTGACAATGGCACCAGCCACTCTTTCATATCCAAGAGATTCGCAAAGAATATTGAGAAAGGCCCAACCCATAGTGATGCACCTTATAGAATCCAAGCAGCTGGGGAGCAGGTGCTTGTAGCTCACCATGTGTTCAAAAATTGTGAACTTGAGTTTAATAACCATCGGTTTGACGCCAATTTGATTTCTATACCCATGACGGACTTTGATGTAATTCTTAGAATGGATTGGCTCTCCAAGAACTATGCCAACATCGATTGTAGTGAAAAACAAGTTACCTTCAAGGACCCCACACAAAAAGACATAACCTTTCAAGGGGGACCAAAGTTACGAAAGAATCCTAAGAACATTTATGTAAATGCAATTCGCGCCAGTAAAGATTTAAAGAAAGGACATCAAGGATATCTCGTCTATGCCATAAACACTGATCAACCACCCACAGACTTAACCCAAGTTCCAGTAGTCCGAGAATATTCGGAAGTTTTTCAAGAAGGATTGTCAGGCCTTCCCCCGGAGCGGAAAATATCTTTTGAGATCAACCTGATTCCAGGAGCTGAGCCAATATCGAAGGATCCCTATAGAATGGCCCCCGCAGAACTAAAAGAGCTAAAGGAGCAGCTACGTGAGTTATTAGAAAGGAAACTGATACGCCCAAGTGTTTCACCTTGGGGAGCTCCGGTACTGTTCGTCAAAAAGAAGGACGGAAGTATGCGATTATGTATTGACTATAGAGAGCTCAACAAGATCACTATAAAGAATAAGTACCCCTTGCCAAGGATCGACGACTTGTTCGATCAGCTTCGGGGGGCCAGAATTTTCAGCAAGATTGATCTTCGCTCAGGATACTTCCAATTGAAGATCAAGGCTGAAGACGTCCACAAAACTGCATTCCGAACCCGTTACGGACATTACGAATTCTTAGTAATGTCGTTCGGACTGACTAACGCCCCTGCCGCATTCATGGATCTAATGAATCGAGTTTTTCAAGATCAATTAGATAAATTCGTCGTAGTCTTCATCGACGACATCTTGATATATTCACCAGATGAAGAGACCCATGCAGCCCATCTAAGGATTGCTCTGGACATTCTACGAAGGGAACAACTATATGCGAAGTTTAATAAGTGCGAATTTTGGCTACGAAGTGTAGCCTTTCTAGGGCATGTGATATCCGAGGAAGGTATATTAGTAGATCCCAAGAAAATCGAAGCAATTACGGAGTGGCCCAGACCGACAAATGTTACAGAGGTACGAAGTTTTCTCGGTCTTGCTGGTTACTATCGGAAGTTCGTAGAAGGATTCTCTCAAATTGCTATGCCCATGACCCGATTAACCCAGAAAATAAACAAAGTTCGAATGGACCTCAGACTGTGAGAATAGCTTTACTGAATTGAAGAAGAAACTGACCTCCGCCCCAGTCTTAGCACAGCCCATTCCCGGAGAAAACTTTGTTGTGTATAGTGATGCCTCTAAGAACGGGTTAGGATGTGTACTAATGCAAAAAGATCGAGTAATTTCATACGCATCCCGACAGTTGAAACCATTTGAACAAAACTATCCTGTGCATGACCTTGAGGGTGCAGTTGTGGTCTTCGCACTAAAAATATGGAGGCACTATCTATACGGCGAAAAGTGCGAAATCTTCACGGACCACAAAAGCCTCAAATACCTATTCACCCAAAAAGAGCTGAACATGCGACAACGAAGATGGCTAGAATTAATAAAGGACTATGACCTATCAATTCAGTATCACCCAGGAAAAGCCAATAAGGTGGCAGACGCATTAAGTAGAAAGACAAGCCATCCACGACAACCACCTTTGCAGCGTGACATGGAAGAATTTGATCTAGAAGAAGTCGAATCAATTGAGGGCATGCTCGCAAATTTGATGATAATTCCTTCACTAATAGACAGAATTAAAGAGGAGCAAGAAAAGGATGAAACCCTAAGGAAGATAAAGGACCGAGTACAGACGAAACCCATTGGAGAATTTAAGGTTCGGGACGACAACAGTCTGTGGTTTCAAGAAAGATTGTGTGTACCCAATAACGAAGACATTTTGAACGAAGTTCTTAAGGAGGCACATACCTCGTGATTTTCCATCCACCCTGGAACCAATAAAATGTACCAAGATTTGAAACGACGATTCTGGTGGCGCGGCATGAAAAGACAGATTGCAGAATTTGTGGAAAAATGCCTCGTGTGCCAGAAGGTGAAAGCCGAACACCAGAAACCCGTAGGGTTGCTGCAGCCTCTCGAAGTTCCCGAATGGAAGTGGGACCACATTTCTATGGATTTTGTTACTGACCTGCCTAGAACGAAAAACGGTTATGATGCCATTTGGGTGGTTGTTGATCGTCTAACCAAGTCTGCCCATTTCATGGCTATGACAATCAAGGCTCCAATGGAAAAGTTGGCTACGATGTACGTGGATCAAATTGTGAGTCTTCATGGAGTACCCCTAAGTATCGTGTGTGATCGCGACCCTCGTTTCACATCACGATTCTGGACAGCTTTTCAGAAAACGATGGGCACTGAGATTCACATGAGCTCGGCATTTCATCCCCAAACGGATGGTCAATCAGAAAGAACTATTCAGACACTAGAAGACATGTTGCGATCTTGCACACTTGATTTTGGGAAAAGCTGGGATCGGAGTCTCAAACTAGTAGAATTTTCATATAACAACAGCTACCATCGATTTATAGGAATGACCCCGTACGAAGCACTCTATGGAAGGAGATGCCGATCTCCTCTTTACTGGGATGAAATAGGAGACAAGATTCTCACTGGACCCGACCTAGTAGAGCAGGCTCGAGAGAAAATAAAAGTTATAAAGCAAAAGTTACAAGCGGCCCAAGATAGAAGCAAGTTCTGGGCAGATGAGAAGCGGCGACCGTTAAAATTTCAAGATGGGGAAAAAGTGTTTCTAAAAGTGTCGCCAACAAAGGGAGTTAAAACATTTGGTATTAAAGGGAAGTTGAGCCCAAGATTTATTGGGCCATATGAGGTTCTTGAAAGAATTGGGAAAGTGGCCTATCGACTCGCTCTACCGCCCACCCTATCTCAAATACATGACGTGTTTCATGTCTCTCAACTACGACGATATGTACACGATCCTAGTCATATCATCAAAGATCAACCTTTGAAGCTGGAAGCCGACACGACCTATGAGGAAGAACCAGAAAAGATAGTCGATCGTAAGGAAAAGGCGCTAAGGAAACGAGCTATACCAATGGTTAAGGTGCAATGGAATAACCATTCTGTGGATGAGGCTACCTGGGAACTAGAAGAGAACATGAAGAATTTGTACCCTCACCTTTTTGATTAGCACTTTCAAGTTTTGAGGACAAAACTTATAATAAGGGGGGAAGAATGTTGTAACCCAATAAGAGAATCCTTCTTGTACCTAAGGTTGAGTTAGTGAACATGTGACAATATACGCTTGCGTTTGAAATTGATTAAGTCAATGATCATTATAAGTATATCATGAAGAGTACTATGTGCATTACAAGAAAGGGATCCAATTTCCCCATGACTTTGTATGTTTCGGCCAATAGCCAAGAAAGGCTATTTCTTAAATCCCTATTTAAGAATAAACCAATAGAATAAATATGTATTATTTATTTTGTTGTAAGGAAAAAGAAAAGATGGCAAAGGAAATTACAAAGGCTTAGTTGGGGTCATTAAAGACCCCAACCGCCGGCTGGTTAAGAGAGGGGGGGGGGAAAGAGGCTAATTAAGGAGGTTGTCTTGCTAGAAATTGGTGAACCATTAACCTAAGTAACTAAGGTTAGTCAAAAGAAACCATGATTTGCATAAAGTAACCCAGGGTTAGGAATTTAATTGAGGTTAAACCCTCACCCACCCCTTTTGCCCAACGGCTAACCTAGCCAAAAGAAGAAGAATTTTCCCTCCCAAAACACACTTGAGCACTCTCTAGATTTTTCAAACACCCCAAAGTACTTCAAGAGCAAAAGACTCCTTCCTTTCCTTTCTCTCCCAACCACACGGCCAAGGGAGCAACCAAGAAGAATTGGGTTCCTCCAAGACTAAAAGACATTAGGTAAGTGTTCTTAGCCTTTTGAGAAGATACTTACATTTTTCTTGAGATGAAACTCATGGTGTTATCTCTCTTGTTCATAACCGTGACCTCCAATGGTCACTAGGCTCAAGTCTCAAGCTTTTAAGGATTCTAAGCTAGAGAAGCTTGGATACCACTCAAGCCTTTTGGTAAGTCCCCTAGCTTTTAAGGATATATTTTGGTTAAAGGTGTAGACTAACCTTACTCCTTTTTCCTCCTCACCACCGTGGAATGCATGCATAGAGAAGGCAAGAATTCAACTTTTCCAACATCTCTCCAAGAAGAGTAAGCAAAAGGCAAGTACACTATACTCTTTATGGTTTAGATGTGAAAGTGTGTGCATGAATGGCTAGATATACTTAAGATCTAATCATAGTTGTAAATAACAAGTTGAATGCCCACAACTTTCGGCCTAAGTCATTTTGGGTATGTAGGAGTGAGATTTTGTTCCAAAGATGTGTTCTTTGGGGATTATATGCATATTTATGTGCAAATCTAGGTTGGATGTGTTAAAGATTCTTTCTTTCATGAAGAAAGGCTCACGGTGGAAGGGCCAAGGGAGACATGAGTGGTTTTACATGAAAAATGTCAACTTAGTAATGAAATGGAGACAAACTTTGATCTTGTTGCGTGTTAAGTTGAATATGCTCTTGGTTATATCATTTTCTCGCATGCACGAAGAATGTGGCTGTTGGTGAAGGGTGCGTGTGTTCATCCCCAAAATAGTGGCCAATTTTTGGTAACAAAATGTAAGCTAAGGACATTTAGGAAGAATGTATGATCAATAGAAAAATTTCTGGAGCTAGACTGGAATTTGGACTGTAATGTGAGACCAGAAAAAGGGCCTTAAGAACCTCAAACCCATTGATTTTTGGTATGCTACTATTTTTATGAGTATGTTAGATTTGAGAGTTGGAATCACCTTAAAAAGAGCCACGGTTTATTTTTAATGAATTTCCTACTGAGATTGGTCCTGCTGGAAAAAGTTGTACTGGGCAGAATGTAAGTAACGTGTTTGGGAGTCTAAAAATGGGCCATAGATGTGTGCAAATCAACTAATTTTCGGCATGATACTAACCTCATGAATAAAGAAAGGGTGGCAGTTGGAATTTTGTCAAAATAAGTTGTGGTTTATTTTTAATTAATTTTCTAGTAAAACGGGTTCAACTGAAATATGCTGGATGAACACAATTTGTGTAACAAGTTGCATGATCTGGAAAAGGGCCTTAGGGAATTGTAATTGGGCTAAATTTTGACAGGATGCTAGCCCAATGAGTTTATTAAGATGGAGAGTTGGAATTCCCAGAAAAAGATTAAAGGATTGGTCACAATAAATTTTATAGTAAAATATGGTCATTTCAGAATTTAGGATTACACCGTTTTATGAAAAAGAGCAAACGAGTCCCTTATCGACATCGTAACTCTACAATGCATGCATGACATTCACTTATGACATTTACGGAGAAGGACATGTGAACCAATGGGTCTAAAACGTGCATTTTAGTAGGAAATACTTAAGAAGAAGTAGACGCTACTAAGCTGGAAATTTCCAGCATGGCCGCGAAACGTGTCTATTCGTTTACGTCATGCATTATGCCGCGATTTGCATATTACATGTCATGCATTGCATCATCATCACGTACATGATTTACAACATGTCTTTTTTATGAGAAAGAAAGATGAAAAGCATTTTCAAAGGATGATTTTATGATTCCCCACCGGTACCGTGTGTGAGTATGAACTTGGCCAGTATGAACCCGCCCAGATCCGGGTTAAGCGATCTGACAGTATGACCGTGCAGGCCCGGAAAATAATAGGCCTAATGATGAGAATGAAGATGATGACCGTGCGGGCCCGGAAAAGAATAGACCCGGCAAGTATGATGACGTTACCGTTCTGAATCCGGGAATAATAGATTCAAAGGGGAGAAGTTACCGCCTCAGATCCGGGAAGATAGATCTGAACACTCTATTGTTTTACGATGATGATGATTTTAAAGAAAGCATGAAAGATCATATTTCATTTTATCTCGATGCATCACACGTACGTATGCATGCATATTACATTCATGTAGCGATATATGAGATTTAAGTTGTGATGATTTTGTAGACCCTAAGTAATGATTCTTATTGTGTTACTCATCAATAAGAGTCACAGTCTCTTAATGTTTTACTTTGAGTGGTGATTTTAATTAAGTATGATCTTGTTGCATTAAGTGATGATCCCTATCGAATATTGGTCGGAGGACAGGTATGCTTCTAAACCAAAAAATTTTGGGGTTCGGTTTGTAGAGATAAGGGGGTTTGAGTGATTTCAAAATAAGTGACTTAAATGCATGATATATATAAACGTGTACATGTATGCATGATACTTTGCCATTACTTGCCTTATCTAGCTTATATATTATGTTGTCGTACTAACGAGCCATGAAGCGTTAAAGCTTACATCATATGGCAAACATTTGTTGTGTTTATACTATTTTCAGGTGAAACCATTAACGAACTAAACTAGTTCATTAAGTGAAGTACTTAGTTTAATAAACTAAGTAGTTCATTAAAGGAAGCCACATTTGGAAAAGGCACAAAGGCAACAAGGCTAAGGAAGGAAAGTTTTCTCCTCCTCTCCTCTTTAATGATACACGACTATATACATATATACTACATATATTTTCAGATTTTTTTTGAAAAAGGCACATACACATGTATTCCAACTTACTACCGACACGTTATATATTTTACGTACATACGTTAACGTCACACCACTATACTTAACTCATATTTATGAGTATATTCAGGTGTTATATCATATGATATAAGATATGGTGATGACAAATTAAATACGACACGATAAAAGGTTCTAAACCGAAAATTGTCGTATCGGGCGAATACCGAAACTTCGCCAACGTGTCACGTACTTGCCATAAATAAATGGCCAGACCCTATACTTCAAAAATGGATGAAATTTTCGTGCACATGACATAAAATTCAGCCAAAAATACTTTCCATGTTGGCACACACAAATCACCCCACATTAAGACCAAAATGTGAAGATTCCAAGTTTAATTTTGTCACATGTTAATGGTACCACTTTAGACCAGCCAAGTGCTGAGATTTAAAGTATATATTATATATATTATGTATAACATAATATATATAGCATGTGCAAAAGTTGGAATTTAAATTAGAGAAAAATCGGGTAATCGATAAAATATCGAAAATTCGGTTTTCTACGCACACAACACATGGAACGTTTTTTGATACATCATGTGACACGTATCTAGACACTTTTTACATATGATATACATCTTAAAGTGTTCTAGAAAATTAAATTAAGGGCTGATTGGAATATAACATGTGTGTATTATTAAATGTGCATTATTTTACAATGTTAGCAAAAATAAATTTCAGCACATACACATACTCTATGAAACGCCACCTACAGCTGAGATGGAGCTTATTTGGAGCCTTGTTGGCATAATGATTGGTCAAGGATCAATCATACAATGTTGGTGAATTAAAGAGAGAAGCTACAAATGGTAAGAATTCAAAGTTTGCCTCTCTTATATCACATGCTGAAAATTTCAGCATGGTAACCTTGGGTGGCCGAATTTTAGCACATTAAAATGATAAATTTCATCATCTTTTATTGTGTGATTAATTGGGAGAAGAAATGGAAATGATTTGAGTATTATTTAAATTAATAAAGTGTGATATTTTATATATCACACATGCTGAAAAATTCTCAGCATGTGTGAGACATGTGTAGGCCGAATTCTAGAGCTTAATAGTGTCCAAATTCATTTCTCATGTGATAGAAATAATTACCATCAATTGATGATTTACTTTTAAAATGAAAAATCAAAGAAAAATGGTACTATTTTGAACTATTCAACCATGTGTCACATGCTGAAAATTCAGCATGGTAACACCTATTATGGCCAATTTCTTGGCTTATCAAGGAAGGATTTGATGTCTTGCAATTTATGTGATATATCTTATGATTTATGGAAGTTATTTTGTGATGATTTTTGGCACATGTTTAAGTGTAATTCTCAGATTTTTCCAAGTCATCCATGATGACAACATTCATCCAATGAGAAGGTGCCAAGTAAGCGAAGACTAAATGATCATCCAATAAGAAGATGCCAAGTAAGCAAGGACTTGTCACAATGATGTCTTACATTCTCCCAAAGACTTAAAAGATAATTTTCAAGAGGAGGAGGCTACACCAAGGGGACGGCCATGCATCATTAAAAGGAAATAGAAGAGAGCAAACAAAACAAGAAACAAGCATTGCAAATCAAAGTGATCAAAAAGCCTAGCTCTTCTTCTACATCCTCTTTCTTTCTCTCTTCTTGTAAGCCTATTGTATTCATATATTTCAATCTTGAATAGGCTTGACATAGACCACCACTCATTATATATCTTTGTAAAAGATTGATCAAGGTGTGATCAATCTTCAATCTTGCAAGGTGGTGGTGTTCGTGTGAATTGTACTCGTCATACAAGGTTTGTAAAGGGTTGGAGTTAGGTGTAACTCTATCAACCCTGTGGTAAGGTGTATTGCGTGTTTGTGATTAGTGTGAACCAAGAAAGGTGTTCCTTGAAGACTGGAGTAGGTTGTTTATAACTGAACCAGTATAAAATTCTTGGTGCCATTTACTTTCTGCATTTACTTTCCAGTTATTGTACTGATTTCCCTTCTTGTTCGCATTCGTAAAAATAGTTAGCGAATTTCAAAAATCACGAAAATTTCTAGAAATATACTGACACTTTATAGGGTTAATTTGGCACAAGTTTCAACCCTTTTGGATAAGTATAAGTCAATCAAACATCAAAAGTTCTGAGACTAGTGCAGTCTGATTTTCAGACTTGCAAAGGTTGAGACTTTGATTGTAGTTGACCTACTTTCCAAAAGAATTTTGCAAAACTGTTTCAACCAACTTAAATATAGTATATAAGGAGTTAGTGGTCTAAGTTTCAGAGCATTTGGACGTTCACACAAATAGGAATAAATTTTTCAAAACCATCTACCGTTTCTGGCAGATTCGAGCGATCTGAGTACCAACGGTTTTTGAAGGGGATAAAGGTTGAATTTTAATTTGAAATTTTTTGGGGACCCTCATAACATCTGAGACTAAGTTCTCTCAAAATTGCATAATTTTTGGAGACCTCTAACCTAGTTTTAAAAAAGGTTTAAAACTGGTCCTGAAAACAGAATTTGTTTTCGGAAGTTGAATTGTTCAAGTTTAAAGAAATTTAAAAACCACACTTTCCGCACCACCTATTCAACCCCCCCTTCTAGTGGTGCCTTGCAGATCCTACAAGTGGTATCAGAACGCAGGAACACTCACTTCAAGGAATCCAATGATTCAGTGAGATGACATCCACAAATCTCAAAACCGAGCAAGAAGGTATGTCGAGCTAAAGGTCTCTACTTTTTGACAGTGAGTCGTTTATTCAGTGGAAACTTAGAATGAAGCTTTTTCTTATGGATATAGATATAGATCTTTGGTCAATCATTTAAGATGGTCCTTATGTCCTATCTAAGGTATCCACCGTAGACGGAGTCACATTAGAAGTTGTTAAAACTAGACAAGAATATACGAGTGATGATAAAAAGAAACTTAGTATGAATGCTAGGGCTATGCAATTACTCTTAAACGGATTAAGTAAGAGTGAGTCTAGTTATGTGTCAAACTGTTCGAGTGCACTAGAAATGTGGAGGATACTAGAAATGAAACAGGAAGGCACGAGTCAAGTAAAAGAGTCAAAAATTAACATGCTTATGTCCACACTTGAGTCATTTAAATTATTGCCTAATGAGTCTATTGTAGATATGGATCTTCGTTTGACTAACATCTACAACTCTCTTGAGTCTCTTGGTAAGGCTTTTACCACGCAGGAAAAGGTACAGAAAGTCCTACGAAGCCTTCCTTCTGAATGGGACCCTAAAGTGACCGGAATAGAAGAAAGCAAGGAAACTAAATCAATAAAGATGGAAGAGCTAATCGGATCACTTAAAGTTTATGAGAATAAACTCACCATACGGAAATCGGAATCATCTAAACAAGGTAAAGCTATTGCTTTTAAATCAAATGAATACGTCTCCCCTCCCTCCGATCACGTAGATGATAGTGATTCTGAAACGGATAACAATGACTTAATTCTATTAGCTAAAGGCTTAAGGAAATTTATGAGAAGGTCATTTAGAAACAAAAATAAGGGTACTACAATCAAGAGAAATAAAAACAAGCTGACAAGGAGCGGAACAAAAATAGACTCGTCTCAGAACCCAAACAAAGGAAACGTGCTCTAAAGGCCTCCACCTGGAGTGATTCATCTGATTCTGAAACTGAGACCGAAGAGGAGACTGCACAAGTATGTTTGCATCCAAAGCATCTAATGAGGTATCATCTGACTCTGACTCTGAACCCTCTTATGAAGATCTTTTTAGTCAGTATTTAGAACTGCATAAATTCACTAAGACTCTCGCTAAGGAAAAGAAGCGATTAATTGAAGACAAGAAACTGTTAGAATCTTCTAACGAGAATCTTGTCGCTCAATTAAGCGATTCAAAGAAAGAGTCATCATGTGTCATTACTGCATTAAAGACAGAGATTTCATCATTGACCACTCAAAATAATGAAATGAAATCCGAGATTTCAAGTTTGAAACCAAGGAATACCGATTTAGAGAAAATGATGAAACAGTTTGATACGGGGTCCAACATGCTGCATCGCATTATATTATCACAAAAGCATGACAGCGACAAAATGGGTTTGGGATACGTTGATACAAATGAAGTATCAACCAAACCAATCAAGTTTGTAGTGTCTAAGAAAGTAGACACCCCTAAGCCTCAAGTGGCGTCTAAGATGACGCATAAGGCGCCCCTTTCCTCATCACGCCCCACTTCCTCTTCATATCATGCGAAATATAACTTTGTACCATATAGATATGAAAAGAAAAGAACAATGCATACACGAAATTCATATCATCCACGCACTACACACACACACACACAAGGACATATCAAAAACGTCCTTCAT
>AP025066.1:22055800-22106602 GCA_036186865.1 Eustoma russellianum
CATATCATCCACGCACTACACACACACACACAAGGACATATCAAAAACGTCCTTCATTTAGTGAGTATAGAGGAGTCCTTGGGCAAAGGCCCAAAGTGCATGCACCACGTGTCTACTATATCGCACCTTCATCTACATTCTTGCCATTTGATAGACCGAGAAGGATCACCCAAGTATGGGTACCGAAAGGTACTTTTACCAAGAGGTGAGTAACTAACTCGAAAGGACCCAAAGTTAAAAGGGTACCTAAATCATCTTTGCACATTGCAGGGAGCCCACACATCGAAAGATACATCTATTAAGTGGTTCCTTGATAGTGGATGCTCGAGACACATGATGGGTGATCCGAGCCTATTCACCAAACTAAAGAAGGTCACAAAAGGCGGATCCGTGACCTTTGGAGACAACAACGAAGGCAAGATCATCGGAAAAGGTACGATTGGAAATCCAAACACTCTCCAAATCTCCAACGTATTTTTGGTAAGCAACTTATCCTACAATCTTCTTAGCATTTCTCAATTTGTTGACAATGGTTTCAATGTGTGTTTTACTCACACTTATTGCAATATAATAAATAAAAATGGAGAAACCGTTTTAAAAGGAAAACGAGAAGGTAATGTTTTTACGCTTTTTATGGATGATGTAGTAGACGCTAAAGTTAAGTGTTTTATGTCAAATGAACCTAATGTGAATTTATGGCATAGACGTTTAGGACACATTGGCATTTCCACACTAGAAAAACTTCAACGAAAGAACCTAGTACGGGGATTGCCTACGCTTGATTTAGACAACTTTCAGTTGTGTGAATATTGCATAAAAGGCAAACAAACACGTGAGTCACTTAAGCCTAAAAATGAAATAAGCACGACTAGAATCTTAGAACTATTGCATATTGATTTGTTTGGTCCTAGTCGCACTACAAGCCTTGGTGGACGTCACTATGCATGCGTGATTGTTGATGACTTTTCTCGTTATACTTGGACTTTATTTCTTGCACATAAGGATGATAGCGCCATTGAGATTGCAAAATTGATTAAACAACTTGAAAGTCAATTCGGTGTAAATGTGAAAAAGATAAGAAGCGATAGAGGCGGTGAGTTTAAAAACAAAGAGATGATTTCGTTTTGCGAAGAAAAAGGAATTAAGCATGAGTTTTCTCCACCTAGAACTCCACAATTAAATGGAGTAGTAGAAAGAAAGAATCGCACATTACAAGAAATCGCTAGAACTATGTTATGCGAAAATAAATTGCCTAGATTTCTGTGGGCGGAAGCCGTAAATTGTGCATGCTATATTGTAAATCGTCTATCTATAAGAAAGAAAATAAACAAGACGCCTTATGAGATTTTGAATGATCGCATGCCTAAGATTGACTATTTTCGTGTGTTTGGATGCAAATGTTTTGTTTTAAATACAAAAGATAATTTAGACAATTTTGAATCCAAATCAATTGAGTGCATTTTTGTTGGATATTCTATAAATTCGAAGGCATATAGATGTTATGATCCTCTCACTAGATAAATCATGGAATCTATTCATGTGAAATTCAATGAATTTGCTGAGATTGATAAAGATAAGGAATATGAAGATGACTTTGAATTAAAACCCGTGTTGAATGAAGATGATGATTCTTTTGATATGCATGATATGAATGACACACTAGAAATGCATGATCACATAGAAATGCATGATAACATAGAAAATAATCAACCAAGATGGCATAGAGATCAACCCACATGATCTCATCATAGGCGACCTCACTCTCGGTGTGCGACCACGTAGAAGAATTACTTCGGATGAAATAAATGAATGTCATGCTATGATTTCTGAAATTGAGCCCAAAAATGTGCATGATGCTTTGAGTGATTCTTCTTGGATTGATGCTATGCATGACGAACTTAATCAATTCGTTAGAAACGATGTATGGGATTTAGTGCCACGACCACAAGATAAGACTATAATAGGCACAAAGTGGGTGTTTAGGAATAAAATGAATGAAGAAGGAAAGGTCGTTAGGAATAAAGCGAGACTTGTAGCACCAGGCTATAATCAAGAGGAAAGAATTGACTACGATGAAACATTTGCACCCGTAGCACGATTAGAAGCTATACGACTCTTACTTGCTATTGCTTGCATGAAAGATTTTAAATTGTATCAAATGGACGTAAAAAGTGCTTTCCTAAACGGATTCATACAAGAAGAAGTATACGTGAAGCAACCACTCGGTTTTGAAGATTTGAAACATCCAGATCACGTGTACAAACTAAAGAAGGCACTATACGGCCTAAAGCAAGCACCGAGAGCATGGTATGATCGTTTTGCTACTTTCCTTTTAGAAAATGATTTTAAACGTGGTACTATAGATAGTACAGTACTATAGATAGTACACTATTTTTGAAACAAGATAAATCAGATTTACTTATTATCCAAATCTTCGTTGATGACATTATTTTCAGCTCTACCTCACATAGACTTGTTAAAGATTTTGAAAATTGCATGAAATCTGAATTTGAAATGTCTATGGTTGGTGAACTTAATTATTTTCTTGGCTTGCAGATTAAGCAAACGAGTAAAGGGATTCACATAAGTCAAGCAAAATATGTTAATGACATGATTAAAAAGTTTAATTTCGAAAATTTGAAACCATCCCCCACCCCTATGAGTGTCACTACCAAATTGGACAAAGACGAAAACGGTAAAGACGTCGATAATGGCTTATATCGATCTATGATAGGTTCTTTGCTATATTTAACTGCTAGTAGGCCTGATATCATGTTTAGTGTATGCATGTGTGCACGTTTTCAAAGTCAACCTAAGGTGTCACACTTCAATGCGGTAAAAAGAATATTTCGTTATATTAAGCACACGCCCACCTTAGGAATTTGGTACGATAAGGATTCTACCTTTAACTTACATGCTTACACTGATGCAGATTATGGTGGCTGCAAAATAGATAGAAAAAGCACGAGTGGAACTTGCCAATTTATAGGAAACTCACTCATTTCATGGTTTTCCAAAAAGCAAGCAAGCGTTGCTTTTTCCACTACTGAGGCTGAGTACATGGCTCTTAGCCTTTGTTGCACACAGTTGTTGTGGATAAAACAACAACTTTCGGACTTTGGAATTACCGTAAATAAAATTCTATATATTGTGATAGTATGAGTGCCATAAATTTGTCTAAGAACCCCGTGTTATATTCTAAGGTTAAGCATATAGAAGTACGCTATCACTTTCTTCGTGATCACGTACACAATGGTGATATTTTCATAGATCACGTACGCACAGACGCACAAGTAGCGGATATTTTTACAAAAGCCTTAAATCAAGCCACGTATGAATCTCTTCGTTCTAAATTAGGCATGATTCCCGTTGATATGATTTGATTTGACGTGATTTGATTCTCTTTCCTTATTGACAGGAATCTTTTGATTTACTTTTCAAAATAAAGGGGGAGAGAAAAGCATGATTGCATGATTTAAGGGGGAGAGAGAGACACTAATTGATACTAATTGCACAAATCAAAAGGGGAGCCGGATTTGAAATTCGAAATTCAAATTTCAAATTTGTGCATGTTTCAAGGGGGAGCGATAGCATTTAAATCATGCGCATAAGTTATTTTGAAAATCATCAAAAGGGGGAGATTGTAGAGATAAGGGGGTTTGAGTGATTTCAAAATAAATGACTTAAATTCATGATATATATAAACGTGTTCATGTATGCATGTTACTTTGCCATTACTTGCCTTATTTAGCTTATATATTATGTTGTCGTACGAACGAGCCATGAAGCGTTAAAGCTTACATCATATGGCAAACATTTGTTGTGTTTATACTATTTTCAGGTGCCACCATTAATGAACTAAACTAGTTCATTAAGTGAAGTACTTAGTTTAATAAACTAAGTAGTTCATTATAGGAAGCCACATTTGGAAAAGGCACAAAGGAAACAAGGCTAAGGAAGGAAAGTTTTCTCCTCCTCTCCTCTTTAATGATACACGCCTATATACATATATACTACATATATTTTCAGATTTTTTGAAAAAGGCACATACACATGTATTCCAACGTACTACCGACACGTTATATAATTTACGTACATACGTTAACGTCACACCACTATACTTAACTCATATTTATGAGTATATTCAGGTCTTATATCATATGATATAAGATATGGTGATGACAAATTAAATACGACACGATAAAAGGTTCTAAACCGAAAATTGTCGTATCGGGCGAATGCCGAAACTTCGCCAACGTGTCACGTACTTGTCATAAATAAATGGCCAGCCCCTATACTTCAAAAATGGATGAAAAGTTCGTGCACATGACAGAAAATTCAGCCAAAAATACTTTCCATGTTGGCACACACAAATCACCCAGTATTAAGGCCAAAATGTGAAGATTCCAAGTTTAATTTTGTCACATGTTAATGGTACCACTTTAGACCAGCCAAGTGCTGAGATTTAAAGTATATATTATATATATTATGTATAACATAATATATATAGCATGTGCAAAAGTTGGAATTTAAATTAGAGAAAAATCGAGTAATCGATAAATATCGAAAATTCGGTTTTCTACGCACACAACACATGGAACGTTTTTTGGTACATCATGTGACACGTATCTAGACACTTTTTACATATGATATATATCTTAAAGTGTTCTAGAAAATTAAATTAAGGGCTGATTGGAATATAACATGTGTGTATTATTAAATGTGCATTATTTTACAATGTTAGCAAAAATAAATTTCAGCACATACACATACTCTATGAAACGCCACCTACAGCTGAGATGGAGCTTATTTGGAGCCTTGTTGGCATAATGATTGGTCAAGGATCAATCATACAATGTTGGTGAATTAAAGAGAGAAGCTACAAATGGTAAGAATTCAAAGTTTGCCTCTCTTATATCACATGCTGAAAATTTCAGCATGGTAACCTTGGGTGGCCGAATTTTAGCACATTAAAATGATAAATTTCATCATCTTTTATTGTGTGATTAATTGGGAGAAGAAATGGAAATGATTTGAGTATTATTTAAATTAATAAAGTGTGATATTTTATATATCACACATGCTGAAAAATTCTCAGCATGTGTGAGACATGTGTAGGCCGAATTCTAGAGCTTAATAGTGTCCAAATTCATTTCTCATGTGATAGGAATAATTACCCTCAATTGATGATTTACTTTTAAAATTAAAAATCAAAGAAAAATTGTAATATTTTGAACTATTCAACCATGTGTCACATGCTAAAAATTCAGCATGGTAACACCTATTATGGCCGATTTCTTGGCTTAGCAAGGAAGGATTTGATGTCTTGCAATTTATGTGATATATCTTATGATTTATGGAAGTTATTTTGTGATGATTTTTGGCACATGTTTAAGTGTAATTCTCAGATTTTTCCAAGTCATCCATGATGACAACATTCATCCAATGAGAAGGTGCCAAGTAAGCGAAGACTAAATGATCATCCAATAAGAAGATGCCAAGTAAGCAAGGCCTTGTCATAATGATGTCTTACATTCTCCCAAGGACTTAAAAGATAATTTTCAAGAGGGGGAGGCTACACCAAGGGGATGTCCATGCATCATTAAAAGGAAATAGAAGAGAGCAAACAAAACAAGAAACAAGCATTGCAAATCAAAGTGATCAAAAAGCCTAGCTCTTCTTCTTCTACATCCTCTTTATTTCCCTCTTCTTGTAAGCCTATTGTATTCATATATTTCAATCTTGAATAGGCTTGACATAGACCACCACTCATTATATATCTTTGTAAAAGATTGATCAAGGTGTGATCTATCTTCAATCTTGCAAGGTGGTGGTGTTCGTGGAATTGTACTCGTCATACAAGGTTTGTAAAGGGTTGGAGTTAGGTGTAACTCTATCAACCCTGTGGTAAGGTGTATTGCATGTGTGTGATTAGTGTGAACCAAGGAAGGTGTTCCTTGAAGACTGGAGTAGGTTGTTTATAACCGAACCAGTATAAAATTCTTGGTGCCATTTACTTTCTGCATTTACTTTCCAGTTACTGCACTGATTTCCCTTCTTGTTCGCATTCGTAAAAATAGTTAACGAATTTCAAAAATCACGAAAATTTCCAGAAATATACTCACACGTTCTAGGGTTAATTTGGCACAAGTTTCAACCCTTTTGGATAAGTATAAGTCAATCAAACATCAAAAGTTCTGAGACTAGTGCAGTCTGATTTTAAGACTTTCAAAGGTTGAGACTTTGATTGTAGTTGACCTACTTCCCAAAAGAATTTTGCAAAACTGTTTCAACCCACTTAAATATAGTATATAAGGAGTTATTGGTGAAATTTTCAGAGCATGTGGACGTTCACACAAATAGGAATAAATTTTTCAAAACCATCTACCGTTTCTGGCAGATTCGAGCGATCTGAGTACCAACGGTTTTTGAAGGGGATAAAGGTTGAATTTTAATTTGAAATTTTTTGGGGACCCTCATAACATCTGAGGCTAATTTCTCTCAAAATTTCATAATTTTTGGAGACCTCTAACCTAGTTTTTCAAAACTTTTTAAAACTGGTCCTGAAAACAGAATTTGTTTTCAGAAGTTGAATTGTTCAAGTTTAAAGAAATTTTAAAAACCACACTTTCCGCACCACCTATTCAACCCCCCTTCTAGTGGTGCCTTGCAGATCCTACACGGTTCTTGTTCGCACTTTCCATTTAACCCATGATTATTATAGTATACTTGCTGGTGACATTGTCACTCACCCTATTTTTCTCTCCAGAGGTGGCAGGAGACAAAGTAGAGTGGATTGATAACGAACCTAGGGTTCCCTACCCGTGAGTGCACTGAAGGATGGCCAGGATTAGAAGACCAAACTTGCCAGCTTTAAGGAGATGACTGAGTTGTGTAATGGAGTTGGAAAACAATTGGCTTTTGTCACTTTCTACTACATTTGGTGTGGGTTGTAAACTTAAACTGGTTGTGGTGATGCTTTTAATTTGAAGTTTTAAATTTTGCCACGGTTTCGCTTACTTGTTTGCACGTAAGCACGAAAATCCATGCAATCCTATCATGGATCACGATGTGTATGGATGACGCCTAGTACTCTCCTAGTGAAGTACGGCGGGTGCACCGACTTCGGCGGGGCCCCTGTGGCGCCCCGCACCCCGGCCCCGCCGAAGTCGATGCACCTGCCATACTTCACTAAGGAGAGTACTAGGCGTCATCCATACACGTCGTGATCCATGATAGGATTGCATGGATTTTCGTGCTTACGTGCAAACAAGTAAGCAAAACCGTGGCAGAATTTAAAACTTCAAATTAAAAGCATCACCACAACCAGTTTAAGTTTACAATCCACACCAAATGTAGTAGAAAGTGACAAAAGCCAATTGTTTTCCAACTCCATTACATAACTCTGTCATCTCCTTAAAGCTGGCAAGTTCGGTCTTCTAATTCTGGCCATCCTTCAGTGCACTCACGGGTAGGGAACCCTAGGTTCGTCATCAATCCACTCTACTTTGTCTCCTGCCACCTCTGGAGAGAAAAATAGGGTGAGTGACAATGTCACCAGCAAGTATACTATAATAATCATGGGTTAAATGGAAAGTGCGAACAAGAACCGAACCCCAAAATTTTTGGTTTAGAAGCATACCTGTCCTCCGACCAATATTCGATAGGGATCATCACTTAATGCGACAAGATCATACTTAATTAAAATCACCACTCAAGGTAAAACATTAAGAGACTATGAATCTTATTGATGAGTAACACAATAAGAATCATTACTTAGGGTCTACAAAATCATCACAACTTAAATCTCATATATCGCTACATGAATGTAATATGCATGCATATGTACGTGTGATGCATCGAGATAAAATGAAATATGATCTTTCATGCTTTCTTTAAAATCATCATCATCGTAAAACAATAGAGTGTTCAGATCTATCTTCCCGGATCTGAGGCGGTAACTTCTCCCCTTCGAATCTATTATTCCCGGATTCGGAACGGTAACGTCATCATACTTGCCAGTTCTATTCTTTTCCGGGCCCGCACGGTCATCATCATCATTCTCATCATTAGGCCTATTATTTTCCGGGCCTGCACGGTCATACTGTCAGATCGCTTAACCCGGATCTGGGCGGGTTCATACTGGCCAAGTTCATACTCACACACGGTACCGATGGGGAATCATAAAATCATCCTTTGAAAATGCTTTTCATCTTTCTTTCTCATAAAAAGACATGCTGTAAATCATGTACGTGATGATGATGCAATGCATGACATGTAATATGCAAATCGCGGCATAATGCATGACGTAAACGAATAGACACGTTTCGTAGCCATGCTGGAAATTTCCAGCTTAGTAGCGTCTACTTCTTCTTAAGTATTTCCTACTAAAATGCACGTTTTAGACCCATTGGTTCACATGTCCTTCTCCGTAAATGTCATAAGTGAATGCCATGCATGCATTGTGGAGTTACGATGTCGATAAGGGACTCGTTTGCTCTTTTTCATAAAACGGTGTAATCCTTAATTCTGAAATGACCATATTTTACTATAAAATTTATTGTGACTAATCCTTTAATCTTTTTCTGGGAATTCAAACTCTCCATCTTAATAAACTCATTGGGCTAGCATCCTGTCAAAATTTAGCCCAATTACAATTCCCTAAGGCCTTTTTCCAGATCATGCAACTTGTTACACAAATTCTGTTCATCCAGCATATTTCAGTTGGACCCGTTTTACTAGAAAATTAATTAAAAATAAACCACAACTTATTTTGACAAAATTCCAACTGCCACCCTTTATTTATTCATGAGGTTAGTATCATGCCGAAAATTAGTGGATTTGCACACCTCTAAGGCCCATTTTTAGACTCCCAAACACGTTACTTACATTCTGCCCAGTACAACTTTTTCCAGCAGGACCAATCTCAGTAGGAAATTCATTAAAAATAAACCGTGGCTCTTTTTAAGGTGATTCTAACTCTCAAATCTAACATACTCATAAAACTAGTAGCATACCAAAAATCAATGGGTTTGAGGGTTCTTAAGGCCCCTTTTCTGGTCTCACATTACAGTCCAAATTCCAGTCTAGCTCCAGAAATTTTTCTAATGATCATACATTCTTCCTAAATGTCCTTAGCTTACATTTTGTTACCAACAATTGGCCACTATTTTGGGGATGAACACACGCACCCTTCACCAACAGCCACATTCTTCGTGCATGCGAGAAAATGATATAACCAAGAGCATATTCAACTTAACACGCAACAAGATCAAAGTTTGTCTCCATTTCATTACTAAGTTGACATTTTTCATGTAAAACCACTCATGTCTCCCTTGGCCCTTCCACCGTGAGCCTTTCTTCATGAAAGAAAGAATCTTTAACACATCCAACCTATATTAGCACATAAATATGCATATAATCCCCAAAGAACACATCTTTGGAACAAAATCTCACTCCTACATACCCAAAATGACTTAGGCCGAAAGTTGTGGGCATTCAACTTGCTATTTACAACTATGATTAGATCTTAAGTATATCTAGCCATTCATGCACACACTTTTACATCTAAACCATAAAGAGTATAGTGTACTTGCCTTTGAAGCCCTTGGATCGGGTTGGTTGACACAAGAAGCACTCCCCCTTTTCTTTTCCTATCACACACGGCATAGCTCCTTGGTTAGCCATTCTCTAGATTAAGTGCTATATTCTAGGAAAAGGGTGAAGGATTTACCATTTGCATCTTGAAGGGTTTGAGAATGATCCACTTTTGCTAAGACACACTCCTTCTATCACCTTGAGGCTTCCTCCTAGTGCCGTGATAGTCACGGTTTTCTTCAAAGAATAGAAGGCTTGTAAGCTTCAATCCTCTAAGATGTATCTTATTAGCAACTATGGAGAGTGATCTTACCTAGGCAAATCTTGACTTGGGGAAACTCTTGGCCTTCTTTTATTCAAGGCTTCACCCGATTCTTAGAGGGGAGGGATGGTAGGTTGAAAGCCACTTCTTTGTTTGTGGGGAATTAAGGAGGCTTGGTTGATAGAAGAGCTATTACTCCTCTTCTTGGAATAATGCAGCCGGCGGCTGCTCATGGGGAAGGGGAAAAACTTTCTCCAATATAAGAAAATAAGAAGAGGCTCCTTACCTTCCAACCATCTTTCCCACTTAAGGGTTCTTGATCAATTGTAGGTTGAGATCACTTATTCCTAAAGCCTTAAGGCCGAAGCATGCCCTCATACATTCCATATATATGTTTTCCTCAATAATGCCCCTATATGTATTTATCTCTTATTTATTCCAAAATTCTTTCATAAATCCCCTATGTTGTACCCTTTTTGTTTATACCGTATAACCTACCTAATCTCTTATAATTCTTATCCCTAGATGTGTGCCTATACATATTTTCCTATGTATGTATGTGTATACATATTTATATGTACGTTCCTATGCATGTGCATATATATCTATATTTCTTATTTCTTCTTTTTTTTGAATGAGTCATAAACCCCAAAAATATTCTCTATTTCCTATGACACTAACTATATGCGCATACCTGCATATATAATATACTTCTATGAAAATTATCCTATCGCCGTTCGTATACGCCTCGAGTCGTATTCGTGTGTACACATACACTAATATGCCTATCCTCGTACTATTCATAATCTGTCCATATCTTAGACCTTATTGTTGCATCTTAGTTATGCTTAGGTCTCTGGAACTCATGAAATTACATGGAAACTTTTACTTATAGGATTCCCATACACATACTCGTATCTATCTATGCACACACACACACACACACACACACACACACACACACACATATATATATATATATATATATATATATATACCCCCAGGGATATATGAATTCTTTTCCGGCGAAAACGGATCGCTAGCCGCAAAATTCATCTGGCGGCGTTAGCCACCACCGCCTTTCGCTCTGTTGCAGTGCGCCGTCTTTCGATTACTGCCCTCGGTTTCGCAATTTGATCAGACAATTTCTCTGCATTGTTCATCAACGCTCATTCGTCAATATGGAAAATCCACCGCCCTCGTTTGCGGCAGTTGTAGCAGGCGCTACTTCTACCGAAAATATCAACATCTCACCGAAGACCGTATCGCGCTACAAAGGTATCCCCTTAATATCTTTATTGGATTCGGAAATTGATGCCCTTGCTGCACCGTTCAAATATGCTTTGGTGGGTACATTCTGGTATGGTCGTCCCCCATTAAAGGTTATACGAGACGTTTTTGAGAAAATTGGCTTTCATCATGATCTCCGGATTACCCTAATTGATCAAACTCATATACTGCTAAAATTCCAGAATGAGGCAGATTACTTGCGTTGCTTTTATCGTCGGTCCTGGCATATCTCGGGATGTCACATGCGTATAACAAAATGGACAGTTGACTTTGATCCGGCCACTGATGTTCCTATTGTTCCAGTATGGATTGCTTTGCCTGGTTTACCTATTCATCTCCATAGGAAAGAAGCGCTTTTTGAGATAGTTCGACCGATTGGTTCCCCCCTCAAACTGGATGTTGCAACTTCAGATGGCTTAAGACCGTCAGTTGCTAGGGTTTGTGTAGAAGTTGATGTTTCGCAAGAATTGCCCAAAAAAATATACTTGCAGGCAAATAATCGTTTTATTCTGCAGGGTGTGGAATATGAAGATTTGCCGTTCTTTTGTACATCATGCAGACGATTAGGCCATGTTGCGGACGCATGTCCACCACAAAAAACTTCAAATGTGCCTCCCCCTCCGCCTCCCCCACCTCCACGCCGCCCACTGCAGCGTTGGACGCCCGTGAAGACAAAACCATCGGAGACACCTATTATACCACCAGAGGATCAACCAATGCCTGCTCGCGTATCACAGCCTCCTTGTGATATATCAGCCGCCCCAGTAAATGTGGAGGACGAACTAAATTCTGGCAACAATACATTGCAGGATGTTTCTGATACTTGTGATATGGACCACTCATCGGATAATGATCTTCCCACCGAAGAACCCCCATCGAACGATCTGACTGTCCCGGATGAGGTTGTCCGCCGTATTAATTTAATGGCACCAACAGCGGACACAGATATTCTTATTTCGCGGCTGCAAGACACAACAGACTCAGCGGATTTTATTCCTGTTGTTCCACGTCGGAAACGTCGTTCTCGAAAGGATCTTCCTCCGTTACCTCCATCTACTATGCTCACACGCAGTGCATCTCATGCGATTCAGGGAAGTAACACTACTCTTTCTCAATGAATATTATGATATGGAATATAAGAGGCATGCGTGCCTCCCTCCCTAGAATGCATCAATTAATTCGTGAGCATCGTTTGAATTTACTAGCTTTGATAGAGCCAAAACACACGTCTAGCAATATTAATCGTTTTGCATTGGATTTTGGTTTTTCGAATTCTTTTTCCTCGCAATCAGACCGAATCTGGTTTTTCTGGCATGACTCAGACTTTCATTTGATCTCGACGCAGGATGATGATCAAGTGATACACTTTACTTTACTTTTTCGGCCAATGCAGTATTCGCTGGTCCTGTCTGTAGTTTATGGCAAACATACACCCTTGCTACGCCGTGCATTATGGGATTCTTTATGTACATTCTCAGAAACATCTACACTGCCTTGGATTGTAGGAGGGGATGTTAATACATTTCGATCTTTGTCTGATCATGAAGGCCGCTCGCAACCCTCCCTTTCAGCGTTACAGGATTTTAATGAATGCATTGAGTCGTGCTCTTTGATGTCACCACAATTCCATGGGCCTAAGTTCACATGGACAGATGGTAGAGGGTTAGGTAGAGTACATCGGAGACTAGACTGGTTGTTTATTGATTCGGCTTTGCAGGATACATTTCCAGATTCTCAGCTCACTCATCTGCCACGCATTACATCTGATCACACACCTTTGTTATTTCTATGCCGGAAAAATCAACCCAGCGGACGTCGTCCTTTTCGATTTTTGGACTCATGGCTACTACATCCGGACTTCCATGCTTATGTACAGAATGCTTAGGCTGCTTATTCAACTACGGGAGGCATGTATGGCTTCTATTCCAAGTTGTTCCGACTAAAGAAAGACATCCAACGGTGGAATAAAGAGATCTTTGGTAATATTTTTTCAAACGTTCAGCAGGCTGAATCGGCACTTACACATGCGGAGAATGCTTGGGATGCGTCCCCTACTGAATCGAATAGAATTGCTTATCATAAAGCCAAAGCGGATTATCTTCAAGCATCCTCCTATGAATTGCAATTTTGGAAGCAAAAATCTCGTGTCTGATGGTTAAAAGAGGGTGACGCCAACACCCGATTTTTTCATTCTATTGTTAAAGGCAAGCGATTGCAATTACAGATTCAACAAATACACACTGCGCATGGCGATGTGTGTTCTACACCGACTAAAATTATGGCGCAAGCAGTATCGTTTTACACATCCTTATTTGCCTGTGAACACACACATAGTTATGATGATATTCTATGTCATATTCCACGAGTGCTATCTTTGGATGATAATATGCTACTCACGCAAATACCCATGGAGCCTGAAATAAAAAATGCGGTGTGGCATTTGGATCCTACTAGTGCAGCTGGACCCGATGGGTTTAATGGTCAGTTTTATCGTTCCTGTTGGTCTATTATTCATACCGATGTGGTAAAAGCAGTTCAAGAATTTTTCCTTGGTATTCCACAACCAAAGGTGATGGCTTCGGCATTAATTACATTGATCCCGAAGAAGCAGTCGCCTGCTACATTCAGTGATTATCGACCTATATGTTTAACTAATTTCTTGAGTAAGGTGTGTACACGTATCATTGCCAGTCGCTTGAGTACTTTGCTTCCACGTTTAATATCTCCGGAGCAAACTGGTTTTCTTCCTGGCTCAGACATTTCGACACAGGTTCTTCTGGCTCGAGAAATGATACACCTGATGGATAGGAGTGGTTCACAGGTATGCTTAAAACTTGATATGATGAAAGCCTTCGATAGAGTCAGTTGGGAATATTTGGAAAAATTAATGTGCTCTTTTGGCTTTTCTGATTTTTTTCATCCGCATTATCCTTAATCACTTGCGGGCTACTACGTTAGCAGTTCTAATTAATGGTCAACCTTCTCCAATATTTCGGCCACATAGAGGTGTAAAACAAGGCGATCCTTTATCTCCATTGCTGTTTATTTTATCATCCGAGGGATTTAGCAGAGGACTAAAAGCATTAACAGCAGCTGGCCGACTACAACCATTCCGTTTAGGGCGCATTCCATTTACCATAACACATTTGGCATATGCAGATGACTTATTGATATTTCTACGCGGTACACAGACTAACCTCAGACGGTTTCATACCTTCCTCACTCAATACGAAACGGCATCTGGGCAAAAAGTCAATTTCCAAAAAAGTAGTCTGATTCCATCTGCTAATATCTCTTCACGAATGCGACGGCAGTTAGAGGCCATTATCAACATGCAATGCACTTCTTTACCTTTCAAATATCTTGGCTCCTATTTACATAAAGGTATTTCTCGTGCCCGATACTGTGTTTCTTTGTTGCAACATATTGATGACAAACTTCATGGATGGCACTCACGATTGCTTTCATCTGCTGGACGTTTAGTTTTGTTACGCTCTGTTATAGCAGCATTGCCATTACACATTCTTGCATCTGGTGGGCTGCCTAAATCTGTAATTAAGATCATACATCAAAAAATGGCATCTTTTTATTGGGGACGAAGATACCACTGGGTATCTTGGAGTGCTATCTGCGCACCTCAGGAGGAAGGAGGTTTGGGGATTCGGGACCTCAACACGTTACAGCAAGCTTATCATTGTAGAATTTGGTGGTCATATCAACATAACTCCACACTTTGGAGCAAATATATGCACGCAAAGTATGGACACCGACAGGATTATTTACCTCGATTACCAGATTCTCCAATCTGGAAGCTTATTTGCCGTATACATCCTTTCTGTACATCACAGTCTGCTGGCCAAGGGAGATACCTTACATGGATACACACACCAACAGGAGAATTTTCATTGCGTAGTGCGTATGATGTTTGCCGCACACCTCATCCACACGTCCTCTCGGCAAAGTTCATTTGGTATAAACAGCATTCGCCAGCTATTCAAATCTTCTTATGGAGACTTTTCCATTCTGCGCTTCCATTCGAGGATTATATTGGCAGGTATATTACTTCGCAACCAACTCAATGTCCATTCTGTAAGGGTGCGTCCGCTACAATAGACCATATCTTTATGCATTGCTCACAAGTGCGTTCACTATGGATTTATTATGCTGGGGAGTTACACTGTCCTCCGCCCTCATCCTTACATCTGCGCCAGTATATACTGGCTTGGTGGTATCGGTCATCTTTTTCGTCTCTCTTTGGGGTTTTCAAAATAATCATTCCAGCGATAATATTGTACAATATTTGGCGAGGCTATACATCATTAGTTTATGGAGAGCAAAGAACTCTTACACTGGCATCCCTTCAGGCCTCTGTTAGATATGATATTACTATTTGGTGCAAGAAAATATCAGGCACAAAACTAGCGGCTGATCCTAGACGTTATTTCTCTTGGCTTCCATCGCTGACACCTCCACGGGCTTCAATGATCCGCTGGCTATATCCACCATCAGGTAGATTAAAATTGAATACAGATGCGGCAGTTGGCAGGCAATATGCCGCAGGGGGTGCCATATTGCGGGACCACCTGGGCTCTTGTGTGGGAGCAGTTTCTTTTCGGCTACCCCCAACTACACCACTAAATGCGGAGATTCAGGCAGCATTATTCGGTCTTCTATATTTTCTTCCCCTATATCGTAACATCACATTGGAATCAGATTGTGCTCAAATGATCTCTCGGTTGACCCGCCCTCACGGTTCATGGCAACTATTATCTGCAGCAACTTCACACGCTTATTCATCTTCACCGTCTAGAGTATCATCATATTTACCGAGAGGCTAATATGGCGGCTCATTATTTGTCTCAACACGCAATGCTAGACCCAATCACACATTTTTATTCATCGCAGACTCTTCCAGCGTTAGTGCGATCTGCTATCCTGTTAGATCTCTCTTCAGTCCAATTGCGTGTCGTTTGATAAACCAAAGTCTTCCACATGGATTGGCGTTCCAAGAATCTCCCTGCCTGCATCCTAGGGATTCAGGCAGGCCTGGTATGTACTGTTATCCTTTGGCTGGTCCTTTACACTGTTTCCAGGTGTTTCATATCTGCATATTAATCCTTCATTTCGCATGGATGGGATTTTATATACTGGTGGCGAGATTTTTTCATCCGGCACTAGCAGACACAGCGGCACATCGGCCACAGCCTCATATCATAATAGCGTCGCCTTGGCAACACCTTTGCCAGGGCGACATCGGTATGTGTTTGACATCTCAATTTAACTATATTTGGACGCTTTATATCACTGGTATAACTTTTCTCTGGATTTCTTCTGAGGTATGGCATTTCCCGGACAAGACAAGTTCAAGCAACGAATTCCACTATTTCAACTGGCACACTCGACCTGCATCATCATCAATCACCGGCGCACACTTGTACTCAAATGCAGATTTGCAACATATCAATGACAGTTGTATAAATATGTACGCTTTTTCCTTCGCCAGGGTTTTATCCACAAGGGTGGTTTTACCTGGCAAGGTTTTAATGCGGCATATCATATACGACTGGAGATATGATATCCTTATTTCGTTATTTCATTTATTCGCATACTCTGATGATTGTAATAAGGTATCCCTCCATCATAAGTGAGGCCAATCATTAATAAAATTACTTTTGATTTTTAAAAAAAAAAATTACCCCCAGGCTTACACGAGTGTGTAGTGCCACTTATTCTCTACCGAGTTAAATCTGCCAGATCTTTCAGATTTATAAAATTGATTGGCCAAAGTTCTTTATGTCTTACCTCTAGACGATACTTCAATGGCCGTATTGGGGATGGAAGAAGAGAGTTCTCAATTTTGCTAAGGCTTACTTAGACCCATCTTCTGGAGTTTGTAAACGGACCTTATTCTTAGGGTTTCCTTGCTCACATTCCCTATGGGCCATAATCCCTCAGCCCTTTTTATTATCCGATGGCCCATCTTGTGGTGTGTATGTATTTCTAGGTATATGCCCATACCATATGTGTATGGGCATGCTATAAAAGTTACCCAAAAATACTTCTTTCATTTGTTCTCAATTCTCAGGTCATCAACTGAACACTTATATGTAAATTTCAATTAGCCCTCTGTTTCAGGTTTTGCACTTGGGGTATGCTAATTACCTTAAATTCTATATAATCATAGATAAGCCGGTGATGTCTTCTTTTTGAGGTGTCCTTATCCTACCGTGCTTCTCTTCCTTCCTTAGTTGCTATGTTAGTTTGGAGCGGGGTACAACAGTCTCCCCCTTAAAATAAGTTTCGTCCTCGAAACTGGAGGGGTGTGTGCCTAAGTCCCCATGCTTCCCTTTGGTCCCTTAACATCTCTTAGTTATTACTCTATCCATTTATTACTGTCTGGAGATAATCTTTTCTCGTGGTTCCCTATGACATTCCTTTAGGACTCATTCTTCTTTAGAATAAATAGACAAAGCATAAGTACTTTAGTTTGGGAATTTCACTGTACCTGTCAGTAATTCGGGTGCCTTCGGGGTCCTTGGGGCCTTGCTCTTCGATTATCGTGGTCACTCTATGCGTGGTTCTACGAGGGTACAGCGGCCACCTCCCACTTTCTCTTCTCATTTGTCTTTTCAACCTCCTTCGTACTTTCATCATCCGAATATCGCGCTCAACCTCATAGCAGCCTTTTACCAACTCATCGAATGTGCTTGGGTGTGCTTTGTCCAATCCTTCTTTAATTCGGGGGTTCAGTACTCGCATGAACCTTGTTATCTTCCACCGTTCATCCTCCATAATCAAGGGTACGTACCGCCCTAATGTGGTGAATAGGCGGACATACTCTGAGACCGGGGTGTCCGACCTTGCTTCAGTGCATCGAATTCTTCCATCCTTTCAATCACTAGTTCCTTGGAGAGGTAAGCTCCACAGAATTCTTCCAAGACCCTGGTCCAAGCTATGGGTCGGGGTAGGGACTGGACCCGTTCTCTCCACCATTGACTGGCTTTTCCATTCAAAAAGGGACGGATAATTAGGGCCCTCATTTCGTCTGGTACCCGAGCTCGGACAAGCTGGTCCTCGACCTCGTTCAACCAGTTTTCGGCCTCCTCCGGTGTGGTCTCCCCTCCAAACCTTGGGACCTCCTCCCTTGTCATCTTCCGATAGTAGAAACCCATACTTCCAGGGGGTGACAACATGATGTCCCCGCACCAGTTGGTGGGGTTATCTGCACCATGTAGCGTCTGTTTATTTGGAGTTATATCAATAGTAAGGAACTCTACCCAATTCGTACGTAACGAAAGTTCTAGGTGTCACATAACAAATTGGATATAAGTCGGTTTCTCCTAGAGCAATCCTCAACCAGGGGCCTAGCTCTGGTTGATCTCCTTCTAGGTCGCACCATCTGCAGCATGCAGTGTCGACTTTATTCAGTACATGAACGTCACAACTAGTAACAGAATTTGTATTGAAAGAACATATGCGTATATACATTATTATTCAATTTTTATGATAGGTCATTAGTTGGGACCTATCACTGGGCCGTGCCCTAATTTTTCAGTCGAAGTCGTTCTGTTCTAAGGCCAACTCTCATCTAAGATCAATTCTTAGGTCTAAGAAACTTAGTCGACTATAATCATAACTTAATTCTATATTCTGCCCGCATCTGGAGCCTTAGCTCTGATACCACCTGTGGCGCCTCGCACCCCGGCCCCGCCGAAGTCGGTGCACCCGCCGTACTTCACTAAGGAGAGTACTAGGCGTCATCCATACACGTCGTGATCCATGATAGGATTTCATGGATTTTCGTGCTTACGTGCAAACAAGTAAGTGAAACCGTGGCAAAATTTAAAACTTCAAATTAAAAGCATCACCACAACTAGTTTAAGTTTACAACCCACACCAAATGTAGTAGAAAGTGACAAAAGCCAATTGTTTTCCAACTCCATTACATAACTCAGTCATCTCCTTAAAGCTGGCAAGTTCGGTCTTCTAATTCTGGCCATCCTTCAGTGCACTCACGGGTAGGGAACCCTAGGTTCGTCATCAATCCACTCTACTTTGTCTCCTGCCACCTCTGGGGAGAAAAATAGGGTGAGTGACAATGTCACTAGCAAGTATACTATAATAATCATGGGTTAAATAGAAAGTGCGAACAAGAACCGAACCCCAAAATTTTTGGTTTAGAAGCATACCTGTCCTCCGACCAATATTCGATAGGGATCATCACTTAATGCGAAAAGATCATACTTAATTAAAATCACCACTCAAGGTAAAACATTAAGAGATTGTGACTCTTATTGATGAGTAACACAATAAGAATCATTACTTAGGGTCTACAAAATCATCACAACTTAAATCTCATATATCGCTACATGAATGTAATATGCATGCATATGTACGTGTGATGCATCGAGATAAAATGAAATATGATCTTTCATGCTTTCTTTAAAATCATCATCATCGTAAAACAATAGAGTGTTCAGATCTATCTTCCCGGATCTGAGACGGTAACTTCTCCCCTTCGAATCTATTATTCCCGGATTCGGAACGGTAACGTCATCATACTTGCCGGGTCTATTCTTTTCTGGGCCCGCACGGTCATCATCATCATTCTCATCATTAGGCCTATTATTTTCCGGGCCTGCACGGTCATACTGTCAGATCGCTTAACCCAGATCTGGGCGGGTTCATACTGGCCAAGTTCATACTCACACACGGTACCGGTGGGGAATCATAAAATCATCCTTTGAAAATTCTTTTCATCTTTCTTTCTCATAAAAAGACATGCTGTAAATCATGTACGTGATGATGATGAAATGCATGACATGTAATATGCAAATCGCGGCATAATGCATGACGTAAACGAATAGACACGTTTCGTTGCCATGCTGGAAATTTCCAGCTTAGTAGCGTCTACTTCTTCTTAAGTATTTCCTACTAAAATGCACGTTTTAGACCCATTGGTTCACATGTCCTTCTCCGTAAATGTCATAAGTGAATGACATGCATGCATTGTGGAGTTACGATGTCGATAAGGGACTCGTTTGCTCTTTTTCATAAACGGTGTAATCCTGAATTCTGAAATGACCATATTTTACTATAAAATTTATTGTGACCAATCCTTTAATCTTTTTCTGGGAATTCCAACTCTCCATCTTAATAAACTCATTGGGCTAGCATCCTGTCAAAAATAAGCCCAATTACAATTCCCTAAGGTCCTTTTCCAGATCATGCAACTTGTTACACAAATTCTGTTCATCCAGCATATTTCAGTTTGACCCGTTTTACTAGAAAATTAATTAAAAATAAACCACAACTTATTTTGACAAAATTACAACTGCCACCCTTTCTTTATTCATGAGGTTAGTACCATGCCGAAAATTAGTGGATTTGCACACCTCTAAGGCCCATTTTTAGACTCCCAAACACGTTACTTACATTCTGCCCAGTACAACTTTTTCCAGCAGGACCAATCTCAGGAGGAAATTCATTAAAAATAAACCGTGGCTCTTTTTAAGGTGATTCCAACTCTCACATCTAACATACTCATAAAACTAGTAGCACCAAAAATCAATGGGTTTGAGGGTTCTTAAGGCCCCTTTTCTGGTCTCACATTACAGTCCAAATTCCAGTCTAGCTCCAGAAATTTTTCTAATGATCATACATTCTTCCTAAATGTCCTTAGCTTACATTTTGTTACCAACAATTAGCCACTATTTTGGGGATGAACACATGCACCCTTCACCAACAGCCACATTCTTCGGTGCATGCGAGAAAATGATATAACCAAGAGCATATTCAACTTAACACGCAACAAGATCAAAGTTTGTCTCCATTTCATTACTAAGTTGACATTTTTCATGTAAAACCACCCATGTCTCCCTTGGCCCTTCCACCGTGAGCCTTTCTTCATGAAAGAAAGAATCTTTAACACATCCAACCTAGATTAGCACATAAATATGCATATAATCCCCAAAGAACACATCTTTGGAACAAAATCTCACTCCTACATACCCAAAATGACTTAGGCCGAAAGTTGTGGGCATTCAACTTGTTATTTACAACTATGATTAGATCTTAAGTATATCTAGCCATTCGTGCACACACTTTCACATCTAAACGATAAAGAGTATAGTGTACTTGCCTTTTGCTTACTCTTCTTGGAGAGACGTTGGAAAAGTTGAATTCTTGCCTTCTCTATGTATGCATTCCACGGTGGTGAGGAGGAAAAAGGAGTAAGGTTAGTCTACACCTTTAACCAAAATATGTCCTTAAAAGCTAGGGGACTTACCAAAAGGCTTGAGTGGTATCCAAGCTTCTCTAGCTTAGAATCCTTAAAAGCTTGAGACTTGAGCCTAGTGACCATTGGAGGTCACGGTTATGAACAAGAGAGATAACACCATGAGTTTCATCTCAAGAAAAATGTAAGTATCTTCTCAAAAGGCTAAGAACACTTACCTAATGTCTTTTAGTCTTAGAGGAACCCAATTCTTCTTGGTTGCTCCCTTGGCCGTGTGGTTGGGAGAGAAAGGAAAGGAAGGAGTTCTTTTGCTCTTGAAGTACTTTGGGGTGTTTGAAAAATCTAGAGAGTGCTCAAGTGTGTTTTGGGAGGGAAAATTCTTCTTCTTTTGGCTAGGTTAGCCGTTGGGCAAAATGGGTGGGTGAGGGTTTAACCTCAATTAAATTCCTAACCCTGGGTTACTTTATGCAAATCATGGTTTCTTTTGACTAACCTTAGTTACTTAGGTTAAAGGTTCACCAATTTCTAGCAAGACAACCTCCTTAATTAGCCTCTTTCCCCCCCCCCCTCTTAACCAGCCGGCGGTTGGGGTCTTTAATGACCCCAACTAAGCCTTTGTAATATCCTTTGGCATCTTTTCTTTTTCCTTACAAAAAAATAAATAATACATATTTATTCTATTGGTTTATTCTTAAATAGGGATTTAAGAAATAGCCTTTCTTGGCTATTGGCTGAAACTTACAAAGCCATGGGGAAATTGGATCCCTTTCTTGTAATGCACATAGTACTCTTCATGATATACTTATAATGACCATTGACTTAATCGATTTCAAACACAAGTGTATATTGTCACATGTTCACTAACTCAACCTTAGGTACAAGAAGGATTCTCTTATTGGGTTACAACATTCTCCCCCCCCCCCTATTATAAGTTTCGTCCTCGAAACTTGAAAGTGCTAATCAAAAAGGTGAGGGTACAAATTCTTCATGTTCTCTTCTAGTTCCCAGGTAGCCTCATCCACAGAATGGTTCTCCTATTTGTAGAGATAAGGGGGTTTGAGTGATTTCAAAATAAGTAACTTGAATGCACATATATATATAAACGTATACAAGCATATATATAAATGTTAACATGTATGCATGATACTTTGCCATTACTTGCCTTATTTAGCTTATATATTATGTTGCCGTACTAACGAGCCATGAAGCATTTAAGCTTACATCATATGGCAAACATTTGTTGTGTTTATACTATTTTCAGGTGCCACCATTAATGAACTAAACTAGTTCATTAAGTGAAGTACTTAGTTTAATAAACTAAGTAGTTCATTAAAGGAAGCCACATTTGAAAAAGGCACAAAGGCAACAAGGCTAAGGAAGGAAAGTTTTCTCCTCCTCCCCTCATTAATATATATACACGCCTATATATATATAATCATATATATTTTCAGATTTTTTGAAAAAGGCACATACACATGTATTCCAACGTACTACCGACACGTTATATATTTTACGTACGTACGTTAACGTCACACCACTACACTTAACTCATATTTATGAGTATATTCAGGTCTTATATCATATGATATAAGATATTGTGATGACAAATTAAATGCGACACGATAAAAGGTTTTAAACCGAAAATTGTCGTATCGGGCGAATACCGAAACTTCGCCAACGTGTCACGTACTTGCCATAAATAAATGGTCAGCCCCTATACTTCAAAAATCATAAATAATTTCGTGCACATGACCATATGTTCAGCCAAAAATACTTTCCATGTTGGCACACACAAAATTACCCCACATTAAGGCCAAAATGTGAAGATTCCAAGTTTAATTTTGTCACATGTTAATGGTACCACTTTAGACCAGCCAAGTGCTGAGATTTAAAGTATATATTATATATATTATGTATAACATAATATATATAACATGTGCAAAAGTTGGAATTTAAATTAGAGAAAAATCAGGTAATCGATAAATATCGAAAATTCGGTTTTCTACGCATATAACATGGAACGTTTTTCTTGTACATCATGTGACACGTATCTGGACACTTTTTACATATGATATACATCTTAAAGTGTTCTAGAAAATTAAATTAAGGGCTGTTTGGAATATTACATGTGTGTATTATTAAATGTGCACTATTTTATAAAGTTAGCAAAAATAAAATTCAGCACATGTCAAACACATTACCAACGCCTATAACAGCTGATTTGGAGCATATGTGGAGCTATGTTGGCATATTGATTGGTCAAGAATCAATTAAACCAAGTTGGTGACCTAAAGGAAGGAGCTACAAAAGGTAACATTTCAAACTATGTCACATATATGACACATGCTGAAAATTCAGCATGTATGTTGTATTATGGCCAAAATTTTTAGTTAAAAATGCAGATATTTTGTGTCTTGAATCATGAGGATTAATTGAGGATGTTATGGAAATGATTTGAATGTTATGTAAAATAATAAAGTGTGATATTCTACATATTATACATGCTGAAATTTTTCAGCATGTGTGAAGACATGGTGTGGCCGAATTCTTAAGCTTATTTGTGTCTAAGTTCATTTCTTAATTGGTAGCAATATCTATCATAAGTTGTTGATTCATTTTTATGATGAAAATTCAAAGAAAAACGGTAATGATTTGAACTTTATCCCCATGATGCACATGCTGAATTTTCAGCATGGCAAGAGTGCTATTATGGCCGATTTTCTCACTTGATATGGAAGAATTTATTTGTCTTGCAATTTATGATGTATCTCTTGATTTATGGAATGATTTTATGATTGATTTTTGGCACATGGTAAAGTGTATATCTCAGATTTTTTCCATGTCATCATGATGACAATGTTGAACCAATAAGGAGGTGCCAAGTAAGCGAAGACTAAATGATCATCCAATAAGAAGATGCCAAGTAAGCAAGGCCTTGTCACAATGATGTCTTACACTCTCTCAAGGACTTAAAAGATAATTTTCAAGAGGGGGAGACACTCTAAGGGGGACGGCTGGACATGTTAAAAAGAAAGAGAAGGGAGCAAACAAAACAAGGCCAAGCATTGCAAAATCAAAGTGATAAAAAGCCTAGTTCTTCTTCTTCTATATTCTCTCTTTCTTTCTTTCTTCTTGTAAGCCTATTGTATTCATATTCTTTCAATCTTGAATAGGCTTGAGATAAACCACCATTCATATATCTTTGTAAAAGATTGATCAAGGTGTGATCAATCTTCATTCTAGCAAGATGGTGGTGTTCGTGAGAATTGTACTTACAATACAAGGTTTGTAAAGGGTTGGACTTAAGGTGTAACTCTATCAATCCTGCGGTAAGGTGTACTGCGTGTGTGTGATTAGTGTGAACCAAGGAAGGTGTTCCTTGAAGACTGGAGTAGGTTGTTTATAACCGAACCAGTATAAAATTCTTGGTGCCATTTACTTTCTGCATTTACTTTTCAGTTACTGCACTGTTTACTCTTCGTGTTCGCATTTGTAAAAATAGTAAACAATTTTGAAAAACCACGAACATTTCCAGAAATATACCTACACGTGCTAGGGTTAATTTGGCACAAGTTTTAACCCTTTTGGATAAGTACGAGTCGATCAAACATCAAAAGTTCTGAGACTAGTGCAGTCTGAATTTCAGACTTGCAAATGTTGAGACTTTGATAGTAGTTGACCTACTTCCCAAATAAATTTTCCAAAACTGTTTCAACCCATTTAAATATAGTATATAAGGAGTTAATGGTTAAATTTTCAGAGCATTTGGACGTTCACACAAATAGGAATTAATTTTTCAAAACCATCTACCGTTTCTGGCAGATTTGCACAATCTGATTACCAACGGTTTTTGAAGGGGTTAAAGGTTGAATTTTAATTTGAAATTTTTAGGGGACCCTCATAACATCTGAGGCTAAGTTCTCTCAAAATTTCATAATTTTTGGAGACCTCTAACCTGGTTTTAAAAACGTTTTAAAACAGGTCCTGAAAACAGAATCTGTTTTCAGAAGTTGAATTGGTTAGGTTTAAAGAAATTTTAAAAACCACACTTTCCGCACCACCTATTCAACCCCCCCTTCTAGTGGTACTTTGCAGATCCTACACTATTGCACCTTTACCATTGGTATAGTTCGTTTCCTTAGCGCCTTTTCCTTATGATCGACTATCTTTTCTGGTTCTTCCTCATAGGTCGTGTCGGCTTCCAGCTTCAAAGGTTGATCTTTGATGATATGACTAGGATCGTGTACATATCATCGCAGTTGAGAGACATGAAACACGTCATGTATTTGAGATAGGGTGGGCGGTAGAGCGAGTCGATAGGCCACTTTCCCAATTCTTTCAAGAACCTCATATGGCCCAATAAATCTTGGGCTCAACTTCCCTTTAATACCAAATCTTTTAACTCCCTTTGTTGGTGACACTTTTAGAAACATTTTTTCCCCATCTTGAAATTCTAACGGTCGCCGCTTCGCATCTGCCCAGACCTTGCTTCTATCTTGGGCCGCTTGTAACTTTTGCTTTATAACTTTTATTTTCTCTCGAGCCTACTCTACTAGGTCAGGTCCAGTGAGAATCTTGTCTCCTATTTCATCCCAATAAAGAGGAGATCGGCATTTCCTTCCATAGAGTGCTTCGTACGAGGCCATTCCTATAGATCGATGGTAGCTGTTGTTATATGAAAATTCTACTAGTTTGAGACTCCGATCCCAGCTTTTCCCAAAATCAAGTGTGCAAGATCGCAACATGTCTTCTAGTGTCTGAATAGTTCTTTCTGATTGACCATCCGTTTGGGGATGAAATGCCGAGCTCAAGTGAATCTCAGTGCCCATCGTTTTCTGAAAAGCTGTCCAGAATCGTGATGTGAAACGAGGGTGGCGATCACACACGATACTTAGGAGTACTCCATGAAGACTCACAATTTGATCCACGTACATCGTAGCCAACTTTTCCATTGGAGCCTTGATTGTCATAGCCATGAAATGGGCGGACTTGGTTAGACGATCAACAACCACCCAAATGGCATCATAACCGTTTTTCGTTCTAGGCAGGTCAGTAACAAAATCCATAGAAATGTGGTCCCACTTCCATTCGGGAACTTCGAGAGGCTGCAGCAACCCTGCGGGTTTCTGGTGTTCTGCTTTCACCTTCTGGCACACGAGGCATTTTTCCACAAATTCTGCAATCTGTCTTTTCATGCCGCGCCACCAGAATCGTCGTTTCAAATCTTGGTACATTTTATTGGTTCCAGGGGGGATGGATAATCGTGAGGTATGTGCCTCCTTAAGAACTTCGTTCAAATTGTCTTTGTTATTGGGTACGCACAATCTTTCTTGAAACCACAGACTATTGTCGTCCCGAACCTTAAATTCTCCAATGGGTTTCGTCTGTACTCGGTCCTTTATCTTCCTTAGGGTTTCATCCTTTTCTTGCTCCTCTTTAATTCTGTCTATTAGTGAAGAAATTATCATCAACTTTGCGAGCATGCCCTCAATTAATTCGACTTCTTCTAGATCAAATTCTTCCATGTCACGCTGCAAAGGTGGTTGGCGTGGATGGCTTGTCTTTCTACTTAATGCATCTGCCACCTTATGCTTACTCTTCTTGGAGAGATGTTGGAAAAGTTGAATTCTTGCCTTCTCTATGAATGCATTCCACGGTGGTGAGGAGGAAAAAGGAGTAAGGTTAGTCTACACCTTTAACCAAAATATATCCTTAAAAGCTAGGGGACTTACCAAAAGGCTTGAGTGGTATCCAAGCTTCTCTAGCTTAGAATCCTTAAAAGCTTGAGACTTTAGCCTAGTGACCATTGGAGGTCACGGTTATGAACAAGAGAGATAACACCATGAGTTTCATCTCAAGAAAAATGTAAGTATCTTCTCAAATGGCTAAGAACACTTACCTAATGTCTTTTAGTCTTGGAGGAACCCAATTCTTCTTGGTTGCTCCCTTGGCCGTGTGGTTGGGAGAGAAAGGAAAGGAAGGAGTTCTTTTGCTCTTGAAGTACTTTGGGGTGTTTGAAAAATCTAGAGAGTGCTCAAGTGTGTTTTGGGAGGGAAAATTCTTCTTCTTTTGGCTAGGTTAGTCGTTGGGCAAAAGGGGTGGGTGAGGGTTTAACCTCAATTAAATTCCTAACCTTGGGTTACTTTATGCAAATCATGGTTTCTTTTGACTAACCTTAGTTACTTAGGTTAATGGTTCACCAATTTCTAGCAACACAACCTCCTTAATTAGCCTCCTTTCCCTCCCCTCTTAACCAGCCGGCGGTTGCTAAGCCTTTGTAATTTCCTTTGCCATCTTTTCTTTTTCCTTACAACAAAATAAATAATACATATTTATTCTATTGGTTTATTCTTAAATAGGGATTTAAGAAATAGCCTTTCTTGGCTATTGGCCGAAACTTACAAAGCCATGGGGAAATTGGATCCCTTTCTTGTAATGCACATAGTACTCTTCATGATATACTAATAATGATCATTGACTTAATCAATTTCAAACGCAAGCGTATATTGTCACATGTTCACTAACTCAACCTTAGGTACAAGAAGGATTCTCTTATTGGGTTACAACATTCTCCCCCCTTATTATAAGTTTCGTCCTCGAAACTTGAAAGTGCTAATCAAAAAGGTGAGGGTACAAATTCTTCATGTTCTCTTCTAGTTCCCAGGTAGCCTCATCCACAGAATGGTTCTTCCATTGCACCTTAACCATTGGTATAGTTCGTTTCCTTAGCGCCTTTTCCTTACGATCGACTATCTTTTCTGGTTCTTCCTCATAGGTCGTGTCGGCTTCCAGCTTCAAAGGTTGATCTTTGGTGATACGACTAGGATCGTGTACATATCGTCGCAATTGAGAGACATGAAACACGTCATGTATTTGAGATAGGGTGGGCGGTAGAGCGAGTCGATAGGCCACTTTCCCAATTCTTTCAAGAACCTCATATGGCCCAATAAATCTAGGGCTCAACTTCCCTTTAATACCAAATCTTTTAACTCTCTTTGTTGGCGACACTTTTAGAAACACTTTTTCCCCATCTTGAAATTCTAACGGTCGCCGCTTCTCATCTGCCCAGACCTTGCTTCTATCTTGGGCCGCTTGTAACTTTTGCTTTATAACTTTTATTTTCTCTCGAGCCTGCTCTACTAGGTCGGGTCCAGTGAGAATCTTGTCTCCTATTTCATCCCAGTAAAGAGGAGATCGTCATTTCCCTCCATAGAGTGCTTCGTACGGGGCCATTCCTATAGATCGATGGTAGCTGTTGTTATATGAAAATTCTACTAGTTTGAGACTCCGATCCCAGCTTTTCCCAAAATCAAGTGTGCAAGATCGCAACATGTCTTCTAGTGTCTGAATAGTTCTTTCTGATTGACCATCCGTTTGGGGATGAAATGCCGAGCTCATGTGAATCTCAGTGCCCATCGTTTTCTGAAAAGCTGTCCAGAATCGTGATGTGAAACGAGGGTCGCGATTACACACGATACTTAGGGGTACTCCATGAAGACTCACAATTTGATCCACGTACATCGTAGCCAACTTTTCCATTGGAGCCTTGATTGTCATAGCCATGAAATGGGCGGACTTGGTTAGACGATCAACAACCACCCAAATGGCATCATAACCATTTTTCGTTCTAGGCAGGTCAGTAACAAAATCCATAGAAATGTGGTCCCACTTCCATTCGGGAACTTCGAGAGGCTGTAGCAACCCTACGGGTTTCTGGTGTTTGGCTTTCACCTTCTGGCACACGAGGTATTTTTCCACAAATTCTGCAATCTGTCTTTTCATGCCGCGGCACTAGAATCGTCGTTTCAAATCTTGGTACATTTTATTGGTTCCAGGGTGGATGGATAATCGCGAGGTATGTGCCTCCTTAAGAACTTCGTTCAAAATGTCTTCGTTAATGGGTACGCACAATCTTTCTTGAAACCACAGACTGTTGTCGTCCCGAACCTTAAATTCTCCAATGGGTTTCGTCTGTACTCGGTCCTTTATCTTCCTTAGGGTTTCATTCTTTTCTTGCTCCTCTTTAATTTTGTCTATTAGTGAAGGAATTATCATCAACTTTGCGAGCATGCCCTCAATTGATTCGACTTCTTCTAGATCAAATTCTTCCATGTCACGCTGCAAAGGTGGTTGGCGTGGATGGCTTGTCTTTCTACTTAATGCGTCTGCCACCTTATTGGCTTTTCCCGGGTGATACTGAATTGATAGGTCATAGTCCTTTATTAATTTTAGCCATCTTCGTTGTCGCATGTTCAGCTCTTTTTGGGTGAATAGGTATTTGAGGCTTTTGTGGTCCGTGAAGATTTTGCACTTTTCGCCGTATAGATAGTGCCTCCATATTTTTAGTGCGAAGACCACAGCTGCCAACTCAAGGTTATGCACAGGATAGTTTTGTTCAAATGGTTTCAACTGTCGGGATGCGTATGCAATTACTCGATCTTTTTGCATTAGTACACATCCTAACCTGTTCTTAGAGGCATCACTATACACAACAAAGTTTTCTCCGGGAATGGGCTGTGCTAAGACTGGGGTGGAGGTCAGTTTCTTCTTCAATTCAGTAAAGCTATTCTCACAGTCTGAGGTCCATTCGAACTTTGTTTTCTTCTGGGTTAATCGGGTCATGGGCATAGCAATTCGAGAGAATCCTTCTACGAACTTCCGATAGTAACCAGCAAGACCGAGAAAACTTCGTACCTCTGTAACATTTGTCGGTCTGGGCCACTCCGTAATTGCTTCGATTTTCTTGGGATCTACTGATATACCTTCCTCGGATATCACATGCCCTAGAAAGGCTATACTTCGTAGCCAAAATACGCACTTATTAAACTTCGCATATAGTTGTTCCCTTCGTAGAATGTCCAGAGCAATCCTTAGATGGGCTGCATGGGTCTCTTCATCTGGTGAATATATCAAGATGTCGTCGATGAAGACTACGACGAATTTATCTAATTGATCTTGAAAAACTCGATTCATTAGATCCATGAATGCGGCAGGGGCGTTAGTCAGTCCGAACGGCATTACTAAGAATTCCTAATGTCCGTAACGGGTTCGGAATGCAGTTTTGTGGACGTCTTCAGCCTTGATCTTCAATTGGAAGTATCCTGAGCGAAGATCAATCTTACTGAAAATTCTGGCCCCCCGATCTCGAAAATAGTAAGATGTCAAAATTTGTGGGCTTAGTTGTTTATTTTAAATAAACTAGAAAAATCATGTAAGTGTCAAATGAAAATGTAATATAAAAACTCTAGTTTCTAAATATTTCTATTTTTAGAAAGTGAAAAATATTTTTGAAACAAGATATAAACTAAAATAATATTTTTGGAAAGATAGAGCATTCTACTAAACATGGAAAATATTTTTTTTACTGTTTTTTTAGTTATGATTGTAACCCAAAAAAAGCCATGATGGTGGCTACTCTGTTTAGTATTTATATATTTATATTGTTGAAGGTTTATTTGATTAATTAATAAACATTTTATGTTGATTTATATTTTTTTTGCTCATAAGATAAATGATGATTGTATTATACACAACCGTATTTTCCCTTGGTTAACCATTTCTCTCATTAATTTTCTTTTGATATAATAAGAATATTTGTACCCGAATGATAAGAAGATTTGGTTTTCGACTTTCCTCTCTAGTTCTTGTTTCCTTTTCAAATACTTCTCTAAACTCTTTCCTTGTTGGAGAAAGGCTTTGTTTAACATATGGTATTATATGTTTTTATCGGTTGGGATCAGAGGAGGTAAAAAATAAGGTAAAATATGAGGTCTCCAATCACAGATTGCCACATGTACAAAAGTAGAAGAAGTTTAATATTTTTTTGTTTTTAAAAAATAGTTACTTGTCCACGTGGCAGCGTGTGATTGGAGGCCTCATATTTTGCCTCACTTTTTGCCTCTTATGATCTCAACCGTGTTTTTATTGTATACTTCGGTCTGTTTGGTGTAGAAACAAACCTTCTGACCTGAGACAAAATTTGCCAAGATCCACCATATCGTTATAGCTGGATGGAGCACCACTCTTTCTCCCCTCATTTTGAAAAGAAAATACTACCAGCACCATCTGATACTTCATTTTCTTGGTGCTCTGATTCTTCACTTTCTATCCACTATTAAACCTTTAATTTAACAAAAGATAAACTCAATCACACGAGGCATTTTTTAATTGGCTTATTAAACTCTTGATTTAGACTAATCATAGCTCTGAGAATCTCTAGCAACACATCAAACTTTGAAAACAAACACATCTCAAACCTGTCATGTGTCCAGCTCCCAGCAGTGTACTGCTAGGCCCGCTGAACCTGAAATGCAAACCTTTAACAAAGGTCATGGCGTGGGACACATCGGTGTTGCATAGAAATAATTAAAAGAACCTGAAACAAGTCAAAAATCTCAACAATAGATCTGGGAGCACTGTTATGCCCGTGACCTTGGGCATAAGGTAAGGAAAAAATATATATATATAAATAAAGTAAAATATGAAATAAGTAAGGAAAGAATGAAAAAAAAAGTTGACATTTTATGGCCCAAATTTCCCTTTAACAGCATGCATACATGTGAAATAGCTATGTGAGACAAACGGCAGGAAAAAAAATAAATATAAAATAATATATACACAAAAGCTAGACGAAATAAAGAATTGAAATGCAAATCCTAGGATAAGAGTTATCCCAAGCTAATTGAAATTTATTTGAATTAGGGTACTTCCTAAAGATTTATATCATAACCAAATAGGAAATTTCAAAACCCTAACTACCTTTTATTTATACATACATATAGCCTACATACTGCCTTCAGCCGCCCAACACAGGAGAAAACAAATATTCATCCCCTCCATTCGGCAGCCATAGATTAAGGAAAAAGAGGGAGCATTCTTGCTTCAATCCAACACAATTACAATCTACCGTATAGTCTAATCGGAATAGGTAAGTATCCTTTCTGTACTTATTATGAATTTGTGAAATCCGTATTCATATTTTCGTATCAAAGAATGGATCATATATAAGTATATGTGATTGCATAGGTTGATGAATATACATGTATTGATGTCCGTGGATATATTTGTGGGTATGAAAGTTGAATTTGTATTATATATAATGGTGGCTGATTTATATACAAAAGCCAACAGTTTTTTCGTCCATTCTAACATGTTGTGAACATGTTAATGGTATAATTTTGCATGCACACGACATATGGTAAATGAATACGTGCCTGTACTTTTCAAAAAAAAAAGCAACGACCATCTTTTATAAAGGAATTGCATGTATATATTGTTTCATGGCAAAATGTGTTTCATGCAAAAGTGGTGAACTTTCAGTATCTATAAAACAAAAAGGGGGGGTCGAATGTATTGAGGAAGGCTCAGGTCACGGGTGATGAGATTTAGCCAAAAGAAAAAGAAAAGTTTTGTTTGTCTTTTGTGTTTTCCTTTAATATAGTATTTGGTTAAATAAAATAGGTGCATGTGTGTGAATCTGCAAACGGGTGCAGCGCATTTGGGGGATAACCAGAAAGTATAGTTGAAGAAATGATAGATATTTTACATGGACTCAGTTGGGTGAAAAAAAACATTGGTTTAAGATACTTATATATTTATGTGCAACATTTGACAAGGCTGATAATATATATATATATTTCCAAAAATGAAATTTCGGCCACTGGCTGTACACTTTTTTAAATATATAAACTAATTTAAAATTACACAAGGTGCAACTACATTCATATATGTCGCGTACGAATATATCTATATGTATATGAAAGTGTTAATTGTGTGATATATGCGTTATTTCATGTCATCGAAGTTATGTGATTTGAAAGTGTATTCGATGGATTTGAATGTGCTATGGCCAAATGTTGCGGACATATACGTGGCTATGCTTATACGTAGGAGGTAAAATGGAATTAAAACGAAATGGTAAAGGGAAAAGAATAACAGTAAATGAAAAGGTGTTTAAAGTTGTACTTGTCAACTTCCTGGATTAAGAGTGGAAGTTAAAGTTTTTTTTTGTCCTTTTCCAAAACAACCATCCAAGGCCTTTAGGGAGAAAGGAAGGTGCCCAACCCAAGTATAGAGGTCAGCAGGGTTGGGAAGAAGAGATTTCGCGTAGGAAGTTCATTCGCCAAAAAGGTAGGTGCCTCTCCCCCCCTCAAACGGGTATGATTCATGCATGCTTTGATGATATACTAATGTGTTTCGTTGTTTTACTTGTTTAAGTTGTAAATCTTGTTTCGTTGTTTTTATTTGTTTAAGTTGTAAATTTTGTATATATTGGAAAGCATGAGATATATTATTTATGGCTGCTATGTGCATGTATGTGTGTGTGAAATTGGTGGTATGATTGAATCGAAAACAAAATATCCTTAAAAAATGGGAAAAGGGAACTTTTACATTAGGAGTCTTTAAGAAGTTGTGTCTTGGCCTTAGAATAGGTTCCTATAGACTGGAAATAGGAGAAAATGGGGGTTGTGATCGAAAACCAAATCACAGTGCGCGTTGCCACTGGTGGAACATCAAATTAGATAAATAAATAAATAATTAAAATTAAAGCAGAGAACATGCCGGCCAACGGACCGGGTCGGCTGGCCAGCGGGTCGGACCGAAGACGGTCCATTAACCTCTCAAAAAAATGTATCGGGCGTGGTGAATCATGCCAGGAAAATATAATTAAATACCAATAAGAATTCAAATAAATTCCAGAAAATATAAAAGGTTAAAATTAAATTATTTTCACTTAATTTCTGAAGTTTGGTAAATTTAAGTAATTAAAAATTAATAGTAATAAATAGAATTAAGTAAGGGAAACATAGGGGAAATTAGTAGAAAATTCTAGTAAACTAATACAAGCTAAGGAAAAATAAGGGTGGCGATAAATAACAACTTTTCAATATTCAAAAAAAAATTCACAAACCCAAATATTGAGTGCCGGAGGATGGTGAGGATGGGTCAGGGGCCTCAGGCGATTGTGTTTTTGCATTCATGGCACGTGCATTACATGATGGCGGGTCGTGACGTACGGGTCATGGGCGCTCAGGATGGTGTACGGTGGCGGGGCCATGACACTCAGGATGGTGTGCAGTGGCACGGCCACGCACACTCAGTATGGTGACTGTGGGGTGTACGACCTGTAGCCACTCAGTAGGACCGGGTTCATGCATTGCACGGTATAGATATCGGCATTCTGTGTGACATGACTTTGTTGCGTGTGACACGTTGATTGAGCATGCATCACGTGTTAGTGTATGTGCCCTAGGCCATGATTTGGATATTTATGTTATGCATTTATTATTAATAAAAGAGGTTTTATTATCATTATTGTTGGTTAGTATGTTACACAATTTTGATATATGTCCCTGATTCATTATTGTTATGGAGATAAAATAATTTATAATCAGTATGAGTATTGATTTGATAATCATGAGATGATTATGTGTATGGTGATACGAATCAATCTCATAGATACCTTTTAGAGAACAGTGTATTGGATAGACCCATCATGAGATTGCTACATGGATTAGCGTCATAAGTAAATCTCATGATAGTCATGTTTTAATCATTTGACTTGAGATTGTCATAGTTTCCAACATAAGGACTATTATATTTTGACATGATCAAACGTTATCCGTAACTGGATAATAATAAAGGTCATGATTGAATGTGATAGAAATTATGTAGAGGATATTGAACAATCAAGATAGAATTTGTCCCTCTCTTTTGAGAGAGATATCTTTGGGCCCCTCGATTAGTAAGACTGTGAAATGCATGGCCGTGCTCAAATGAATTGATAGTGTGATCAATATCATTTGTTTTATCAGTCTACTTAGAGATCGAGTAATCGTATGTTTGAACTATATAAGTATGACGCTGACCATGACTTATGTTCAAACTAGATATCGTGCGACAAAGGGATTAATGCATGTACTATTATTAGGCTAGTTGGACTTTACTCGTATTAATTGGGTAGTTGTAATGCCTTGCTAGAGGCCAATTACGACTTGTTGGTTTAATAGAGATTTAATCAACTGCCAATTAATATGGGCCTATCGGGTCACACACAAGAATGCGTAAGGCTGAGATTAATAATATTAATAATATTAATATTGGATATTAATTATTATTATTATTATCGTTTAATATTAATAATATTAATATTGGATATTAATATTATTATTTTTGTTTTTGTGGTTATATGTATATAGATATATATATGCTGTCAGATAATAATGAGAGAATCCATATCTGATATGGATTTTGAATATCCTGACAGAATCCATATCTGATATGGATTTTGATTGGCATCAACGAAACCGATTAGGACTCGGTTCTTAATATCCATAAATGCGTATATATATATATATCTATGTATCTCGTACATAGAGACATACGAAATACACACGAAAACAACAGAAACCCTAGAATCATTTTTGTGAAAAACGAGTTCTTCAGCCGCGCCGTTTGAAGAGCTAGCACTCCGGGCGGAAGCGTTCGTGTGGATACCAACAGAGGGTGTTCGTGATTTCACACCTCTTCCATTTGCAGACTTCGAATCTACGGAGGTAGTTTTTGATTTCTTTTGTCGAATTAAACGAACAACATGGATCCTTGGTAGGAAATCGGAGATCAAGTTTTGTTTTCCGCTGCGCGTTTGGCAGTGATCTCGGTTGATTTCCTAACAGTGGTATCAGAGACACTTGTTGATTTCGTTTAAATCGATTATATCATGCTTATGTGATTATATGTTTACTGTTTTTCGTATGGCATGATATGTACAAAAACCCCAACTCGGATTTCATATGATGAGAGAAGAATGGTGTTTTTTAAATCGTTTTCATGAGATGATTTGTATACGGTGGTTTTCGTTTGTCATGTGATGATCAAAACCGATTCTGTTTATATTAGATATAAACATACTATGTGTAAAACCCTATTCGAATCTCATCTGGTGAGAGCGGATTGATGTTTTCAATTCGTTTTCATGAGACATTATGATTCGAGATTGTTATATGTGATATAAAGTTTTCGTTTTTCATGTGATGATCGGAAACGATTATGTTTATATCGATATGAACAACCGATAATGATTCTGTAAGAGTTATGCATATTCAAAACAGACAGATTATCAATTCGATTGATGATTCTGTTTTTGGATTTCGAATGGCAGATTGATTCTGTTTCGGATTTCGAACAGCAGATTATCAATTCGATTGATGATTCTGTTTTGGGTTTTGAATGATAACTCTCGGTTCGATCGGTGCTTCTATAAGGGCTTATACGTATTCAAAACAGTAAGATCGTTAATATGATTGATGCGTCTGTGTTAGGGTTTCGAAAAGAAAATTATCAATGCGATTGATACTATAGTTCGTTACCGTGACATTAAGAATGTTAATATATATTTATTTGTTATAATATGTTTGTGTAAAATATATTATAATTGTTGATGTCTTTGCATGGTGCATAGCATGGCCTCAGGACCTATGTGATTGACTTAGTCATATTTTTGTTTTGGGTTATTATGGCATGCGTGCCGCTGTAGTTTTTGTTGTATTTTATTATACAAGTAGTTAGGTTTTTCTTTGTTATTGTAATAAATGAAGAATCAAGCTACAAAATGGTGATGGCGACACACACCAAGGACGAGTGGATTCCATAGAGATGGAGGCACGGGCTCAAGACAAGAAGATATGTATCATTGCAAATGTTGTAATAGGAAGTCTTTCACATAGGGTTTCCTTTATGATCTTCATCTGGTCTCATGAAGATCATATTTAGTTTGGCCATGCTATGTCACGTTTACATATTTATCATTTTGTATGAGATGCGTGGATGATATATTATATATGCATATAGGATGCTACGATATAATGATATGCAATGCAAGACATAAACTAAGTTGAACCCTCATTAATAATTTAAGTCTTGATGCCATACATGTCTTAAACACCTATTAAAACTGGGATTGTATTAAAGTAGGTATTGCCAAAGCAATGTGCTTTAAACATTCCTAGCTACGTAGGATGAGTAATAGTGCTACTCATATGTTTAAAATTGGTTAGACTTAATTGGGCTATCAAAACGGTTTTGGGCCCAAGGCATTAGATGGAATCTAACATACAATGATATATGATGTCATTATTCCATAAATTCTAAGAGTTACATGAGATGTAATTGGTAAAGATGTTACCTACCTAAATAACTTAATTTTAAGCGTCATGACAAAGCTGAGTTTAGAATTAAGTCAAATATGGATCTTAGCTCACTAAAATATTTCTTTTGAGGGTTATATTTTAGTGGGAGTTTTATAAATTTTAACCTCATTATTAATAAAGTGTTACTTTGCATGTTTTGTAGATCATAAATGGCTGCTAATAACAATTCCACCTTATGCTGCGATCTATCCTTGAGAAGGAAAAACTAAAAGAATGTGGGACTAATTTTGTTGACTGGTTTCGAAACTTGAGAATTGTTCTCAAGCAAGAAAAGAAGTCCTACGTGCTCGATGACCCTGTCCCTGAACCCCCTCCTGCTGATGCTTCTGTTGCTGTTAAGAACAAGTATAAGAAGCATGTTGAAGATTCCAATGACATAGGATGTCTAATGTTGGCAACTATGTGTCCAGGACTTCAGAAAGACCTGGAACACTTAGAAGCTTATGAGATGAGTGTGCATCTCAAACAAGCTTTCCAACAACAGGCTAGGCAGGATAGGTTCGACACCGCTGTTGCACTTTTTGACTGTAAGATGTCTGAAGGTGAATCTGTTAGCGCTCATGTTCTGAAGATGAAAGGCTATATAGATCACCTTGCAAGACTTGGATATCCCCTGAGTTTGGAACTCGCCACGGATTTGATCCTACACTCTTTGCCTAGCAGTTTTTCTCAGTTTGTCATGAATTACAATATGAATAATATGGAAAAGTCCATTCCTGAGCTACATGGTATGCTCAAAACTGCTGAGGGGAATATCAAGAAGCCTACCCATGTATTGAGTGTCAATACCAAGCTAATGAAAAGGAAAGCTAAAGGCAAGGGTAAGGCTAAAAGTGCAAAGGGTGCAAAAGGGGCAAAGGGTCAAGCTAAACCGAAACCTGGTCCCAAGGCAAAGGTTCCTAAGGAAGGAACTTGTTTCCATTGCAACAAGCCTGGGCATTGGAAAAGAAATTGTGATGTTTATTTGGAGGAGTTGAAGAAGCTGAAGGGTAGTACGACTACATCTTCAGGTATTTATGTTATAGAAATTAATTTATCTACTTCTTCTTCCTGGGTATTAGATACTGGATGTGGATCCCATATTTGTACAAATATGCAGGGGCTCAAAAGGAGTAGGATGCTGAAGAAGGGCGAGGTGGACCTACGTGTTGGCAATAGAGCAAGAGTTGCTGCTATAGCTGTAAGGACCTATGAGCTTGTCTTGCCCAATGGGCTTTTGTTAGTTTTAAACAATTGCTTTTATGTTCCTACTATGAGTAGGAATCTTATTTCAGTGTCTGTTTTGGATGATGAAGGTTATTCATTTTTAATTAAAAATAAGAAGTGTTCTATTTTTGATAAAAATGACTTGCTTTATTGTATTGCAAGTAGTTATAATGGCATTTATGTCCTTAACCTTGATGATTCCAATGACGGTAATATTTATAACATATCTTCAAAGAGAACTAAGCCAAATGAACTAAACTCTGCATATTTATGGCATTGTCGCCTTAGCCATATAAATGAGAAGCGCGTATCTAAACTCCATCAAGATGGATTATTAGATTCATTTGATTTTGAATCATTTGAAAATTGCGAGTCTTGTTTGCTTGGAAAGATGACAAAGACTCCTTTTACTGGACATAGTGAAAGGGCTAATGACTTATTGGGCTTGGTACATACAGATGTATGCGGCCCAATCAGCATTAGTGTCAGGGGAGGATTTCAGTATTTCATTACTTTTACTGATGATTTCAGCAGGTATGGCTATGTCTACCTAATGAAACATAAGCATGAGTCTTTTGAAATGTTTAGAACTTTTCAAAATGAAGTACAAAATCAACTTGGTAAGACAATTAAAACCCTTCGATCAGATCGAGGTGGTGAATATTTGAGCCAAGAATTCGACCAACATCTAATAAATTGTGGAATCGTTTCACAGTTGACTCCTCCAGGAACTCCACAATGGAATGGTGTTTCTGAAAGGAGAAATCAGACTTTATTGGATATGGTTCGATCTATGATGGGTCAAGTAGATCTTCCTTTATCCTTTTGGGGTTATGCCTTGGAGACAGCTGCATTCATTTTGAACCGTGTACCATCTAAAGCGGTTGAAAAGACACCATATGAGATGTGGACTGGTAAGAGACCCAGTTTGTCTTTTCTTAAGATTTGGGGTTGTGAAGCTTATGTGAAAAGATTAATGTCAGATAAGCTAGCTCCAAAATCTATCAAATGTATTTTTGTGGGGTATCCTAAAGAAACTAAAGGGTACTATTTCTATATTCCCTCAGAGAACAAAGTGTTTGTTGCTCGAAATGGAGTCTTTTTGGAAAAGGAGTTTCTCTCCAAGAGAACAAGTGGGAGTATAGTACAACTTGAGGAAACTCAAGTTCCATAAGATATCGTTGAACCGTCTTTAGAGACGATTTCAGAACCACAAACAGTTGTGGAGCCTGAAAATGTAACACAAGTCCAACGCAGATCTGATAGGATACATCATCAGCCAGAGAGATACGGATTTCTTGTGACTGATGATAGTCAAGTTATGCTCATAGATCAAGATGAGCCTACTACCTATCAGGAAGCTGTGTCAGGTCCAGATTCAGATAAATGACTTGGAGCCATGAATTCTGAGATGCAATCCATGTTTGATAACCAAGTTTGGTCTTTAATTGATCCTCCAGAGGGTATTAAGACTATTGGTTGCAAATGAGTTTTCAAGAAGAAAACTGACATGGATGGAAATGTGCAAACCTACAAAGCAAGGCTTGTGGCTAAAGGTTTCAAGCAAACTCATGGTATAGACTATGATGAAACCTTTTCACCAGTAGCTATGCTTAAGTCTATTCGAATTCTCCTTGCCATTGCAGCATACTATGATTATGAGATATGGCAAATGGATGTCAAAACTGCTTTCCTTAATGGAAATTTACTCGAGGATGTGTACATGACACAACCTGAGGGTTTTGTAAATCCTGAGAATTCAAAGAAGGTTTGCAAGCTTCAAAGGTCCATCTATGGATTGAAGCAAGCATCTCGAAGCTGGAATCTTCGTTTTGATGAAACAGTTAAGAACTTTGGTTTCATCAAGAATGAAGATGAACCTTGTGTTTACAAGATGGTTAGTGGGAGTGCAGTAGTGTTTCTGGTCTTATATGTGGATGACATATTACTTATTGGGAAAGATATCCCTACCTTGCAAAAGGTTAAGGCTTGGTTAGGGAATTCATTTTCAATGAAGGACTTGGGTGAGGCTACCTATATCCTTGGTATCAAGATCTATAGAGATAGATCTAAAAGGATAATAGGCTTGAGTCAGAGTACATACATAGATAAAATGCTGAAAAGGTTCAACATGCAAGAGTCCAAGAAAGGATTCCTGCCTATGTCTCATGGCATTCATCTTAGCAAGAATCAATGTCCTCAGACATCTGATGAGCGAGATCGAATGAATAAAATTCCTTATGCTTCTGCTATAGGATCGATCATGTATGCCATGTTATGTACTAGACCAGATGGCTCATATCCATTGAGCACAACAAGTAGATATCAAGCTGACCCTGGTGAAGGTCACTGGACAGCTGTCAAGAATATTCTTAAGTACCTCAGAAGGATTAAAGATGTATTCTTGGTTTATGGAGGTTTGGATGACGAGTTAGTTGTAAATGGTTACACAGATGCTAGCTTCCAAACCGACATAGATGATTTCAGGTCGCAGTCCGGTTTTGTATTCACATTGAATGGTGGAGCTGTTAGTTGGAAGAGTTCAAAACAAAGCACTGTGGCTGATTCTACAACAGAGGCTGAGTATATAGCAGCATCAGATGCAGCTAAAGAAGCAGTTTGGTTGAAGAAGTTCATCACTGAGCTAGGAGTGGTACCTAGCATTGCAAATCCTGTGGACATTTATTGTGACAACAATGGTGCCATAGCACAAGCAAAAGAGCCTAGATCTCATCAGAGATCTAAACATATACTCAGACGCTACCATCTCATTCGAGACATCATCGATAGAGGAGATGTCAAGATATGCAAAGTTGACACAAACGATAACATAGCGGATCCATTGACTAAGCCTCTCTCACGGGTCAAGCATGATCAGCACACTAGATCTATGGGTCTCAGATATTTGTAGGCCTAGTACAAGTGGGAGATTGTTAGTGTATGTGCCCTAGGCCATGATTTGGATATTTATGTTATGCATTTATTATTAATAAAAGAGGTTTTATTATCATTATTGTTGGTTAGTATGTTACACAATTTTGATATATGTCCCTGATTCATTATTGTTATGGAGATAAAATAATTTATAATCAGTATGAGTATTGATTTGATAATCATGAGATGATTATGTGTATGGTGATACGAATCAATCTCATAGATACTTGTTAGAGAACAGTGTAGTGGATAGACTCATCATGAGATTGCTACATGGATTAGCGTCATAAGTAAATCTCATGATAGTAATGTTTTAATCCTTTGACTTGAGATTGTCATAGTTTCCAACATAAGGACTATTATATTTTGACATGATCAAACGTTATCCGTAACTGGATAATAATAAAGGTCATGATTGAATGTGATAGAAATTATGTAGAGGATATTGAACAATCAAGATAGAATTTGTCCCTCTCTTTTGAGAGAGATATCTTTGGGCCCCTCGATTAGTAAGACTCTGAAATGCATGGCCGTGCTCAAATGAATTGATAGTGTGATCAATATCATTTGTTTTATCAGTCTACTTAGAGATCGAGTAATCCTATGTTTGAACTATATAAGTATGACGCTGACCATGACTTATGTTCAAACTAGATATCGTGCGACAAAGGGATTAATGCATGTACTATTATTAGGCTAGTTGGACTTTACTCGTATTAATTGGGTAGTTGTAATGCCTTGCTAGAGGCCAATTACGACTTGTTGGTTTAATAGAGATTTAATCAACTGCCAATTAATATGGGCCTATCGGGTCACACACAAGAATGCGTAAGGCTGAGATTAATAATATTAATAATATTAATATTGGATATTAATTATTATTATTATTATCGTTTAATATTAATAATATTAATATTGGATATTAATATTATTATTTTCGTTTTTGTGGTTATATGTATATAGATATATATATGCTGTCAGATAATAATGAGAGAATCCATATCTGATATGGATTTTGAATATCCTGACAGAATCCATATCTGATATGGATTTTGATTGGCATCAACGAAACCGATTAGGACTCGGTTTTTAATATCCATAAATGCGTATATATATATATCTATGTATCTCGTACATAGAGACATACGAAATACACATGAAAACAACAGAAACCCTAGAATCGTTTTTGTGAAAAACGAGTTCTTCAGCCGCGTCGTTTGAAGAGCTAGCACTCCGGGCAGAAGCGTTCGTGTGGATACTGACAGAGGGTATTCGTGATTTCGCACCTCTTCCATTTGCAGACTTCGAATCTACGGAGGTAGTTTTTGATTTCTTTTGTCGAATTAAACGAACAACATGGATCCTTGGTAGGAAATCGGAGATCAAGTTTTGTTTTCCGCTGCGCGTTTGGCAGTGATCTCGGTTGATTTCCTACCATCACGTACTTGCGCATTTTACATGGAGTGCTTTACTTACTGTATTTACTCTATCTTATGCATGTTATCATATATCCATGTGCTACGTGGTTTTATCTTATATTTATGTGCTATGTGGCTATATCATTTCGGTATGCACGTTTTGTATTGGTTTGAGGCGGACATCTACTAGGTGATTTCTGTCACTCACCCCTACTTCCCAGGTGAGCTGGATGAGAACTACGAGCACATCTTTGTTGAGGACGGGTCGGACATAGCTGAGTGGGCTGGTTGATAGCTGTAGCTAGGATACGAGGGGAACTCTGCAGCTGATTTTTTGTAGTTATCTTTTGGGGACTTCCACAGACTTCTTTATTACTTTTATTATCAGAATTTTTATTCAGTAATGTAATGACATTTATTGGATTTCAATTTAAGTTACGATTTACGTTTCTGCGAGAAAAAATTCTACGTCATTTCTGACATGTAAGAGATTGATTCGACGCCTTGTATTCTCCTTAGTGAGATACGGCGGGTGCGCTGTTCCCTATGTTAGGGCTCAGGAGCGGGGCGCTACAGGTGGTATCAGAGCCGAGGCTTCAGATCCATCTCGGAAACGCAGGATTAATTAGATCACTTAGACACAAGTTACGATCTTTTGTAAAATTTTGATTTTACCCCTAATAAACAAAGTAGACTTAAGATATGATCATATACCTAGGTTATGATTAGGTTAAGGGAGGTGTGTGCCGATGGTGAGCTTTCCTTGTCTGACTATCGATTTATCGGCGTTCAACCTTTCAACTTATTATTGACTAATCCGATTTCTTCTCATGAACTTGGATAACAGGAAATGCCTCCACGATGTGAGCCAGCTGGGAACGGTGGTGAGAACAACCAGAATCAGGGGATCATCCCCAAGCACTTGAAGATGCCATAGTCACTATGACCAACACCTTAGCACAGTAGCACCAGCTGCTGAACTTGCATGCATCGCCTCCACCACCATGGCACTCGGACCTGAGATTCTTCGACAAGGAGATGCGGAGGAGTGATGGCGCAGCACAACTGACACCGCCGATCACTTAGATCTAATTTCGAAATGAGTTTAAAAAGTACTACGTGTTCGACAGTGCGATCTTTCAAAGCATGGCTCTAGATCCAGATCGGAAGCATAGATTTGGACTATGATCTTAGAAAGTAAGTTATGATTTTACCCTTAAATCACAATCATAGACATAAGTATCGATTTTTAGTCGTAAGCAATGATTATATATTGGGCATGTGATTGGAATTAAAACGTGACCTTAGATTCTAAGTGATGATCCTGCCCGTAAGTCACGATTTTAGACATAAGCGACGATCTTGATTAAGAGTTGATCTTCGACTTAAGCATTGATTTTAGTCATAAACGCATATTATATGCTAAGTATGATTTGGAAATAAGAGTGATCTTAGACATAAGCTGTGATCTGAACTTCAGGTGATGATCTAAACATAAGTACTGATCTTAGTCATAAGCTGTGATTATATTCTAAGCATTGAACTTATAAATAAGTAACGATTTTAGACGTAAGGAATGATGATACCGAGAATCGACTCTAGAAATAAGTCATGACATTAAACCTAAGTGATGATCAGATAAAGGATACGCCCAATTATGTCTAGGGTGTACGATCTGAAGTAATTACCTTACCTAAGTGTTGATTATAATCATTTTTATAAGTCCTTTGATCCGATCCCTATAAATCCAAATCATTTGAATAATATATAATTAAAATTGCAATGTTAACCAGGATGCCATACTGTGTGCGCTGGTTAATGCATAAATTTAGATGGACCGACAGTTACTAGGGCTGCTTCCCCGTAGCAGCAGCATGGGACCCGATATCATTATAATAAATAAAGCGGGTTCACGCCTCTACCTCGACAGTAGTGTCGAAACGCGACTAGGTCTAGGTGGGGATTGTAGTTATTAAGAAATGATTGATAGTAAAATGAAGTACTGAGTTTAGCAAAGAATATAGTACAAAAGGGATTATAGTGAAGATTAAGATGTTGAATGATAGAGTATCCAATAAGCCGAAGATATTAGTCTTATTAGGGATATTAACTGATAGTGATAAACGAGCATTATTAAAATAAGTACAATGGAATAACAAAGTATTAAGTGTTGATTCCTAGGAACATGGCTTGAATTTAGATAGAGTAAGCATGAACAAGTAGTAGGTGCTTTGCAGGTGAGATCTAAATAAATTAAAATTAACGGTTGAAATAACCATGTAAAGAAGTACGGTGTATCAGTGTGACGCGCGGAAGCGTGATGAATTAGAATATCCTAAGTTGATCAATATTTAGCGTGCCATACAAAGAGTGAACAACTTAAGTTAAATATTTATATGAAACGGTGCATAGGTCGATTTTTCATTTGACATTAAGAGGAGACTTAGAAAAACTATACGAAGTATTGGACTGTTATTTTTCTAGTACTTAAACATTTTTGTATAAGCACGTACACCAAGAAATATTATATATTTCGAAGATATTTCAAAGATTTTAGTTCCAATTTTTAGTATATTACTTTATAAGGCTATATTCCTCTCCAAATTTATATACCAACATAATAAAATTTCAACTATCCTCACAACTTTGAAAAAATAGGTTTTTTTTTAAACGTCGATGTTTTCGAAGAACGATATGTTTATGTATTTATTATATTTCTCAAATTTTTGTCTAGCCATATTGATTTTGCTAAAATAACTTTATTTGACAACTATCAATTTTGCAAGCATTTTACCCTCTAAATGTTTTTGAAATTATTTATCTTCGTGCGATGAACTTATTTAATTTTGAGAAGCAGAAATAGTTTTCAAAATATATGTACTTATTTTTGAAAAAGAACGGCACCTTATTCAAATTGTTTTATGAAACTTCACAATGGTTGAGTTTTCAATTGTTATATTCTACGAAACAAAACATAGCTTTCAATATATATATTTCTTTGGAAAAGAAAAAGACAACATGTTCAAATCGTTTTGCAAAAAGAAATTTTATGATAGCTGTGTCTCAATTGTTTTGAAAGTGGTTTTAACCGTAATACTTTTGCAAACCAGTATATCATTGTTTTATAAATGGTCATTTGAGACACCGGTTGCAGAAACAAATATATAATACTTTGGTTTCTATGTTTTCAAAAATTAGAATTGATATTATTAAATCTATATTCCGAGTTATAGCTATGTAAGCTACTTTCTTTTAAATTGAAAAAAAATGTGTGTCCATACACATACTTCGTATGCTAGGTTGTTGATAATATCTCTGAAAAGTAAGGGCATGATTATAGAACTAGTTCATAGGTATAAAAATTGATTTCGATGACTTGGTTCTATGATAAGGGAGAGTGATGGTCAGCATATTAGAGGACTCGATGGATATTACGGATGGTCATGTAACTAGGAGATGAATTAAACATGATGAGTTTAAGAATTCGGAATTGTAGATTGTAATAAGTTGAATGATATACTTCAAGTGGTATAAGTGGGAGTCTGTAAGTTATAATTATAGAGAATTAAGTTAATGATTATAGTACACCTAAGAACTGATTTTAGAAGGCTGCTGATGACCCAGATATGAGCACGATATTGAATGACGATTTGGTTATAGAACCCGTAGTTTGATGACAATACCCTTAAAGTTGATTCGATAATCATAGATAGCTTAGGTAATGATTTTAACAAGCGAAGGGCAATGGATTAGAAATTATCATGTTTGTGTACAAGGAATGATTTTGAGGCCTTAGCCTATGATAAGGAAATGGAATAGTCAATGTATCGAAATACGGAATGGATATTTAGTAGGGTTATTATCTAGGTGAATGGATTAAGTAGAACCATGCAAAACTATTGATTACGCCATACACAAGTTTCGAGGACGAAACTTATTGTAAGGGGGAAGGAATGTTATGCCCGTGACCTTGGGCATAAGGTAAGGAAAAATATATATATAAATAAAGTAAAATATGAAATAAGTAAGGAAAGAATGAAAAAAAAGTTGACATTTTATGGCCCAAATTTCCCTTTAACAGCATGCATACATGTGAAATAGCTATGTGAGACAAACGGCAGGAAAAAAAATAAATATAAAATAATATATACACAAAAGCTAGACGAAATAAAGAATTGAAATACAAATCCTAGGATAAGAGTTATCCCAAGCTAATTGAAATTGATTTGAATTAGGATACTTCCTAAAGATTTATATCCTAACCAAATAGGAAATTTCAAAACCCTAACTACCTTTTATTTATACATACATATAGCCTACATACTGCCTTCAGCCGCCCAACACAGGAGAAAACAAATATTCATCCCCTCCATTCGGCAGCCATAGATTAAGGAAAAAGAGGGAGCCTTCTTGCTTCAATCCAACACAATTACAATCTACCGTATAGTCTAATCGGAATAGGTAAGTATCCTTTTTGTACTTATTATGAATTTGTGAAATCCGTATTCATATTTTCGTATCAAAGAATGGATCATATATAAGTATATGTGATTGCATAGGTTGATGAATATACATGTATTGATGTCCGTGGATATATTTGTGGGTATGAAAGTTGAATTTGTATTATATATAATGGTGGCTGATTTATATACAAAAGCCAACAGTTTTTTCGTCCATTCTAACATGTTGTGAACATGTTAATGGTATAATTTTGCATGCACACGACATATGGTAAATGAATACGTGCCTGTACTTTTCAAAAAAAAAAGCAACGGCCATCTTTTATAAAGGAATTGCATGTATATATTGTTTCATAGCAAAATGTGTTTCATGCAAAAGTGGTGAACTTTCAGTATCTGTAAAAACAAAAGGGGGGGTCGAATGTATTGAGGAAGGCTCAGGTCACGGGTGATGAGATTTAGCCAAAAGAAAAAGAAAAGTTTTGTTTGTCTTTTGTGTTTTCCTTTAATATAGTATTTGGTTAAATAAAATAGGTGCATGTGTGTGAATCTGCAAACGGGTGCAGCGCATTTGGGGGATAACCAGAAAGTATAGTTGAAGAAATGATAGATATTTTAGATGGACTCAGTTGGGTGAAAAAAAACATTGGTTTAAGATACTTATATATTTATGTGCAACATTTGACAAGGCCGATAATATATATATATCCAAAAATGAAATTTCGGCCACTGGCCGTACACTTTTTTAAATATATAAACTAATTTAAAATTACACAAGGTGCAACTACATTCATATACGTCGCGTAGGAATATATCTATATGTATATGAAAGTGTTAATTGTGTGATATATGCGTTATTTCATGTCGTCGAAGTTATGTGATTTGAAAGTGTATTCGATGGATTTGAATGTGCTATGGCCAAATGTTGCGGACATATACGTGGCTATGCTTATACGTAGGAGGTAAAATGGAATTAAAACGAAATGGTAAAGGGAAAAGAATAACAGTAAATGAAAAGGTGTTTAAAGTTGTACTTGTCAACTTCCTGGATTAAGAGTGGAAGTTAAAGTTTTTTTTTGTCCTTTTCCAAAACAACCATCCAAGGCCTTTAGGGAGAAAGGAAGGTGCCCAACACCAAGTATAGAGGTCAGCAGGGTTGGGAAGAAGAGATTTCGCGTAGGAAGTTCATTCGCCAAAAGGTAGGTACCTCTCCCCCCTCAAACGGGTATGATTCATGCATGCTTTGATGATATACTAATGTGTTTCGTTGTTTTACTTGTTTAAGTTGTAAATTTTGTTTCGTTGTTTTTATTTGTTTAAGTTGTAAATTTTGTATATGTTAGAAAGCATGAGATATATTATTTATGGCTGCTATGTGCATGTATGTGTGTGTGAAATTGGTGGTATGATTGAATCGAAAACAAAATATCCTTAAAAAATGGGGAAAAGGGGAACTTTTACATTAGGAGTCTTTAAGAAGTTGTGTCTTGGCCTTAGAATAGGTTCCTATAGACTGGAAATAGGAGAAAATGGGGGTTGTGATCGAAAAACAAATCACAGTGCGCGTTGCCACTGGTGGAACATCAAATTAGATAAATAAATAAATAATTAAAATTAAAGCAGAGAACAGGCCGGCCAACGGACCGGGTCGGCTGGCCAGCGGGTCGGACCGAAGGCGGTCCATTAACCTCTCAAAAAAAAATGTATCGGGCGTGGTGAATCATGCCAGGAAAATATAATTAAATACCAATAAGAATTCAAATAAATTCCAGAAAATATAAAAGGTTAAAATTAAATTATTTTTACTTAATTTCTGAAGTTTGGTAAATTTAAGTAATTAAAAATTAATAGTAATAAATAGAATTAAGTAAGGAAAACATAGGGGAAATTAGTAGAAAATTCTAGTAAACTAATACAAGCTAAGGAAAAATAAGGGTGGCGATAAATAACAACTTTTCAATATTCAAAAAAAATTTCACAAAGCCAAATATTGAGTGCCGGAGGATGGTGAGGATAGGCCAGGGGCCTCAGACGATTGTGTTTTTGCATTCATGGCACGTGCATTGCATGATGGCGGGTCGTGACGTACGGGTCACGGGCGCTCAGGATGGTGTACGGTGGCGGGGCCACGACACTCAGGATGGTGTGCAGTGGCGCGGCCACGCACACTCAGTATGGTGACTGTGGGGTGTACGACCTGCAGCCACTCAGTAGGACCCGGATTCATGCATTGCACGGTATAGATATCGGCATTCTGTGTGACATGACTTTGTTGCGTGTGACACGTTGATTGAGCATGCATCACGTACTTGCGCATTTTACATGGAGTGCTTTACTTACTGCATTTACTCTATCTTATGCATGTTATCATATATCCATGTGCTACGTGGTTTTATCTTATATTTATGTGCTATGTGGCTATATCATTTCGGTATGCACGTTTTGTATTGGTTTGAGGCGGGCATCTACTGGGTGATTTTTGTCACTCACCCCTACTTCCCAGGTGAGCCGGATGAGAACTACGAGCACATCTTTGTTGAGGACGGGTCGGACATAGCTGAGTGGGCTGGTTGATAGCTGCAGCTAGGATACGAGGGGAACTCTGCAGCTGATTTTTTGTAGTTATCTTTTGGGGACTTCCACAGACTTCTTTATTACTTTTATTATCAGAATTTTTATTCAGTAATGTAATGACGTTTATTGGAGTTCAATTTAAGTTACGATTTACGTTTCTGCGAGAAAAATTTCTACGTCATTTCTGACATGTAAGAGATTGATTCGACGCCTTGTATTCTTCTTAGTGAGATACGGCGGGTGCGTTGTTCCCTATGTTAGGGCTCGGGAGCGGGACGCTACAAGCACTTCCGTACGAAAGGGACCATAACCAAGGTATCAAAAGCAAGTTCGGACACAGTACAAACAGTACCAGAGGACAAATGCATCTAGGTACTGCCACAAATGAGCAAAATTTCTGTCAGTCTGTACTCTAGTGTTCCCGCATACACATGGCGCAATCCTAGGAGCAACGGACAGTACCTGATTATTCTTGGTGGACCCACAGCTACTATCCGGATCAATCTGTATTCTCTAAGCCGACCTTTCCTCAACTATCTATAAATAGCACCTTGCCATCAACAGGTAAAGAATCTAAACTTGAATTATGTTTTACGGTCCCAGAAACTTCTCTAAG
>AP025066.1:22111770-22130520 GCA_036186865.1 Eustoma russellianum
ACCATTGTTTTGCAGATGAGCCCGGTTATGACATGATTTTCATAGAAGACGGCGGCGAGTAGGCTGAGTGGGATGCTTAAAGTTCTGATTAGGAATTGTTTAGACTGTTTCTTATTATCTTAGCTTTCTTTCATTCACTTGAGGTTTAGTGGGCTACGACCACGAACAATATTTTGTAATATTATTACACTTTGATGTACGGATTTGATGGTTTAGATTTTATTTTGCATGTGCCTCCGTGCTTATTCTCTTACGTCATTGATGATGTGTATTCGAGAGATGAGACGTCTTGTAGTCTTCTCAGCAAGCTATGACAGGTGCACCAGTTCGGGTCCGCTGTCCGGGCTGGGGCGCTACATAGGCATGTAGAATGAGCTACACGTGCTGAAATTTCATTTTAGTAAGCTTTGTCAAATAATGCACAATATTTACACATATATGGTAAATAATAATCAGCCCTATCTTGAATTTTCTAGAAAACTTTAACATGTCTTGAATGTGTAAAAAGTGTCTAGATACATGTTACACCTATTACAAAAAAAACGTTCCATGTTTTATGTTCGTAGAAAACCAAATTTTCGACTTTCGTCGATTACGCGATTTTTCTCCGATTAGATTCAAACTTCTTGCACATGTAATATATATTATATCACACATAATATACATAAAACATAGTGTACATCTAGCTCAAATGGCTGAGATAAAAAAGCCCATGTGTAGTAGAGAAGATTGAATTTGAATTCTCCACATATCTAGCCTAAATTATGGGTGATTTGTGTGTGCCAACGTGGAATGACTTAGTGGCTGTTTGTAACATGTGAGCCACGAAAGTTTTGGCCATTTTTGAAGTATATGGGCTGGCCATCTTTGTATGTCAAGTACATGACATGTTAGTGAAGTTTCAGTAGTCATCCGATACGACAATTTTTGGTTTATGACCTTGTAACATGTCGTTATAATTTTGTCGTCACCGTGACTTATATCATATGATATAAGACCTGAATATACTCATAAATATCAGGTGTATATAGTGGTGTGACGTCGACGTAAGTTTGTAATATATGTAACGTGTCGGTGGTACGCCGGAATATATGTGTATTATGCCTTTTTTAAAAAAATATGAATATATATATCAAATATATATATTAGGCGCCATTCTCAAATTTGTCTCCATCAAGCTTTCTCTAAGTATGTCTTTATTTACTGAACTAGTTAGTTCATTAACTTAAGCACTCTACTTAATGAACTAGTCTAGTTCATTAATTATGGCACCTGAAAGTAGTACAAAGACAACAAATGTTTGCCATATGATGTAAGCTTTAACGCTTCATAGTTTGTTAGTACGACAACAATATATATAAGCATATGAAGCAAGTATATCATATAAACGTGTCAAGTACTAATTTATTTATGCATTTCGTAAACTCGTAGCATTTAAATCATGCATTTTAAATCATTTAAATGTTGGGATTAATTCGAGATACGTGTAATGTGCAGCACGTTGATAAAGTTTATACGAATTAATCATAAGGTGGACGTTATGTATGATAATATTATATGTCACATATGTCACGTAATAATATTAATTGTTACGTAAAACATCCACACGTTAAGTGATCATCGGGTATACTCGTGGATGTATAGTGTGGTCTAAATGGAAACCACGAATATGTAGACAGTCATATGGTCAGAGACCGCGATGGATGGGCTCAAAGTGCAACGACCATAAAGTTATGACATCTGGTCTCCGAGGGGCGACAACCCACGTGTGGCTAGTAGATAATTGTTGGTACAATAATCAAATATTAAATAATATTTAATAATATTAAATATTAGATAACATTGATAATGGATAGAGATAATTTGAATATATCATCAAGTATATTCCAGGTATCTGGATAAAGGAATTTCTATCCATAAAGGAATATGCCCACCAGGATTCCTATTGGATAATGGATAAAGATAACTTGAATATAGCATCAAATATATTCCAGGCATCTGGGATAAAAGAAACTTTATCCATTAAGGAATATGTCCATCAGGATTCCCCCTTTCTCCCTCTATATAAAGGAGGAGGCATTCACCTCCTCATACACCATCAAGAATTCGGCCATAGAGAGGGAAAAGAGGTAGGGTGTGCCAACCTTGTTCTATAAAGCTCACACTGCCTAACCTCTCCATCGGGTAAAGCAGTGAATTGTTGATTCCGTTCAAGGGGTATATCAGCAATTGGTGGGAGGTCGTGAATCCTTGGATCACGCCAGATTCTTCATCAGCCGGAGCAGTTGCAACGTATGTGTTCAGATTAACAACAGTAATGGAGCAAGGTATATTTTCCGCATTTTGTTACTTTGTCCATTGATTCGATTAAACGGTCCTATTCAGGGGTTTATTAAATTAAATCCAACAAGTGGTATCAGAGAAGGCATAATCGAATCATTATGTTAATCTGTTCATGCTTAAAAACGAAATTTTTTTTCGGGTCAAAACATTTTTTTCTGGAAGAATTTTTGTTAAGAAAAAGCTTCTGTTTTTGAAATTATATTAAGTTTGGCCTCTGTTTTCTTAACAAAAATCGCTCTGGCCTGCTGGCCAGCACCGCTGCCAGCGGGTGAAAGGAATCAGGTTCAATACACTTCTTGCGAAAATTTTGGTTCATTTTTTGTTTTTCTGGAAATCTCCTGAATTTAATATAGAAAAAAACTGCTCCACTGTAAAGGGCAAAAGGCCCTCTGGCCTAGTGGGAGCAGCGGCTGCTAGCCTTCAGAAGGTTATCGTGTTCGAAACCCTTTGCTGCCAGAAATTTTGGAATTATTTTTGGGCAAGGGCGCTGGAATCCCCTTCTGGCGGGCTGGGTTTCTCTCGGATCCGGTTGATCCAGTCCAGCCTTCAGTTAAATATTGGGCTTCGACCCAAATCCGGTTACAAAGGCTTTCAGATTCGGCCTTGATCAGTTCATTAAGAAGGGCTTCGGCCCAATTCAGTCACATATTTAAAAAAAAAGGAAGAAAATCCGGAAATTCAGAATATGGGTCGGGCAGGTCCGACCCGGCCCCAGTTTTTAATGTTCTTGTTTCATTTTTATTTGGTTTATTATTATTATTTTGGATAAAGTAAATAATAATAATTTAATATTATTATTTAAAGTTCATTTTAAGGAAAATAGCAATAATAAAAAATTGTTGTTATTATTATTATTTTAAAGTCTCCTTTCAAAGAAAATAATAATGATGATGATAATTTAATTATAATTGTTATTATTATTAAAGGAAAATAGTAATAATAATAAGTAATTATTATTATTATTTTAAAGTTTCTTTTAAAGGCAAATAAAGTAAATAATAATGATAATAATTCCATTATTATTGTTATTATTTAAGGTTTATTAAGGAAAATAGTAATAATAATAAATTCTTGTTATTATTTTAAAGAAATCCAAAATAATAATAATCAAGTGTTAAGTTTAATTTTCGGTTATTGCATTATTATGTTTATATGCATGCAGTTATTTGTTTATTTACTTATTTATGCCTTATGTTTATGCATGTTAACGAATAAACAAATAAAGTTAAGGAACTTAATCCAATAAGGATCCGAATCTTGTTTGACCCGGTTTGACCGAGTTTAACCAGTTAATTCGATGGATTAAGTTGACTGAATTAACCAACACTTATCAATCAATGCGGTTTATACTCGTGATAGATGACTCATTGAGTTGTGATATAAGCACCGTACACATAGTTTTGTCTAAGAAAGCCAGTACTTAAGCGAGACCATTGTGACTCCACTGGTGGCCTGGAAAATATGTGGAATGGTAATACACCCTTATGGCAAGTGGGTATTACTGAATCGGTTCACTTCACACTCAATGTGACCCATCATAAGGTTATATCACTTGTTAAATTGATTGATGAAGATATTGTTTTCTTAAACCGTAAGGAGAACCGAGCTTGGTTCAAGGTGGTTTTTATTTGAGCCGTAAAGGGAATCAAGCTGGTTGGAATTGGTTTAAGTAAAACAAAACGGATGTTGGTGTTAAGTATGCATGGAACGTGCAAAAAGGTCAGTCAGTAAACTGCGGATCATGTAGAACCATAAAGTTACGCGACTTAGCAAATGTAGGGCTTTAATATGATCCCCTTAAAGTGCGGCAATCATATCATCGCCACTATATTTGTTATGATCGTGAAGGGCATGTATGTGTTGGAGGCAATCATTGACTGGCCTAAAGGAAGGTATAATTGTCGAAAACACATATGAGCATAGTAGTGGACCCAAATAGGGCCGACGGCGAAGCTTTAAATGCATAGGTTAACTCATCGACCCAAAGGAAGGTGGTTAACCCGTACTTGAAGAGCCGTCATATTGACCACTACACCCACTTGTTGGAAGATATTGGGATGACTCCAAAGAGCCCTAATATTGAAAGACAATTGGTAGATGGAATCGGGGTTCTATTTTGATATTTGGTTTATATGTAGTTTAAAGATTACACGTGTTGTGTATTTAAGTCCATTTCTTGTTTGCTTTTCAGCAATAATGTCTAACATTAAGGATATTCCTACAATGAACGGTTCGAACTATAAGCAATGGAAAGATCAACTTAAGATCTTTCTGGGGATTGCTGATCTAGACACTTCGTGCAGATAGATCGTCCAGCTATGCTAACAGACGAAAGTACCAGTGAGAAAAAATCTCACATGGCACGCTGGCTACGATCAAATCGCATGTGTCTTATGATCATGCAAAAGACTATCCCCAAATGCTTCAGGGGACAAGTTTCTGAGTCCACGACGGCTAAAGAATTTTTAGCCGATCTCGAGCAAAGATATGTAAAGAATGAGAAAGCCGAGGCAGACAATCTCTTAAAGAAACTTTGCTCGAAACAGTACCGTGAAAACAGCAGCATAAGGGTTCATGAAGTTATGAATGTTGTCGCCACCAAGTTTGGTGGTAAGAAACGCAAAGCTGCAGAAAAGGTTACTGTGCAAAAGGCAAGTCAAAAGGAAAAAGGTGCGCTTACTACTGACGCACCCAAAAGCATGACTTGTTTCTTTTTCAATAAGGAAGGACATTTAAGAAAGAACTGTACCGGTTATATATCTTGTTTCAAGAAAAAGGTTATATTCTTAGTTTGTTCTGAAGTTAATTTTGTTTCGGATATAGCCACTTGGTGGGTCGATATGGGAGCCACGACTCACCTCTCTGTGACTATGCAAGGTTGCCTAAGCCATAGAAAACCAAGAGACGATGAAAGATACGTCTATTGGGGGAATGGCAGCGGCATAAAGGTTGAAGCCATCGGGCATTTCAGATTGCTGTTGACATCTGGTTTCTATTTAGATTTGCATGACACTTTTGTAGTACCATCGTTTAAACGAAATCTTATTTCGTTTTATCGATTGGATAAAAGTGGATATTACGGTTATTTTGGAAATGGAAATTTCCAACTTTATCATGCTTCTAGATTGATTGGTCACGGTATAATGTCTGAAATTGATAAACTTTATTCAATAAATGTTGCTTCAAATCAGGAAACCTCGCATGTTGTAACGCGAAATGTTAAAGCAAATTAACTCATGAGAATTCAGGATCACTTTGGCATCGACGTTTAGGACACGTGTCCAAAAACAGAATAGAACGTCTTGTCAAAACAGAAATTCTCAATCCTTTAGACTTAACCGACTTAGAGTCGTGCGTATTTTGTGCTAAAATAAAACAAAATAAAGTCCGAAGATATGAAGCAAATCGTGCAAATAGTCCATTAGAGTTGATTCATACCGATATTAGTGGTCCATTTCATCCGGTTGCTCGAAATGGCCACTCTTATTTTATCACTTTTATTGACGACTATTTACGATATGGCTACATATTCTTGATTAAAGAAAAAGCGCAAGCAATAGACATGTTCAAATCCTTTAAAGCTGAAGTTGAGTTACAACTCAACAAAAAGATTAAAGCCGTCAGATCGGACCGTGGGGGTGAATACTACGGTCGATATGATGGATCAGGAGAACAGTGTCTAGGACCATTTGCTAAATACCTAGAGGAAAATGGAATCGTCCGTCAGTACACCATGTCTGGGTCACCAAGCATGAATGGTGTAGCTGAAAGACGAAACCGTACACTTATGGACATAGTGCGTAGTATGATGAGTCAAACTACGCTACCATTATTCCTCTGGGGAGAAGCGCTTAAAGCCGCAGCTTACATCCTCAACCGAGTACCAACTAAAGCAACGATAAGGACCCCTTATGAGTTATGGACTAAGCGTAAGCCTAGCCTTAACCACATAAGGGTTTGGGGCTGTCCAACAGAGGCGAAGCCTTATAGACCAAATAAAAGAAAGCTGGACACCAAAATAGTTAGTTGCTATTTCATTGGTCACTCGGAAAGGTCACGAGGGTATAAATTCTACGATCCCACAAGTAAAGTATTTTTCGAGACAAATTTGGTAAAGTTCTTTGAGGATACTTTGGTTCCAGGGGGAAATGATTTGCATCAGCAGATCATCGAGTTAGATGAGGCACACTCAGATGCAATAGAAATGCGAATCGAACCATCTTTTGGGGAGATAGCATCAGCGATACCCGCACCTGAGGTACCTCATCCCAGTAGTGACGCTCCACAGGAACAAGTTCATGTTCATGAGGAAGTTACTGAAGAACCCGATGAATTACCGACTGATGCAGTTCAGGAACCTACAGTATCCTAAGAACAAGTGTCCCTAAGGAGATCCACTCGTGAACGGAGAAACCCCATACTTAGCGACTATGTGGTGTATCTCCAAGAACACGAATTCGATGTTGGTATGTTGGACGATGACCCCGAAAATGTCCAACAAGCATTGCAATGTCGAAATTCAGAAAAGTGGATAAAGGCCATGGAAAAAGAAATAAAGTCTATGCACGACAACAAGGTATGGGATGTCGTCTCGTTGCCTAAAGATTCGAAACCCGTTGGTTGCAAATGTATATTTAAAACCAAACGGGAATCAAAAGGCAACGTAGAATGATATAAAGCTCGACTTATTGCTAAAGGGTTTACCCAAAGGGAGGGCATAGACTATACGGAAACCGTCTCTCCAGTATCCACGAAGGATTCCTTCCGGATAATCATGGCTTTAGTGGCACACTTAGGTCTTGAGCTACATCAGATGGATGTTAAGACTGCGTTTTTAAACGGAGAACTCGACGAGACCATTTACATGGTTCAACCGCCTCAATTCGAGGTGGAAGATCCAAAAGGCATGGTTTGTCGACTAAAGAAATCCATCTATGGGCTCAAGCAAGCGTCTCGACAGTGGTACTTCAAATTCGCCAAAGTGGTTGCCTCCTTTGGTTTTGAGGAAAACCAAATTGACGAATGTGTGTATCACAAGTTTAGTGGGAGCAAGTTCATATTCATGATCTTGTACGTAGATGATATACTGCTTGCAACAAACAATGTAAACATGTTGAGCAACACCAAAGCCTTTCTGAGAAAACATTTCGAGATGAAAGACCTTGGTGAAGCCTTATATGTATTGGGACTTGAGATACGGAGGAATCGTATCCAAGGTATCTTAGGTCTCTCACAACAGACATACATCGAAAAGGTGTTGAAGCGGTATAGCATGGATAAGTGTAAACCACTTAGTACCCCCGTGGCAAGAGGAGACAAGTTCAGTCTCCAGCAATGTCCCCAAACAGAGTTTGAACGATCGTAAATGAGGAATACTCCCTATGCTTCGGCAGTAGGGAGTATAATGTATGCCCAAGTATGTACACGAGCAGACTTGGCATTCATTACAGGAATGTTAGGCAGATATCTCTCTGATCCGAGTAAGGATCACTGGACCGCAGCAAAGAGGGTGCTAAAATATTTACAAGAAACGAAACAACATGTACTGATGTATCGGAGATCTGATAAGTTAGAGATCACTAGATATACAGATTCTGATTTTGCTGGATGCTATGATAGCATCAAATCGACCTCAGGCTATGTGTTTACCCTAGCAGGAGGTGCGATCTCATGGAAAAGCACGAAACAGACCTTATTGGCGTTCTCCACTATAGAGGCGGAATTCGTAGCTTACTTCCACGCATCCAATCAGGCGATATGGCTTCGCAATTTTGTCACAGGGCTGCGGGTATTGGAGACTATCACGTCTCCAATGAGGATTTACTGTGACAATAATGTTGCAATGCTATATTCAAATAACAACCGGAGTTCATTTAAATATATAGAGATGAAGTATCTGGCTGTTAAAGAAAGAATTCAGAGTGGTCTGATCAGTATTGAGCATATCAGTACAGACTCCATGGTGGCCGACCTTTTGACTAAGGCCGTAGAACCGGTTGTGTTCCACAAGTATGTTAGCCATATGGGTCTTAGTCAAGTTGAGCATGTTTTATCCTAGTGGGAGTCTGTGAGGTTTTTCTTGTGCTCAATAAAGTTGTTTATTTCAGACATACAGTATAATGTACATTCCGATTATATTAAAGTTTTTCTGCAGAAGTAATGTGCATTAAGCAGTTACGGCATACATTCTGAATTCTATTAATCTCCCTAAAGAGGGCCAAGTTGGAATTAAATATGTATGATCACCTAGCATATTAATTTCACACTACATATCCATTTCAGTATCCATGTCATTCAGTAGAATGTTAGCATCAGGATTTAAGAGGGACAAGTCACTAATTCAATGTGGCGGCGTACGGCTTAAGCCTTTTGCTAACATTTGCTGATGGACCGGAAAAGGAAAGACACACTAAAGGACATACGGTATATGAGCTCAAAAGGGTGACATATAATCTTTAAGATACATACATAGTCCAAGTGGGAGATTGTTGGGATTAATTCGAGATATGTGTAATGCGCAGCACGTCGATAAAGTTTATACGAATTAATCATAAGGTGGACGTTATGTATAATAATATTATATGTCACGTAATAATATTAATTGTTACGTAAAACATCCACACGTTAAGTGATCATCGGGTATACGCGTGGATGTATATTGTGGTCTAAATGGAAACCCCGAATATGTAGACAGTCATATGGTCAGAGACCGCGATGGATGGGCTCAAAGTGCAACGACCATAAAGTTACGGCATCTGGTCCCCGAGGAGCGACAACCCACGTGTGGCTAGTAGATAATTGTTGGTACAATAATCAAATATTAAATAATATTTAATAATATTTATTATTAATATTAGATAACATTTGATAATGGATATAGATAACTTGAATATAGCATCAAGTATATTCCAGTTATCTGGGATAAAGGAATCTCTATCCATAAAGGAATATGCCCACCAGGATTCCTATTGGATAATGGATAAAGATAACTTGAATATAGCATCAAGTATATTCCAGGCATCTGGAATAAAAGAAACTTTATCCATTAAGGAATATGCCCATCAGAATTCTCCCTTTCTCCCTCTATATAAAGGAGGAGGCATTCACCTCCTCATACACCATCAAGAATTCGGCCATAGAGAGGGAAAAGAGGTAGGGTGTGCCAACCTTGTTCTATAAAGCCCACACTGCCTAACCTCTCGATCGGGTAAAGCAGTGAATTGTTGATTCCGTTTAAGGGGTATATCAGCAATTGGTGGGAGGTCGCGAATCATTGGATCACGCCAGATTCTTCATCAGCCGGAGCAGTTGCAACGTACGTGTTCAGATTAACGACGGTAATGGAGCAAGGTATATTTTCCGCATTTTGTTACTTTGTTCATTGATTCGATTAAACGGTCCTATTCAGGAGTTTATTAAATTAAATCCAACATTAAACACTTTTTCTCAACACCCATATTTGGGCCAAATGGGTGACTGAGTGAAGGTGCAGACAATGAGCCCACACAGCAAATAGTTATTCCACATTTGTGTTACAATGAGACTATCTCCCGAAGTCTTTTTTTTATGAGTAATTGACCCATTTACTGCTTTCTCAAATTTTAAAATCTCTAGCTAGACCAATATGATGAAACATTGATCTTACACATCGTTCGTTTCAGTTTGAAACAGCCATGAGTTTGAAGAATGTTCTAAGAGCTGCCTAATAGATCTACGCACATGTACTCACATCTAGCAGAGATGTTCTGCTCTTAGCTTGTCTCATGCAAACCCTTTGCTAAAAGTTTTCTGCACCACTTGTCAATCAGCAAAAACCTAATTACATGGAGATTCAATGACAAAAATCTCTAGAAGTGCATGGACAAGAGGAGAGCATTTTTGTGGCTGCATTTATCAACAAGCTTAGACATGGCAGGCTTTTTAGTTGGTTGTCTAAGGAACCTCCCCCCCCCCCCCCCCAAAAAAAACTATTCATGCTTGTCTATAAAAGGCACATCAAGATGCACGAGGGGAGGGGTCTATAGATTGAAGAGGGAAGTTGATCACCCCTCTAACAAGAAAAAAAGATGGAGAGTCCGGTAAAAAGAAAGATGACAAAAGGGTCTTTCGAGTGTTTAGGGAGAAAGGAGCTTTTCTAGGACAATGACTACCTTCCTCTCAATGCACCTCGAGTAGAGATCCTAACTCTTGTGGAAAACAAGATTTGGCCGAAGATCCTCGCAGATGTGTGGACCTAAAAGCAAAAGAAACAGCAAGCTCTACTACTCTTTTCACAAAGATGCTGGTTTTGAGACTGAAGGCTACGTCAAGTTGGCTGACGTGATTAAGAGGTTCCTCAAGAGAGTGTAGAATCTGCAAGGCACCACTAGAAGGGGGGTTGAATAGTGGGTGCGGAAAATGTGGGTTTTAAAATTGTTTTAAACAAAAAACCCAACTTCTGAAAAGAGTTTCTGTTTTCAGGACCTTTTCGAAACGTTTTGAAAACTAGGTTACATGTCTTCAAAAATTCTACAATTTGGAGAGATCTTAGTCTCAGATGTTTTGAGTATCTCCTAAAAATTTCAGATTAAAATTCAACTTTTAACCCCTTCAAAAATCGTTGGTGGTCAGATTGCACAAATCTGCCAGAAACAGTAGTCTGATTTGAAAATTTAATTTCAATTAAACTGTGACTCCAAATGCTCTGAAAATTTAATGAATAACCCCTTATTAGGTGTATTTAATTGGGTTGAAACAGTTTTGAAAAATGCTTTTGGGAAGTTAGTCAAATACGTTCAAAGTCTCAACCTTTGCAAGCCTGAAAATCAGACTGCACTAGTCTCAGAACTTTGACGTTTGGATGACTTATACTCGTCCAAAAGGGTTGCAACTTGCGCCAAAAGAACCTTAAGACGTGTGGCTATGTTTTCTGAAAGTTTCGTGATTTTTGAAGTTTGTTTACTATTTTTAAGAACATGATAAAAATGATGCACTGTGCTGGAAACTGAAAGTAAGTGCTGAAAAGTAAAGAACACAAGGAATTTTATACTGGTTCGGTTAAATCAACCTACTCCAGTTTTCGAGGACACCTTCCTCGGTTAGCACTAATCACAAAACACAAATAACATCTTACCACATAGGGTTGATGGAGTTACACACCAACTCCAACCCTTTACAAACCTTGTAAGTGATTACAACAATCACGAACACCACTACCTAGCGAATGCAAGATTGATCACACCTTGATCAATCTTCTACAACAATGTAGAGTATATGGTGGTATAGATGAAGCCTATTCAAGATGTATGAATATGGATACAATAGGCTTTAAGAGAGAAGAAAGAAAGAAGTGTAGAAAGAAGGAGCAGAAAACGTTTTTTGATCTTGAGAATTGTAAGCCTTGTCTTGTATTTTTGTTTGCTCTCTTCTTTCCTTTTTATCCACAATGGCCGCCCCCTTGCTACCTCTTTCTTCTCTTGAAAATTATCTTCTAAGTCCTTGGAAGAGTATATTGCATCATTGTGACATTTCCTTGCTTACTTGGCAACTCCTCATTGGATGATCATTAAGCTCTTGCTTACTTGGCACTCATTGATTGGATGATTGTCTTGGCCTTGCTTACTTGGCACTTCATGATTGGTCCAACCTTGTCACCATTTTGTGTGCTGTAAAAATCTGAGATTAACTTGAAAAACATGTGTGAAAAATAATTCAAAACACTACCAAATAATCACCATTCAATCCCTTCAATTTTGGGATGCAAATTAAGGACAAATGAATAGTAAATTCGGCCACTATTCACATGTGCTGAAAATTTTCAGCATGTGTTGCATTTTTGAAATCTTTCCTTATGTGTTGTCCTCTTCAAAGTCACCCATCATGTGTGGCTTATGTTTCACCAATTAAAGTGCCAAATAAGCTCCATCTAGGCTCCAACAAAGATGAAAATGGTGTGTGAAATTTCTGCACATGTGCTGAATTATTTTTGCAAACTTTGTAAAATAGTGCACAATAATTATACACATATGGTATATTCCAATCAGCCCTTAAATGATTTTTCTAGAACACTTTAGAATGTATAGAGTATGTAAAAAGTGTCTAGATACATGTTATATGTCATGCCAAAAATGTTCCATGTGTCGCGTTCGTAGAAAACCGAATTTTCGACGTTTGTCGGTTACCCGATTTTTCTCCGATTAAATTCAAACTTTTAGCATATGTTATATATATATTATGTTACACATAATATACATAAATTAAACTTTAATATTCATCTCTCATGGCTGATTAAAGTGGCGCCTATATGTGACAAAAATGTTGAATTTGAAATCTCCACAATTTGGCCTTAATTGGGGGTGATTTGTGTGTGCCAACATGGAATGATTTTATGGCTGTATATACCATGTAAGCCACGAACTTTGTGGCCAATTTTGAAGTGTAGGGGCTGGCCATCTATATATGGCAAGTACGTGACACGTTGGCGAAGTTTCGATATTCACCCGATACGACAATTTTTGGTTTAGAACCTTGTATCGTGTCGTAATAATTTTGTCATCACCATGACTTATATCATATAATATAAGACCTGAATATACTCATAAATACGAGGTAAATATAGTGGTGTGACGTTAACGTACATTCGTAAAATATGTAACGTGTCGGTAGTACGTTGGAATATATGTGTATAGTGTCTTTTAAAAAAATCTGAATATATATATGTGTGTGTGTGTGTGTGTGTGTGTGTGTGTGTTAAAAGGCGTGTATATAAAGGAGAGGAGAATACTTTCCATTCTTCAATTTGTTGCCTTTATGCCTTCTCCAAATATATCACCATTTAATGAACTACTTAGTTCATTTAACTAAGTACTTCACTTAGTGAACTAGTTTAGTTCATTAATGATGGTACCTGAAAATAGTTCAAACACAACAAGTGTTCCCCATTTGATGTAAGCTTTAAAGCTTCATGGCTCGTTAGTATGAAAATATTATATATGAACTATATAAGGCAGGTTTCATGCAAAACGTGTCAAGTCATAAAACGTGTCATGCATTTCTTTAGTACACGTTATTTAAATCATGCATTTTGTAATCACTCAAACCCCTTTTTCTCAACAGAGAGGATGCTTCAAACAGTTCAAGTACGATTCAAACTCTAAATTGAAAGGTTGAGTGGATTTTAGGCCACCAAAACCTCAAGAGAAGTGCAAATAAGACAAGCCATACTAGTAAGAAGATTCTGAGAATCAAGATGACAAACCTGAGTGCTAACTTGTTGGTGTGATTAACACCATCTCTAGAGGTTCGCACGTTAATATGACTTCCTTAGCGCGAAAAAGTACACCCACAGAGCATGTAAGCACGAGTAGAAGAATGAAGTTGTTCGAAACATTGAGTTCCGGACCTAATGATAAGATCCCCTAACAATATTGGGAATGAAGGCCTTGTAATAGACGGGATTATTAACAGATCGGTCAGGGAACTATTACAAGTGAAAAAGGTCTACATCGACATAGGAAGTGCAGCCAATATTATATTTTGTAATGCCTTTAAACACCTTGGAAAGGCGTCACTCAGAATTGTGTTAGTCCCTCTTAATTGGATTTACAAGAAATATGATGCAACCCTTAGGATTGATTACCCTTATGACCTTCTTCGGAGCTCCGCCTACGAAAAGGTCTCTTCTGGTGGACTTTGTAGTATCAATAAAGCATCTGCATACAATCTGTTAATTAGCAGATATATGCGGACTAGCTTGGGAGCCATTGTATCATTCCTATATATGAGCATGAAATTCCCAACATAAAAAGGACTAACTACTGTGCTTGGAGATATGTCTGTGGCACAGGCGTGCTACGCAATAATTGTGAAAAACAAGTTGTATGTTAATCAAGTAAGCCTTGCTACCTCATCCAAAGGAAAATCTAGAAGCTGAATATGCGACAGAAGTTCTCGTATAAGGTAACTCAGGTGAAGAGATAAGGATCAGAGCTTGGATCCCTGTGGACCTCAAGCAGCAGTTGTAAGCTCTACTCCGAGAATTCGTTGTTATTTTTACCAAGAATACCGATGATATGTCGGGAATTCCCCCCGAACTTGCGGTTCACAAGGTCAATGTGGATCCAAAATGCAAGCCAGACAAGCAAAAAAAAAGAGGAACTTTGCTTCGAAAATGAACAAAGCCATAGCAGATGAAGTGGAGAAGTTGCCGACATCAATGATCATTGAAGACTTTACGGACCTCAATAAGATGTGCCCTAACTGTTTTCATTTACCAAAATCGACAGTCATTGAATCCACTTTGGGGCATGAAATTTTGACTTTCTAGATGCCTTGAACAATTATCACCATATTGCATTGCTTGGAGAAGATCAGTCCAAGACTGCTTTCCTTACAAAGACGGGGCTCCTACTGCTACACAACTATGCACTTAGTCAGAAAAATGTTAAGAACGTATACTAGAGGTTAGTTTGCTCTTTAATTATATTATTAAAGACATAATAAAGGCATATATAGATGATATGTTGGTTAAGAGACAAACATTAGGTCAATACATGGCGAATCTGTGCAAAGCACTTATGACCCTAAGGATCCCAACATAAGGTTAAACCCAAAAAAATGCACATTTGGTCTTATAACTGGAAAATTCCTAATGTATATGGTATTCAGATCAATCCTAGCAAGGTCGAAGCTATTGAATATGCAGCATTCAAGGTCTGTCAAAAAGGTTAGAGGCTCACCAGACGACACCTCAATCACTTTCTATATAAATCTACAGAAAAAGCTCTTTCGTTCTCTAAATTCTGCGGAAAGGCTAACCCCTTTTCATGGGATTGTCAGTGCCAACAAGCCTTTGCAGAGTTTAAGCAATACTTGAAGGAAATCTCAAGTTTAACATCATTGATTCCTACAGCTTAGTTTGTCATGAAGCTTTAAGTGGAGCCTTGCTCATGGGAAAAGATGGTATCAATTCTATCTACTTCATTAGAAAAGCTCATAGGTCCACCACTCAAATGCCGGAGAAGTTTATGCTTGCACTGATTTGCTTGGTGCGCAAGCTCTGACCTTATTTTCAAGTTCACCCTATTATAATAGTCACTGATCATTTCTTGAGGCAAAGCCACATTTTGAGTTTTTGCCACCCATAAAGAAGCTTTTGGTAATAAGTAGTGTCGCTCAAAGTACGCGCATTGAATATTACTGCCTCACTATGGTCGTGGTGGTTATGAAGATGAGTCATTTTTGGGCTGCCAGGAGCATACAATGATGGTGTACGAAAGTTTTTTTCCTGAAAATAGTAAAGAGTATGTAGTTACAGATAACTTCAAGGTGTCCAAATGAGACATATACAGGGGCACCTTAGATTCCACATATTATCTCTTTCAATTCAAGACGGTGATGAATCTAAAAAATGTTTTTGATCCATTGATGTGCAAAACTTTCTACGTACATCTAAGGGGAAAAGCCAGGAGATGGTTTCAAGAGTTACCATCTCAGTCTATGTATTCCTTTATTTGTAAGCAACACATAAAGTTACTCAAGAATGGATTAAATCACTGTCAGGAGATGGTTTCAAGAGTTACCATCTCAGTCTATGTATTCCTTTATTTGTAAGCAACACATAAAGTTACTCAAGAATGGATTAAATCACTGATTATGATGGTGAAAAATCTTCTCACCGTCGAAGACATAGATAATACATGGCTTGAACGAGAAAATTGAAAACATCTCGACGAGCAAAGAATCATCCAGTAGGAGCATATGCAATCAAGGAAACGTGAGCGTCTTTCAAGCCTGTCAAACCGATCAAGGGGAAGGCCCCAGAGGTCACCCAAGCTGTGACCTTCTGCGCAGTTATCGAGGGAGGCAAAAGTCTTAGAAATGTTCTTTCAGATTATGAGATGAGTTTATGGTAGATGCAAGGCGCAAAGGCAAAAAACTACATACTTAGCCTTTGCCACCTATGAAGAAGCCTTTAGGGGTTAAGCCTTTGGACATCACTGGTGGTGTAGGAGATGGTTTCAAGAGTTGCAATCTTAGTCTTTATATTCCTTCAGGTAGTCGGCCTAAAGGTTGAAGACACAATTTGTGTCATGTAAACCTTTCATTAAAAAATCTTCATATCTGATGACTTTGAGACAGAAACCAGAGGAGCCAGTTTTACAATGCATGGACTCTTCATAAACGAGTCCCCGTAGATCGAGGATCATAATGATAGAGTCATTGTTGCAGTATTCACTATTGGGCTGAGGTCAGGTCGCCTCTTTTACCAATTGACCGAGAAGAACCCAAAATATATAAGGGTCATTGTGGAGACAAATTTGCATGCAGTGAAGAGGCACATAGATTAAAGAGAAAGGCTGAGTTAGCCTACCGTAAGCTGAGCCCATGCGATTCCACAATAGAAGCCTGCAAAGACTCTGGGGACAAGCGTAGTGCGTTTGGTCCCCTTGGAGGCCCAGGCAAGGAAGGTTTGCATTTACTTACCTCTAAAGAAAAGATCTTGAGTGTGATGGAGGACAGATTGAAAAAAGAACCGCAGCCATAGTAGGGATCGATGTCAAAAAGGGATCCAAAATTGTACTACGCGTATCAGAAAGATATTGGTCATGATACAGAAATACAAGCAGATGGCGCATGTAATGTAATCAAGCACCTTATTGGAAAAGGTCATCTACGGCAGTTTTACAGCCCGAGATCACGATTGCACAACTGGCAAGACTTTTTCCGACCCTCTCTTGATGAGAAGTGCCGAGAAGATAAGTCATTCTGGCAAAAAGATGATGATGGTAATGACGAGGATCATAAAGAGCCTGAGGCTATAGGTCAGGGTCAAGTAAACGAGGTGATTTATATGATTTCTGGTGGACCTACTCTGCCGAGCTTGAGGCTCATAGGAAGGCCAAGTTATCAAATGAATTAACATATTGGCCTGGGCACCGAGCCTATGATCAAGTCGAGGTGCTACAAGTCGACTCCCGAGCCTATGATTAGGTTGATGCATTTCCCTTTGCATGTAGCATCAGAAATGCTAGCAATAACCTTCATGACATAACTTAGTTGATACTCGGAGTAGGACATTGCAGTAGAGTGGTAACTGTTCGAGCCTCGATCATATGTAGTGCGAGTGTTCCACTGAAGTCTAAGCCGGTATTGGCCGAAAGCCATAGTATCCACTGTTTAATTGGACAACAAGTTGCAGGCTCAATTTGCAGTGAACATCTATGATCCATTAAAATAGTCTTACTATCCAAGTGTTTGCTTCTCCACTAGTCCTTTTGAACTGAGATGGTAGAAGCCTCTAAATCTAGGGATTTGAAATTTTACGTAATGCTAGCGATGAAATTGAGTCAGTTGGCAATGAACTGGAATCAGTTGTCCTGTTATAAGGTTTGACCAAGAAGAAAACAGCCCTATATAAAAAAGTTGGAAAGATCATATAAACTAGAGGTATAAAAGAAGCGGCAGTGCCCAGTTTTTCGACGACTAAAGGACGCCGCTCACCCAACTATTTATTATTCTTGGGCCTTGTGCTTTCCTAACTGCACGGCTGCAGGGCTGCTTCTATTTAATCACATCTTTTCATATGTTTATTTTTTTAATAGAACGGCTGTTTACATTATTTACTCGATTATTAATAAAAACATAACTATAACGCACTTTCTGTTTTGCACATCATTGTCATACATCAACTTTTATTAACAGTTATTTATTGATCAGAACATCATTCATTAGTCGACCGGGCTCGATATTACCGGCCGTCGATATAGCAAAATCAATCTTGCAATTTACTTTCTGGAAATAGGACGGCCACCTACGGACAACATTATATCTTCCTTCACACACGTATATATTATTATGTACGTATCACGTACATATATAAGCCTACAGTAATGCCAACACTAACCTATAACAACGCTAGTGTTAATAGACATGTAGTAACACTAAAACTAACCTATAATGACGCCTCCAGATCAACGTTACAGAACCACCAGTACCTCGTTATTCGGTTAATAATTGATTGTAGTTAGAACAGAAATCAAGTTGATCCTCAACCCAAATTTAAAGAATTGACCTTCCTGCAAAAGTTTACTGGAATTGCAAGATTAGAGAACCATCAGCTAAATGTCTTGCCCATAACATCACCAGGTGGCACTTCAAATCAACAACCCATAAATCCCAACGAAATGCAAAGCTATCGTTAGGGTCTAAGGGTGAGAAACATCCAAACAATACCTTTATCCCAAAGGATAGAGAGTACGACTCCAATGAGAATTCAAATCAATTGCTCAAAAACATATCCTTTAATCAAATACTCAAAACACACGAATCCATTACCAAAAAAACAAAAAGAGCAACATCTCTAGCATGTCACGCATTCTAGAAGCAGAGCACGCAAGACTATTCCCTTAACAAAAAAAAAAAAAAAAA